>CAMXCT020006813.1:149163-161663 GCA_947184155.2 Cladocopium goreaui
GAGGAACTGATCGAGATGCTGCCCGACCTGTGGTCTGACGAGCAGCAGGCGGCCGTGGGGCCGCGGGGCGGTGAGTTGCTTGTTCTACTCATGGCCCGCGACAGTGGCCCTGGAACATCCGACAATGTCAAGGTTCAAGAGGCTTCAAGAGGGATATCATGTGCAAATCGATGATGTTCAGGGATTTTGCGAGGTTGGGTTGAATTTCTTCAATATATTGAATATACTAAAAATTAAATATGGTTAAGCATATTTTTTTCTCAAGATTTGGTAGGGACCCACTGAATGGTGAGCATCACTGCTGAGGTGGTTCAACATGGTTCAACAACAAGTCCGCCAAGTGAGCATAAGACGTGAAACGATTGGTGGTTGTTGGTTGGTTCATAACGGCACGGCTCCAAAAAGTCCAAACACATTTTCTCACAAAATGGTCTTTGGTTCACAGCGAGACAGCGAGACACTTCAGTTCCTTTGTCGGATGTTGGTTACAAGGTGATGCCCCAGTTCATTGGCTAATCTGCTTCAAATCTATATGATTATTGTTGTATTCAGTTTTGTGTTGATGAAATGACCACAGTAGTAGCACAAACCAACCAACATACCTGGGGGGGAGCATGAACTTCTATGATGGTTCATGGCAATAGGTCAAAGCTCCTGGCCCAGCAAACAACGACAAATGTTGTGGGTCGATTGATACATTGTTTTTGACCACCCACATCCCCAATTGTATAATTTGAGATTGGTATCATATCTACCTAAGAACATCATTTTTTTTCGAACGTAATGGCTCATCCCCGAAGTAGGTTAGTTCACTAATCCTAGTTACCCTTAGAACAAAATCACCCAGTTTTGTAGGTAAAAATACCAGCACCATGGAGCATATGGGTTATAAGTGGGATACTGGTTGGTGGTTTGGAACATTTTTTATTTTTCCATATATTGGGAATTTCATCATCCCAACTGACGAACTCATATTTTTCAGAGGGGTTCAAACCACCAACGAGTAGATGATTTACCCATTAAAACATGCTAATTAAAAGGGATTTTGCTCATTTCCACGGCAATGATTACAATGAGGATCTCTCCAACAATATGCGGATATCGCACTGCCAAAGCTCATATACCCTCTGGTAAACTAACATGTTGCTATGGAAAATCACCATTTTGAATGGGAAAACTCACTATTTCTATGGCCATTTTCAATAGCTATGTGAAATTGCCAGAGGGTACCCTACACTTCCAAAGGCCTCCATACTGAGGGCTGAGGATCTCACCAACAATATGCATAGGCTGAATCCACTTAAAGGCTGAACTCAGCATTGACGGAGCCCTCTCAGGCGACCTTGGCTGCTGCGGGGATCAGCATGCAGGCGGTGGTGTCTCGGTTTCGTTTCGGAGGGCCGTTGGGTTTTTGAATGGCCCAGAGATGGCAATTTCTATGGCACTTTTTTTGAATCATATGATGAAAAAACATAGATGATTCATATATGATAATCCATGATCATCTAATTAATCATCTAATTATTGATCATCTATTGGATTTTGTTGTTTTGCACATATTTAAGATCAAACTCTGTGAAATCCCCGAAGTGAATGGAAGCGATGGGAAAGTCATATCAAGCTCTGGAGGATTTTCCATGTTCGACTATGTATCAACTATGTATGTATATATATATATATATAATGTACATAGTCTATAGTTTAACATGTGAGGCTTTCTGAAAAAGGGTGACCAATTATGCATGCTATTTATATCAATTTTCTTCAATTTTATCTATGTAGTACTGTACACTTTTCTTAAGGTAAGGCAAGGATAATGTGGGGTACCCTGATGTTAAGAGACCCTGATGGTAATTATAATGTGGGGTACCCTGATGTTAAGAGACCCTGATGGTCGAAGGAAGTTTAGAAGTTAAACTTCCGACAATATGGACAGATGAAAAAGCAGAGGTGCGAAGAGCCAGACGGGAGCAGAGTCAGAGGGGAGAAAAGTCAGAAGAGACAAGATCAGAAGAAAGAAGATGCAGGTGTGCGAAAAGGTAGGAAAGTCGCGAAACACTGTGAAATTTCGATGTTTTGTGGCTCCGGAGGGTCGAAAGTAGGCTCGCTAAAGCGGCGGGTGCGGAGACATCTGGGGAGATGCGAAATGAAAAGTTGCACGCCGTTGTGGCGCGAAGCAGATTTTGAAGTGAAAAGGTACAAAACACCTGGGTCTCGGAGCACTTTTGGAAGTTGAGATGTCGAAAAAGTGCGCGCCGTTGTGGCGCGAAGCACATTTCGAAGTCAAAATGTACAAAGCACACCATTCTTGGGCCACTTTTGGAAGTTGCGATGTCGAAAAAGTGCACGCCGTTGTGGCGCGAAGCACATTTCGAAGTCAAAATGTACAAAGCATCTCAGTGTCGGACCACTTTTGGCAGTTGAGATGTCGAAAAAGTGCACGCCGTTGTGGCGCGAAGCACATTTCGAAGTGAACATGTACAAAGCACTACATGTCCGCGCCACTTTTGGAGGTGTAGATGTCGTTTTGCGTGGCAGGCGCAAAGGATTGTGCACCTTGTCAAAAGTGAGCAAAACGTGAGGGTTTTGCAGCATTTCCAGAAATGATGGCAGGCGTGGGGCATTTGAAGAGGATCTTCAAAGATGCATTTCGCATGGCAGGTGCAGTACAAAAGACATGTTCATCAGAGATGTTCGGAGGTGAGGGCGCTCATTTCCTGAGAGGGGTTCCATTTTGGAGTATCAGATCTTCAGGTTTGCTGAGATGATTTTGCGTGACAGGTGCAGCACTTGGTATGACCTGGCATCAATTTTTTGTGGCAGGCGCAGTACTTTACACAGGTGGAGTGGAAAAATTGCAAAACGCATTGGTACGAGGCTCCCAGCGCTGCACTCAACTTTCCATTTTTGAAGGAAGTCTCGCAGAATTGCTTTGATTTTGACGTTGTTAAGTTCAAACATTGAGGAAGTCTCGCAGAATTGCGGCGGTTTTGGACGTTGTCAGGTTGAAAAATGAAAGAAGTGTCGCAGAATTGTGTTGTTTTTTTAAGTTGTTAAGTTCGAAAAATGAGAAAGTCTCGCAGAAGAGCTTCGTTTTCAATCTGGCAGATAGACAGATAGATAGACAGACAGACAGACAGGGATAGATAGATAGATAGATCGATCGATAGATAGATAGATAGATCGACATATAGATAGACAGATAGATGGACAGATAGACGGATAGATGGATGGTTCGATCAATAGATAGACAGATGGACAGATAGACAGATAGACAGACATAGACAGATAGTTAGATACCAAGATAGATATATAGATAAATAGATATGTACAGAGACAGATAGATAGACAGATAGACAGATAGACAGATAGATAGAGAGACAGTTTGATCAATAGATAGACGGAGAGATAGATAGATAGATAGATAGATAGATAGATAGATAGATAGATAGGTAGATAGATAGATAGATAGACAGATAGACAGATAGATAGGTAGATAGATAGATAGATAGATAGACAGATAGACAGATAGATCGATAGATCGATAGATCGATAGAGGGATAGATGGATGGATGGATAGATAGATAGATAGATAGATGGATAGATAAATAGATAGATAGATAGATAGTTAGATAGATAGGTAGATAGATAGACAGATAGACAGATAGACAGATAGACAGACAGATAGACAGACAGGCAGACAGATAGATAGATAGATAGATACATAGATAGATAGATGCATAGAAGATAGGTTGGTAGGTGGGTAGATAGTCGGAGAAAGAGAGAGAAAGAGAGGAGACCTCAAGCACCTTTCGGTCCATCAGTGGATTCGCTCTGCCATCCCTGATTCACAACAACAAATCTCTCCTATAGGTTTCCTATTCTTGAAACTTCCGCCACCGCCTTGTGCGGTACGACTGGTAATTCAAAGATCCAGCTGGAATGATCAACGATTCACAAAAGAGTTGCTAAAAGGAAAGACCCCCATTGTATGGTCCCAAAGATATGTAAATCCATGTAAATCCTCTACTAACCGAGTGGTATTTCAGATATGTAAATCCTCTACTAATCCTCTACTAACCATGTAAATCCATGTAAATCCCAAAGATATGATTTGGTTTCGGAGTGGTATTTCAGAGATGGGATTATGAAAACAGCCGATTCTCGCTTCGGTTTGAGATGGTTATTTCGTCGTGCCACGGATCCACAAAGATCGCAGCTGGAATTTCCCACGTGATTACCGTTCTTACAACTGGAATACCCTCTGGTAATTTAACATTTAGCATGGAAAGATCCACCATGTTTAATGGAAAAAGTCACTATACATGGCAATTTCCAATAGCTAATTATGTTAAATTACCAGAGGGTAATCATGACAATCATCGTCATCGTCATCATGATGATCATCATAATCATCGTCATAGCAGGATTCAGTAGGATGTATAAGTATCATCATTATCATTATGATGTGTATAAGAAATTGTTTCCCAGCATCATAGAATCCCCAATTTCATGTGTAGCATTGGCAATGAAGCATTTTTCCACAACCCAATGACTTGAACCATAGCCACATGAACCTTTTGTCTACCCCAGCCAAAGATTTGGCTCAGGGTCGTTCTTAAAATGTGTCGTATCATAATGTCAGTCGTCTCTGGACTTGTACGACATAATTTTAGTAAGACCCTGGATGGACATGTTGTTTCCGTGTTTATTGGTTTTAAATCCAGTGTGTTAACTCCATCATATATTATCACGTGGTTGATTCACTTAAAAATCAGAAGCGTGTCTCATCTCGCTACATTCGATCGATACAAAATCTTTGAGTTTTTGCTGGACTGTATAACAGCAATGGCCGCTTTTGTCAGATATGTTTGGCGGCGTATAGCCCCACACATACAACTTATATATATATATATATATATGTATACATATAGTCACCATGAATCCACTGAATTAAGCTAGCCTATATAGTCAGAAAAACATGTTTTGACCTATGTGTTGGGGGGGCCTTTCTGAACCACTCAAAAGTGGCTGTTCTGGTTGCCATGAGTTTTGAATTTACCAACTACTTCGGATTTGTCACCCTTCGGCAGCTGATGATTTTTCTATGTCCTTACCAACCACTGGTTGGTTGATTTTGAAAAAGGGCTTATCCAGTAAACCTTTACAGTGTGCTGTGGAAATTCACCATTGTCAATAGGTAAATGATCAATACATGGGCCATTTTCATCTGGTTGGTGGTTTGGAACATGGCTTTTATGACTTTCCATAATGGGATGTCATCCTTCCCAGTGACTTTCACTCCATCATTTTTCAAGATGGTTATTGCACCACCAACCATGTTCATCCCATTTTCCAGTTCGCACTAGATGGGAAAAGAGCGCCCCACTTAACCTCCACAGGTTGATCATGACGAAACCATTCGTTCAGGGGGAGTTCAGCATCCTTAATGGTTGTTTCATGTGGGTAAAACAGTGCCATAAACGAAATTCCCCAGTCATCACCATAGATGATATTAAAACTATTCCGAAATGGGTGTTTTATGGCATTGTTTTACCCACATTAATATGATTCAATACGATTCAGTAGGCATAGCGGCATAGCAATACATGGAGACACTTGTCACCAGCTTCTGATTCCGAGCACATTATATAGTCTGGATGAATTATAGCAGCCTCACTGCGATGTCACCGGAACAATGGTTCGGATTGGGGTAACTATCCCCAAATGGCCAAGTTGAATTTAGGTTGCTGAATGATTCTAATTTACCCAGAATTCAAATCAAGTTGGCTGATGTTGGTTTATACATCCCATTTCTTTATCCTATTATATCCCTTGATGTTGGTTTATACATCCCAATTTTATATCCTATTATATCCCTGGCTGGTTGAATTCCATTCAACCCCCAGTGACACCATGCTGCCCAGGAAGAAGCGTACAATAGCCTCAGCGAGCACAAGCCCATTCCTTTGCGCCGCCGGGGAGCAAAGGAACAAGTTTCTCGGCGCCGAAAGAGGCCAAGATATGAGGCGTGCAAGGGAACCCCAAACGATAGGCTGATAGGTTAGTTTAGAACTCGATGAATTTAATTGTTTTTGGCGTTATAGATATAACTGCTGGATGCTGATGCTGACCTGGAGACTCCATTGTAGCACTTTTTCTGGCAAACCCCTGGTTGGACACACTTTCTGCCATCCCTGAGCATTTTTTGAGGGTCTGCGCACTTTTTGGGGGTTTCAATGGATATGAGCACTTTTTGGGGTTCAGACCCATTTTACACCTTTGGATCTATTACAGTAATACAGTAAACTCTTGGAGAAATCCACGAAGTTAGCCCACACTCAAGCTGGTGGAAGCCAATCCTGGAAGCGAGTTTTGCATCTAAATGAGCATCTATTTCCTAATTTATGCTTCCTGGGGAGGATGCACATTGGGACCAAGCTCAAAAGAATTGATTTTACCTATCTTCTCTGTGTTTTGACATTTTGGACAACTTGGTACCCCTCAATCGGGGCGCAATTTCGCGCAATCAGGACGCAAATTCGCGCAATCGGGGCGCAATTCCAAAAGTGTACGGGCACTACTGACATTTGCCTCCCAAATGTGGATATTCAATAGCTTAAGGGTCTTGTTCGGCCCATCCAAGTGAATTTGACGACTTACTTGCAGCAGCGGCGAATGATGTTGGTTGTGGAGAGCCTAAGTAGAGTGATCCCAAGCATAGCGTGATTGTGTCAATGTATGTTGCAAGAATGCTTGGGGATCCGGCTGTTTGAACATGTGTGGGTGCCAACAAAATGAAACAACCAAATGAGCACTTTTTGAGCTTTTGTAGCACTTTTTTGGAAATGAGCGTTTTTTTGTTTCTGAGCACTTTTTATTGTATCGAAGGAAAGTTCAGGGATTAGTGCTGGATGCTGGATGCTGATGAGTGTAGGGGGACCCCCCCAAAACATGTTTTTCGGGGTTCTCTTTAGGCTGGTAAATTTTGAGGGACCAGGGTCTGAATAATGTTGATCATGATCTCAAGTAAGGTTTTCAATTTGCTTTGATTGAGTTTCCTTTTAGAACTTTCAAGAAATCAATTGAAAAGCACGAATTTCAAATGATGTCAATTAATTGTCCTTTCAAACCTATATAAATCTAAGGATAAGTAAGGACTTCGCTAGGTATCCATCTAATTTCAATCGATTATCCTTTCAAACCCAAAAGGAAATCCATTGATAAGAAAGGAATTCAATTCTTATCAATTTACTTTCAGTTCATTTTCCTTTATAACCAAAATAAATTTCTGGATAAGTTAAAATTTTTCAATTCATGTAAATCTACTTAGAAAATCAATCTGAGAAATGGAGCAAAGAGAAGCCAATGCTTGAAAACCTCTCTTCAAAGGCCGAAGATGTACCTACTTTTCTAGTGGGGAGGGAGAATCATGACTAACAGAGGAGAATGAGTAACACATATGCAGATTGACTGTGTGAGGCAGCAACCCAGAAGCATGTTTTTCCTAAAATCCAAAGATGGTGGGGCAGCGGAATGACAAATCTAAAGCCTGGAAGATACCCCAAATTTCCTCACTGATGAAAGATATTTGGGATCCAGGAGTCGTTAAGCCGGTCATAGCAGGCTCATGGCATTTGCGGCATTCGCGTACCATGACCTCAGAGAATTGTCGCGGTACATAACTGTTTAATCCCTTCCCCATCCTGCAAAATATTTAACACCTTTCAGAAAATAGATGGTCGAGTAGGAATTTACACATATTATCATATTTAGAACTATTTTTGGGGTGTTTAATGTTAGGGGGTGGGATTTTACGGGGAATGATGCAGACATTGCCGGAAACACGGTTGTTGGTATAGCATGTTATAGCTTATTGAACCTCCGAAACATGGAATTATACTTGGTTGGTGGTTTGGAACATTTTTTATTTTTCCATATACTGGGAGTTTCATCATCCCAACTGACTTTCATATTTTTCACAGGGGTAGGTCAACCACCAACCAGCTGAAATATCAAGTACCAAAAATGCTGGCAGCCAGCTGGGGATGCACCTTCGACCCGCGCAGGCAAACACTGTCATGGTCATGGCATGTCTAGGTCTTCGCTTTTAACTGGTCCAAAAATAGCATATGTATGCATATGTTTGAAGAAAGTGACCAGTGGCAATTGATGATGTTCCGCACATATATATATATATATATGTATATATATATATAGAGAGAGAGATAGAGAAATCCCAAGCTTCACAATCTGTGCTGAAGCGATGGCGTAAGTATGGGTGTCTCTTTTGATTTTGAAAAACAGGTTACCCTGGAACTTGATGGTGTATCATCATGTTCCACTTAGAAACATCCGAAACAATTTGCCTATCAAAAACCGCCTTGTCTTGGGGAATCCTCAGCAATTATCTCTATATGTTCAGGTCCGCCTCCTGAGGAACACTTCAATGTAGCGAAGTTGGTGGTCAGTCAGTGCACAGGTCCGGGTCCGAGTCGGGTTCTGCACCGCTGGAGTTCCCTGAAATTTCGATAGGGAGGAACTCGGAGGAACTGATCAGTTTGGTTACGATCGGTGCCCAAAGATGTAACGATGAACATGAACGCCGGACATGACATGAAAAAAAATCGTTCTGAACGTCAGGCTTCATTGAATAACAGACCCTTTACAGTTGGAGGATTATCCCATAACTGGCTGATCCTCCAAGTGATGGACAGAGGCCATTCCCAAGTTGTCAACTTATTCCCTCAACGTGTAGGTCTCCTCCACTTATCAGATCAATGTGCATGAATGTCCATCAAGTCCATCCATTTCCCAATGAATTCTATCGATGTCCAATGAATGTCCATCAATGTGCATCAACGTCCATCAATGTCCAATGAATGTCCAATGAATGTCCTTCCCATCGCAGGCCTATCTCCTTTCCTCTTGACGCGCTTGCAGAAGACGCAGCGACAGAATTCGGGGCCCACGGGGATGACGTCCAGTCAGTTGGGCGAAATCCAGCTCCTAGGCCATGATTTGAGGAAACATGGATTCTTGGGAACAGAAATACCATATCCCATAGGATCCATGGTGCTGGCATATATGCTAACATGACCGGGGTATATTGATGGGATCAATTTTGTCAATGTTACCATATATAGCATACATGGATCCTATGGGTATGGGAACTTGGGAAAATCATGGGATTTTTAGTGGGATATACCACTTTAAGCCACTTTAAAGTGATCTAATGGGATGTGAATGGGATGTACCCTCTGGTGAAATAACAGTTGGACCCTGAAAATAGCCTAGTTTTAATGGAAACTAATGTGAACCAACCCCGATGACTGCCAGATGTTAATTTACTGGAGGGTAATAGTCTGTCCATTGTCCATTGCTTTAATCCATCTTCTGAAAATTCCATGTTTGTTGGTGGAATCCCCACGTTCCTCAATTGTTTCTGCTTTCCAAATTCAAATTCTCCGATCTTTGTTTTGGGGCGATTAAGCTACCGATCTTTTGGAGATTCGTTTCAGTGGGACTCCACGTTTGAGTTCTCTTTAGGCAATCCTTGATCATGCTCTTGGGTGACTTGGACACTCCTGAATCAGGCGCAGCCGAGGGGGAGACAAATAGGGATAGAAAGGAAATGTTATAATATATACACATTACACACTATATATATATATATACACGATATATATATATATATATATACACAATATATTTATATATATGTATATACACATGCCGTATGTACATATTATATATATATATATATACATAGAATTAGAATAATACACTGTATGTGTATATATATATATGGTTCATTTTTGTAGTATGACTCTACAGTAAATGGAAATTCCTGCTCAGCTGTGCCATTTTTATGTTGGGAACATGATGTTCTCAACCGCTGGATTCTGGGGTATCATAAGTATCTGGGTACATTATAACGACCTCACTGTCCTCCCTCACTGGAATCATGTTTATTTTTACAGGGAAATGATCCCCAAATGGCCTTTTTTCAGGTTAGTGATTTTTTTAAAATTCACCCAGAAGTATCCTATTTTCAGGCAAAGCCATTTCTGTTCTTGTTGATCGGTTCAACCTTCCATGTTTGTAAGGATGGCATATTTTTCGCACCATAGTCTGGTAGCCACTGCCCACCATATCCCACCATTCCCACCATTGATTTGGGTAACGGCATATATCACAAGGCTGTCACCAGTCCTCCGGAAAATGAATCGAATTGGGGTTGGAATCCAAGGTACACCGTGCATGGCTGCAGCTCAAAATATGTTTGGTCCCGATCCCTACCCCGGGCAGGCGATCCATACCCCTGATCCATACCCTTTTGAGATAGAATTCATTTGAGATCATTTGCGTGACTCCTTCGTTACGTCCTTTTATCACCGATCCAGGCGATCCATCCGTTTTTTGAGTCATTTTATATCATAATAGGCGGATCTACAATCATTTTATATCATAATAGGCGGATCTACAATCATTTTATATCATAATAGGCGGATCTACAATCATTTTATATCATAATAGCCGGATCTACAATCATTTTATATCATAATAGGCGGATCTACAATCATTTTGTATCAGAATGTATCATCACATGATTCTACATTTCCAAGGAGCACAATCAGGGCGGTGTTTGGTGTTTGTGTTTCATGATCCTACAACCATCCCAGTTGGACATAACGTTCCCTTTGACATGGACCATGGTCACCACTTGTTTCTTTGGATTGGCACAGCAAACACACAATGTGTCTGTATATGTTAACATGTGACTATGTTAATAGGTTTATGTATGTAATGCAATGGTAATGTAATGGTAATGTAATGGTCATGTAATGGTAATGCAATGGTAATGTCATGGTAACGCAATGGTAATGTAATGGTAATGTAATGGTAATGTAATGGTAATGTAATGGTAATGTAATGGTAATGCAATGGTAATGTCATGGTAATGCAATGGTAATGCAATGGTAATGCAATGGTAATGTAATTGTAGTGTAATGGTAATGTAACGGTAATAACATGCAACGCAATGCAATGCAATGGAATAAATGTTAAGTATGTATGTACGTTCGTACGTTCGTACGTAGGTAGCTACGTAGCTAGCTAGCTAGCTAGGTAGCTATGTAGCTATGTAGCTATGTAGCTAGCTTGCTAGTTAGATAGATAAACAGACAGACAGACAGACAGACAGACAGATAGATAGAACAGCTAAAGATAAATAGAAATAGATAACACATACATATACATAATTAGATGAATTTGATAAGATAAAATTAATCGATAGTTAGATAGACACGCCCTTAACGTGTCGTGTTTCTTCCCCTCTTCGCCGGCGCGGCCTCGGCAGCCTCGGCAGCGCCGCCTCGGCAGCCAGGCTGCTCCTGCCGAGTCCTGCAAGCGCTGCTGCAGGGAAAGATGCACGAAGGGGTCACGGTGGTGGATGCCAACAGGCGTCCTGGTGGTACGAGTGGTGACTGATCCATGACGAAGAAACCGAAACCTGAAAAAAACAATGAAAACAGGAAAAATTGACAAATGCAACATGGGATTGAACATGATTTTGCCGGTTTTCAACTGACTTTTATGACATTTTATTCAGAAATGGAGAGTTTAAGATCATTGATTTGATCAATTGAACAATGAAAAATGATATTCTTCTCATTGGCAGAATTTGGAGTTGTAGACCCTGCGAGCCCTTGTTTAACTGGCTTTGCTATGGGGTTGGCCGAAGGAAGCTGCACTGATCCTGATGGCTGGCATAAGTTTGCTCTTCTGAAGATCTATCTGCCGAAGACTCGAGCAGCAAAACACCAGTCAGCTAGGATTGCCGCCAGACCAGTTGACCCTGCTAATCTAGTTCTCCATCGCCGAAGAGACTGATTGGACAGTCAGTTCACTCCTTGGTCCCGGATTGGGTTCCCCGTGGAAATTATGAGCTCCATGTGGTTTGGGACACACCTCTAAGCAGTTCCAGTCGCAACCACTTCGTGATCTGTGACCGCTTTGTCTTTGAAGCCGCAATTCAGGAGGCTGCGGCCTTGAATTACACGATCCAGTTGGGAGACATGACCAACGAGGTCACCAGGATGCAGACGTGGTTAGAAGATTTAGAAGTTCACCTTTTTTCCACCAGAAAGGGTTGAAATTCTAGGCTGAATTCAACAACACTGCGGCCGCATGCAGCGCGAACTTGTGGAGCTGCGACAGGAGCTCAGACAGACCCGCATGGTCTTAGGCGCAGATGACCATTGCTGCCCACCATGAGCATTTTCATGGTCTTTTCTGATGTTTTTTGGTTTCTAAATCGTTGTAATTCGCTCAGATACTGTACATCTGACAAGGTAGTGCCCTTTTCTCATGTTTCTTGCTTTATCGTGCATCGTCCAACAAACATAACTATAATTCATCACATTCCACCGGAAATCCGGCGTAGGATGCCTAGAACACTGTTTGAAACAGATGAAAAGGGACATTGTGACATGCCA
>CAMXCT020006813.1:166663-216663 GCA_947184155.2 Cladocopium goreaui
AAAAGCACCATTCCAAGCACCATTCCAAGCACCATTGAGAACACCATTATAACACCTGGTTGGTGGTTTGGAACATTTTTCCATATATTGGGAATAATAGTCCCAACGGACTAATATTTCAGAAAGGTTGAAACCACCAACCAGACACCATTAATCCCTATAAATCCACTATTCCACACCATGAAAATCCCCATTCCTCCAGCATTTTGCACGGACCGTCCATCTCGTCCATCTCCTTCCTATAGGCGTCTTGCACCAGCCCAGCTTCGCTGCGGCCTTGGCCATGTGCCCCGAGGACGCGCGCTCCAAGCTGGTTCCGGTCAAGGCCCCGGGCGGAGAGGTACCCTACCCATTTCTTTAAGGCCTGAGGGCGAAAATTTTTCAGGGGATATGCCCCAAAAATATGTTTTGTTTTTAGCTCCATTTTAGGGTCCTGAAATTTTCATTGAATGGGGAAAAGCAGCAAGAATTATGTTGATAGAATCATCCCTAAATGACCTTGTTTCAGGTTAGTGAATTAGTATGATTTACCCAGATTAATGGTAACTTAATAACTGGATTATACAATATAATCGGTATATCTGGGTGTTACTTCATGTATATATATATATGTATGTTCCATGATGATTGCCAGTGAGAACGGAAGAATAATCTAAATATAAAAAGAAATATATCCCAACACGATGGGGATGTGTACTGTATATAATGTGTTATATAAGTGATACATATAATATTTATGCATCATTTTACTAACAAATATGACCTTTGGGAACATATGTTTGCAATAACTGCAATATATAAATAAATTTCCTTCCTGGGTTAGTAACTATTATATCTCTTCATGGGCTGGTCATTGATCCTTTAAACGAGGTAAGATCACCAACAATATGAAGATATATGGAAACTGGAATACATTAGTAAGACTATGTTTTATCCTCTGGTAAACATACAAAAACAGCTATTGAGAATGGCCCATTTATAGTTGATTTACCCATTAAAAATTGTGATTTTCCATAGTTACATTAGTTTACCATAGGGTACAGTAGTAAGATTATGTTCTAATTGATGGGGTTTATATATATATATGACATATATACATATGGCTTTTTATTGCTGAAACTTATTGGGGACAATCATCGATGTCCATCAAAGAGGAACCATATTCAATTCAATTGGGATCTTTTTTTCCAGGTGAGTGACTTATGTCTTATTAAATTCAGCCAGATGGGAATAGATCACCAATATGGGGTAAATTTATATATATATATATACATATACATATATATACCCTCTGGGAAACTAACAGTTTGCTATGGAAAATCACCATTTTCAATGGGTAAATCAGCTATAAATGGGCCATTTTCAATAGCTGCTTGTATGTTTACCAGAGGGTATATACACCACATGATTGCAATTATATCATGGTATATACAGGCAACATTCAACTGACAAACATGATATGTGGGTCAGTCTGAAATGAGGGAAATTCACCTCAGTTCTGGTCATTTAATGGGGAAACCCATGATGAACCAGTGGATGGAACGGGGTATCCTACTCTTTTGGCAAGCCGCTATCGATCAATACCTGTCACCAGTTGTTGGTGAATGTTCCATAAAACCGCTACTTTGATGTAGTTCGCTACAGGGATCTACAGGGGATTCCATGGGTTTTGATACATCCCCATATGGCCATTTGAATAGGGAAAATCATGATGAAGCCATGGAGGTGCCGAGGTATCGACGGATATACTGTAGTACCTTACATGGTTGATGATTCAGTGGATCTTGAGGTACGCAATGTGTGGGCATCCATGAAACAAAACCAAGTCTTGTTTCATTTCAGTGGGTTACTTTCATCATTATCATCATCATCATCACCATCATCACCATCATTGTCATTGTATGTATATTCCCTGTATATTTGTATATACATACATGTGGTTTAACGAACCAAATTATCGTCATTTGGTTATTTAGGGTCTATCCAACTGTCCAAAAAAACGTATGTGGCACATGGCTGGAATCCTTGTTAACATGGTCAACAAACTAGTATCACAAACTTTTTTCATGGCTCATGCAAAAACCAACTCATTAAGCCATGCCTGATGATGTGTTTTTTTCATGTTTGAAAGATACATCAGAGTTACATCCGCTATGTTTAGCACGGAACCCCGAAATGGCATCTTGAAGATCATTTTCCTATCGGACATGCCTGCTGGACAATTAGCATAGCTATGGCAAACGGTCCATATAGATAGATAGATAGATAGATAGATAGAGAGATAGAGAGATAGATAGAAAGATAGATAGATAGATTAGATGGATAAATGGATAGATAGATAGATAAATAGATAGATAGATCGACAGATAGATAGATAGATATATGTATGTATATGTATATGTACATGTATATGTATAGGTATATGCATATGTATCTGTATATGTATATGTATATGTATAGGTATATGCATATGTATATGTATATGTATATGTATATGTATATATATATATATATATGTATGTATATGTATATGTGTATGTATGTATATATATATATATATGTATATATGTATACATGTATATATATATATATATATATTTACATATGTATGCACATGTATATCTATATTTATATGTATGTGTATTTGTATATGTATATGTTTATACATATGTGTATATACATATATGTATGTACATATGTGTATTTACATATATATATATATATATATGTATATTTCAATATTTGTATATGTAAATATTTTTTATGTTTATGTATATATATATATGTTGATGCACACACATATATATATATATATGTATATGTATATGTATACGTATATGTATATGTATATGTATATATTTATGTATTGTTGCTTTATTGTTTTTATTTATTTTATTTATTTGTTTGTTCACTTATTTGTTAACATGTCAATGTATGTGATTTTCCTTCTGAAAGTGGTTTTGTTAAATCACCTGGTCGTGCCTGAAGGGCAGTTGTTGATCACAATTTTCCTTTTTTTATTGGCCGTATCTTGCAGTGATTGATCCCCGAAGTTCAGACAGACTCGCAATTGCTCCTTTTTTAAACCTTTTGATGTTTTGATAGCTCTTGGAGGTGTATGGTGCATATATGGTGCATTTATTGTTCTGCAGAATTTGCCTCAATAGCTGCGGGCTGTAAGAAACTGCCAATCTGCTCGGTGGTGAGTGCGTAGAAGCATCGTAAGCATTGTTGGTGTGCCATCAGGCATCCAAAATTTATATACTGTAAACGGATGTAGACAGTAAACACTGAACAGATTCAAAATACTCAAACTGGTTTTGTTTGTGGAAAATCGAAACGTACAACAAGTATCAAAAAGTAGTTTATCAGCTGCAAATGGGGAATCCTTAGACATAGCCACCAGGCGTACAGACTTAGATCCTGCCCAGTGATCCCGGTGGATTTCAGATAGCGCTTGGCAGCTTCAGAAAGACTCATTGGACTCATTCGAGTTTTTTTTGCCTATCTTCAAAATCCTTTACATAATATGTATATATATATATGTATGTATGTATGTATGTATGTATGCGTATGTGAATGCCGCAGCGAGAAAACTCAAACTATCAATATTTGGTATCAATTCACTACGGGCACCAAAGTCACATGAACAATATAGACGAACCATCATTAAATTGGTAATTCACTTTGTCCCTACAAACCCAACATGTTCGCTCATTTGGTAGACCCAACAATAAACTCTCTCCAGCATGACCAAAATGAACCAGAAATGGTAGGTTTTTGGCATTAGGTGAATCCCGCATTCGAATTGCCAAACATGTTGGAAATTCAAATCCCACTTGATTAATTAGTAGAATTGCACAATATAAGTTGCCAACTGTTCCATTTACAACAGTGATGGCAACGTTATAAATGGGATGAAACAACTCCTGCAACTAAGGTGAGCAATATAACAATATCACTTAAACGATGTTTTTGTTTCACCAGTTCTAACTGTTATATATCTGTGCCCTAGCTGGGGCACTGCAGCCATCACCTGTTATAGCCATACCACGCCGTGCCAGGCGGATGAACTCTTTATTTATCCAGATCCCGAATTTTGGGAGAAGCTGGGGCAGGGGCCTAAGCTGGGGCGAAAAACTTGGTAAATCTTGGAGAAAAACTAGGGAAAACTGGGAAAACTTGGGGAATCACATGACAACTTTTATTTGGGATAGGGGTTTATGTGTTCAGACGGAGAGGGTCAAGTTTCGTATCCAGATCGACCAGCTTTGGATGTCTGTGGAGTTGGATCCCTGACCCAGTTTGGCCTAGGAATTGCAACTTGGGTGTGGAGACTACGTATGACCAGTGCAGCGATGACTTGTTGATCTTAGACCCAAGGTTTGCCAGAAGTCAGGGGAATCAATATGAATCATCCCAAATATCGGTTGCCTTCTGGCAACTACTTTCCCGTAAACTAACATATGGAAAATCTCCGTTCTCTAGTTCGATGGATTTTCCCATCAAGCCGCCATGACTATGGGGATGTCCCAGCCATGTTTGATTCTAAGAAAACCAATAGACTCTTTTGCAAACATGGGGATTTCCATTTAAAGGGGACATCCCATGATTTCTTCCTTACATGTCATTGATTTGTCCAATTTATAGGGGAGACCAGAGGATAACGTTATCATCATGAAATATCATAAATTCCTGTGGAATCTAAAAGACTCATCCAGAGATTTATGGTAATTATGATGGTGAAACCTTAGAAGGTCAAAGCAGAGAGTAGCATAAGTGAAACCTTGGAATGTGGCCCCCTTTCTCTTTTTGTTGTTTTGTAAGCCCCATTAACTATAGTTACACATATCATAAACCATAGTGAAATTGGAGTTATGTTCACCAACTTAGCGATTTTGTTTGGGGGCCCCGCATTGTAGAATCATAGTATTATATATATATAAATAAATAAATAGATATATATATATATGTGTGTATTTATTTATATCATAATTTCCCTTAGAATCTAAGCCTTAGAATCTAAGGCAAGGTTTGATCTTCTCTAAAGAGATGCTTGAATCCCTTCAGACAGCGCCTTGGTGTAGCATTCTTTGCATAACGAAAGTCTGTACTGTATGGTTGTCTCATTTTGTGATGGGTGTATAGATAGCTTATCCCTGAATGATAACGGTTTCTCATTTTGCGGAGAGGAAGCAAGGGAATGGGCGAAGGCCCTTTCGCACTGGTTTTTAGATGCTGAGAAATTTGAATGGAACAGTCACATGGTCGACATGTTAGGAGATCAATGACACCCGCTGGGCCGATGGGGCGGTCGGCCGATGGTCAAGCCTGGAAAACATCCTATGGGCCGATGGAGGACTTGAATGATACCCTCTGGTGATGACATTCACAGTTTGCCATGGAAAATCACCATGCTATTAATAGGTAAACCGTAAACCATCTACTCCGCGGGTACATGCCCGAGGCGCTTGCTTTACCACTTATTTGAGGCTCCGGTTTTGGGGCCTTGGGCCCACCTAGGCTTTGAGAAGAAGCGCCCCCAAAGCCTTAATAAAAGGCCTACTAAGGCATGAGGTACAAATCGCAATGGCTTGGACGTGAAACTACTAAGCATATCGCGAAAAACTAGTAAAGCACCAGTTGCGAATCACAATGGCTTGGACGCAAAACTACTAAGGAGTTCATGAAAAACTACTAAGGCGTGAGTTGCAAATCACAATGGCTTGGACGCAAAACTACTAAGTAGTTCATGAAAAACTACTAAGGCGTGAGTTGCAAATCACAATGGCTTGGACGCAAAACTACTAAGAATGTCTCTCAAAATTCAAGAAAAGAAGAAGATACTGTTTCTTTTATTCTTTGAAGCATGTTCTTAGTAGTTTTGCGGCCGAGCCAATGCGAATTGCGAAATCGTCCTTAGTAGCTTTTGAACGCATTCTTAGTAGCTTTGCGGCCAAGCCAATACGAAATGCGACACCGTGCTTAGTAGCTTTTGAGCACATGCTTAGTAGTTTTGCGGCCAAGCCAATACGAATTGCTAATTTAACGCTGCTTCCGCGTGATGTATGTAGATATGCACGCGCAAACATGGCCCCGCTCCCCAGGAATCAACGTTGCCACTCGCAAAAGCTAGTCTTGCTGCCTTTCCTGGTGTAGCTTTGCAGAGTGCGGAAGTAAGTCAACTTTGATATCTGGGGGTGCCGGGGGTTGCGCCCAGGGTCCTGTATACTGCCGCTGGCGGTACGCATGTCTTGGCATTGCTTGTGGCAGTCATGTTTGCTGCAGAACAGCACTGGCATCCCTGCCCCTTTTGAAACGTTCCTTTGGCTTGCGCTGCGACGCGGACCCATTTTTGGGGCTGTGGGCCTGCATGCTTTTTGCCTTCCTTCACTGCGTACCCTGCATGTGAAACCAGCATCCTGGCACCAAGCACAAGAAAACATGAATGGAAGATGCAACCTGTCGCAGCTCAACGCGCTCTTTGCAGAAGGCAAAACGCATACACCATGGGCCCAAAATTAGGACCACACATTTGGAAGCTGGGCTGCTAATTTTAGTATTGTGGCCCCATTTTTGGGTCCAGAATCTGGCCCCTGTTTTGGGGCCACAAAACACAAACAGGAGCTAGTCAATGCGGGCAGCAAGTGTGCTACTGCCGACGCAAGCTGACAGCAGCACATATCCGTGATACTCCGAGGGTACATGCCCGAGGCGCTTGCTTTACCACTTATTTGAGGCTCCGGTTTTGGGGCCTTGGGCCC
Source organism: Cladocopium goreaui (assembly GCA_947184155.2). Lineage (NCBI taxonomy): Eukaryota > Dinophyceae > Suessiales > Symbiodiniaceae > Cladocopium > Cladocopium goreaui. Next base: position 173,428 of record CAMXCT020006813.1, read on the forward strand.
ACCTAGGCTTTGAGAAGAAGCGCCCCCAAAGCCTTAGTAAAAGGCCTACTGAGGCATGAGGTACAAATCGCAATGGCTTGGACGTGAAACTACTAAGCATATCGCGAAAAACTAGGAAAGCACCAGTTGCGAATCACAATGGCTTGGACGCAAAACTACTAAGGAGTTCATGAAAAACTACTAAGGCGTGAGTTGCAAATCACAATGGCTTGGACGCAAAACTACTAAGTAGTTCATGAAAAACTACTAAGGCGTGAGTTGCAAATCACAATGGCTTGGACGCAAAACTACTAAGAATGTCTCTCAAAATTCAAGAAAAGAAGAAGATACTGTTTCTTTTATTCTTTGAAGCATGTTCTTAGTAGTTTTGCGGCCGAGCCAATGCGAATTGCGAAATCGTCCTTAGTAGCTTTTGAACGCATTCTTAGTAGCTTTGCGGCCAAGCCAATACGAAATGCGACACCGTGCTTAGTAGCTTTTGAGCACATGCTTAGTAGTTTTGCGGCCAAGCCAATACGAATTGCTAATTTAACGCTGCTTCCGCGTGATGTATGTAGATATGCACGCGCAAACATGGCCCCGCTCCCCAGGAATCAACGTTGCCACTCGCAAAAGCTAGTCTTGCTGCCTTTCCTGGTGTAGCTTTGCGGAGTGCGGAAGTAAGTCAACTTTGATATCTGGGGGTGCCGGGGGTTGCGCCTAGGGTCCTGTATACTGCCGCTGGCGGTACGCATGTCTTAGCATTGCTTGTGGCAGTCATGTTTGCTGCAGAACAGCACTGGCATCCCTGCACCTTTTGAAACGTTCCTTTGGCTTGCGCTGCGACGCGGACCCATTTTTGGGGCTGTGGGCCTGCATGCTTTTTGCCTTCCTTCACTGCGTACCCTGCTATTTCGATTAGGGCCATCGAAAAACCATGGCGAACTGTTAGTCATAACCAGAGGGTAATTGAATATAACCTTTGTCCACATAGCTGGCCAACATCTCTGAGTGAACCTTCCGATCCCACTGCTGATCAGCATCACCCTGTCCCATCCTGAAAGAGGGACCGAAAAAAAAAAGGCGCCATTTGACTGCTCAATCTCTAGCAGTTTTTGTAGCCTGGATCTATTGGCACCCTCCTGTAAACTAACACAGATGTGGGGTTTTCCAACCATAATTGTAGATCATGTTCCGAACGGGAACCCATGTGTTTTTCACATGTTTCTCTGTATAAGCCCTAGGGTAGAAATATCTATGAGCTAACCATGATGTCCTCTGGATATTTCAGGAAACATGCTGTACCAGTGTCACAACTAGGCGGTTATGTAGGTAAATATGGACGGCATGCATGGAGCATATGGACTATATTTGATAGATAATGATTGCTATGTATTTATACATCTAACGATTGTTCTTTCATCACCATTAAGAGACTTATCACAAACAAATATCAGCCAGTCGCATTAATTTTCCATGCTTATCCCTTCAAATAAAGAGAACTAAGGATTTTGAGAGCGTTCGCATCATCTACCAGCAGCTCTTCAATGTCCTTGCCTTGAAATTTACTTCTCACGGATCAAATCACATCCAGGCGCCGAAAGCACGCGCTGGGAGGACGTGGAGATTTCTAGGTGGCAAAAAATAGCCAGGAATCGTAGCGGAGAGAAGTAGGATTAATGATTCATCCACTTAAAGTAGGGTTAATCCACTTCAAATCCCATCCCCCAGTTTTTTGAGCACCCCCATTGTATCCAAATATATATATATATATATATATATATATCTGTGTGTGTGTTTGTTTTATCAACCATGGTTTCTCGGGGGTGTTTAGTATGAATGGGGGGTTGAAGGGAGTACTGTACGTGTGGTTTGACAGACTTAGACTTATATACCATTCGCAGGATGAACCACCAAGTATACTCCTAATATCCCTGATATGAAGTTCCGGAATTTATGGAACTCAAAAATGAACACCTTCCTAAGCACGCATTTGTATAGGGCGGTATCTGATATCACTTTGGAGTTTGGAGTGGAATTACTCTCTGCTTGGACCCTTCAACATTCTTCAACCACTTCAGTTCAGTTCATCAATCATGCGTTGTTTTTGTTTTTCTTGCCACATGCGATCAACATATGCATTTAAGATATTCGAAACATGTGCTCCAAATACGTGGATCGATAGATGAAGATTTGATGTATTCGGGTAGGCAAAAAATGAAGCCCCTGCAAAGCCGCAGATTGAGTGACGACGTCTTTTAAGATCAGAAATCATGGCCCAACTACTTGGAACGGCTGGATCCATAGGCTTTGAAAGTCAGAACCGCTACAATTTCTGAGAAATCGGCCAGTTCAGCCATGTTTGAAGGGATGGCAGCTGGCTTCGTTTTCTCAGTTGGCAAGTTTCATTGGGTTTGTCTGAAAATTGGCCATCCCAAAATCCAACATGGGCAAGGGGATCTCCCCCAGTGACTTGGGTCCCAAAAATGAAAGAATCTACGGAATACGAAAAAGCATGAAAAAGCAGTGTGGGATTTGCCCCCAGTATAGCCTTTTTCAAACACAGCAACCAGTGATCCATGGCACTCACGAACCCGCCCACTGCTTGTGATGCATTGAGTCATATTAGATCTCACGGGTACAATGTACCCTCCGGTAAGCTAACATAACTATAGACAATCACCAGTTTTTATGGGTAATGCAACTATAAATGGCAATTTTCAATAGCTATGTTAGTTTACCAGAGGGTAGATCCATGTAGAGATCCAATAGTGGTTTTGCAAACTATCATAGAGGATAATACCCTTCCTCCCTAATTCTTACCCAATGAATTTATATGGATAAAGTTGCCGCATAAGATTGCCTACCATCTATAACTTGGTTTAGTTTCACCCATCCAGCTTGAGTGATATATATATATATACATATATCCACCCTAGTTAGATAAACCAACTCACCTATCGTTTCGAGGGCCTTTCTTGTATATTTATTTGGCAAGCCATCCGGTAAAATGTTCTGTCGCATTGTATACTTATACATATATGTATATATCACATATATATATATATACATATATATATACACATATATATATACATATATATATATTTACATATATATATACATATATATATACATATATATATATATACATATATATACATAAATATATACATATATATTTATATATATATATACATAGGTATATAATATATATATGTGTGTGTACTATGTACAGTATATTTTATGTACAGTATATATGAGCCGGCAATTTAATCGACAATTCTATCATATCACTATGCCCTAGAACGAGTTCATAGTTCACCATCCGAGTTTCTCAATAAAATTATGTAAAAAATGAGGTATTTCCCCAAAGATCTGACCCAAATTGCTGGTGAAATCTCCACTGTTTTGTTGCTGAACCGTCGACAAAATGCTGTTTGCTGCCGTATGTAAACAGTCGCACCTTCCGTTCCTCCTGTTTTTTCCTATTGCTTTCCTGTTTCTTTCCTGGTTTTTTTCCTTTTCCGTTCCTTTTCCTTTCCTCTTCATTTCCTCTCCTTTTCCTTTTCGTTTCCTCTTCCTTTCCTCTTTCTTACCAAAACATGGATAGCGATAGGGGCCCAACAAAAAATGATACCTTTTTTTTGGGAACTTAGCGAAGGCAATGAGTTTTGACAACGGCTCATGTGTTAAGACAATTGGCAATCGCTTATAGTATTTGGCTGCTTGCTTATTAGATCAACAAATATATATATATATATGTGTGTGTTCAATCGCGCACCACATGGGAGTTTCCTAAAATAGGGGTACCGCAAATCATCCAAGTCATTAGACCATTTCAGTATTGAAACAACCATGGTGACTTTGGGTACCCCCAGTTTTAAGAACCCCCCAAATACACGGTTGCTGACCCGTATATACAAAATTAAATATATATATATAACTACATGCATAGGGAGAACCCATAGGACATATCTCCATGATATAGCCATATCTATAATCCATATATAAATATAATTATATAAAATCCATCTATCTATCTATCTATCTTTCTATCTATGTATATATATATACATATGTATATTCACCCACATACATATATATATACGCAACGCCAGCCCAGGCATTTGATGCAATCCATATACAGTATATATACACATATATATATATATATATATATTCCATTTATTTACATACATATATATATATATATATATATTTATTTATTTATTTAATTCATATTTCTAACACCCCTTAAATTCACTCCCAGGTTTAACCACCGAAATTTCGCCGGGAGGCAGCTGAGATCATGGTCTTGGTTGGTCGCTTGCTGCCCATGATCGAGGCTCCCAGCGTTTCTCGGCGGCAAAAAGATCACAGTGAGATATGTCTAAAATTATAGACGACAAATGGTTTGTTTATTCAGATTATATGATTTTTAATCTATAATATAATATACATACATATATATATATATAAACAACATTTATTAATTTTCATAGTGGAATATAGAAAAGCGTGGTAGGTTTCTTTTCTAATTCCATTTATAGTAACCCCAAAGTGACTTTTAAAACAAAATATTATACTCTACTATTTTTGTTGTGTGTGAATTACCATGTCGTTGATTATATATGTGGATAAAGCTATGTTTTAGTGCTCATCCCCAAAACCATGGCAGTTCCAATACTAAGTCATGATCTAATGACTTGGAAAAATACGGGGGTATCATTTTAGGAAACATCCATTTGGTTTTGCATGTTAGCGTCACCCCATTTGACTTCACCGTAGATGGTATGGGGACTTGGGAAATCATCCCATGTGAGGTCTCTAAAATTTGTGGACTGGGGACGACTGGATAAAAACCGCTTTTCATGAAATAGATAGAAAAGTAAAAGGACATCTTGAAATCATTAGGTAATATTATCTATACCATCCTCGAAGCACGTTTATATGTTGCTGGGAGTTTCTGTATGTGAGAGTGATTGTGATCGTACTATTGAGATCATACAGATAGTAATATAAATATATATATATATTCTTTGATATTCAATGCATAATCCCATCCCTGCAATATTGCACACCTGAAAGGTCCTAAATATGAATGTTTAATTTTAGTGGCAACCAATTATAGATATAACCGTGTTTTTTGCCCTAGTATATACAATTTACAAACTGAGAATGCTGCCCTCAGTCAGCTAGAGGGAATGAGTAAATTGAGCACAGCACGTGGGTGCTACTCAGTGCGACACTGGCTGGCACAGCAGTAGTCCAAGAGACATTCGGATCCGGACAGCGGTATGTCTGAACATGGGGAATACCCCCTGCGGCCCTGGGGAAACATGGTCAACCATCGGATGTTTGTATAGAAATGGTTTCCCTAAGGGATGTTTGGGTTGCACTTTTCAGATGTAATCGCGGCATCTTTGAGCCAATAATATATAGATACAGAAGATTATTTTGATAATAATTTATAATGATATGTATACATATATATATATATATATATCATTATGCATGTAGAACAAACAAAGTAAACGTTCATGTTTTTGCACAAACATATTAGCATAAGTCGCTACTGATATGCTACTCAGTTGTTGGCCCCATCTACCGCAGCCCACGATTCGGATGAATTTCTCCATATGATAAGCCAGGAACCCGGGTTGAATCCCAGTTCATTTCATGTTTTCATTTACAAATCCTTAATCATCCTTTCTAATTCCCACATATGTGTTTATTTATATACAGTATATATACATATGTGGCTCGTACTTGTTTGATCATAAATCCTGCTGACTTCCTGGATGCTCTCGAAAAACCCGCCAGTTCCTTTTTGGTGATCCTCCAGGCAGACTCCACGGTGGAGAGAGCGTCCGCATTGCAGCGCTTGAGGACATGAATCATGATGATCCTCCCACAGTCAAAGAGCACGGTACTGTAGATGTACCCTCTGGTAAAACGTTTACATAACTATGGACAATCACCATTTTTTATGGGTAAATCAACTATAAATGGCCATGTTCAATAGCTATGTTAAATTACCAGAGGGTATTGCATACGGAAAAACATACGGAAAACATCGATGAGTGGATGTATTTGCATACCATCGATGAATAGAAGACATCCAATATACAATACATCACATTAATGATCATTAATGAATGTTTTGATATTTAAAAGGTATTTGTGTGATCTGCAACTACTGAATGATCTGGTGGTGATATTTCTCCAGCGACTCCATGAAAGTATCTATTGCTTGCTGCCAAAGCGAACCATGAAATCTGCCAGTTCAAAAAGGTAAGAAACAAATGAGCCGGTTATAGTATGCTGCCCAAAACCTACATCTTTGCATTCATCAACATTTCCTCCAACATTGACCTGTTTTTGATTTTGTTGAGACGAAGAGATGATATTAGCGTTTTTTCCGTGTTTTTTCCAGGTTCCATGGTGCATGTCATCTTCAACGATTGGATATTGGATCGGGATATTTTTGTTGCCAGAGACTGCCAGGACGATCATGTCGTCGGCTGAATCCAGGAACGGCAAGGTCGGAAGCCAGCGAGATAGTAGTCCAAGTGAAGCGAGTCCAAGTGCCGATCCAGAAGGCGAGGATGGAAAACTTGGTTTTTCTTGGGGTATTGTTGGAAGGTTAATTGGAAAATAGCTTTAAGTAAGTAAGGGAAAAGAACAGATCTCGACAAAGATATGGTATAGGCCACAGAAACTGCAGAAACTAGAGATTTATAGCTTGACCTTGAGGTCTAAAGTGCAGAACATTGTAGAACTTAAGGCGCATTTGACCAGTTCAGATGTGCTCACCGATATGGAAATAGGGGCCAACATGATGCAAAACCTTGACATTTGGGGGCCGAAAGGTCCAAGTAGACATGACCAAAGTTGGTTGGGTTTCCAAGCCTTCACACTGTTTGTACCATTACAAGCGATACTGCGCAGTTTTGGTAAATTCTAGCGGTTATTGGAACCATTTATGGAATAAATATATGGCAAATGGTGGTTTTCACGTGACAAAAAGGAGCATTTGTGTTTCTCCAAAATGAGTTTTCTCACGTTATCTCTTGTATGATTAGCATTTGCTCAGGTGTAGGTTTAAGTGTAGGTCATCCTATATCACATCTGGCCGTGGTCAATACCCCTGGGTGACAGCACTATACCGGTCATGGGTCATGTCAGGCTTTGGACTTTGAGAATAATCTTTTGATCTGTCCCAGAGGGAATTCCTTCAAACTGCCATGTTAATGCCGGAAACGACAAGCAATGATGGTTTTTCGGTGCCACGGCTTTCTTTTATCAAACCCATATATGGCAAACCTTTTTGAGAAAAGCCGAGCTGGTAAAAGAGCGTGGGGCTGCCCCGTTTGTCATTTATAGTCTGGTCGATTGAACAATATGTTCAGTTTTCCCATCAAACAACGGGTTTGACCTGTAAATTTGTTGAAAGGCAATCGGATGGAAAGTATGATTGGGCTTACTATCCACTGAGTACAAGTGAACATGTCGCACATAGGAATCAAACTGGGATATCAAATGTATAAGTGGAAGTCTACCGATTCATGGGGACATAAAAGTGCATTGGTTGAGTCCAAAATTTGGTTGAATAAATGCGAATTTTGGTTGCTTGAATTCCTGACATTTGGAGGGCTGTCCTTGTGGGATTTTCGCGGTATATAAAGAAGTGCTGCACGGGGATTGAACGTATGCAGTGGGTGTGTTATCCCCTTCCAACTTTGATATCGAGGCAATAAATATGTATATATGTATGTATGTAGGTAGAGCATTGCGACGCAATGCAATGCAATGCACGGCAAGGCAAGGCAGTGCAATGCAATGCAATGCGATGCGCTGTAATGTATGTAATGTACGTACGTACGTCCGTACATATGTATATATGTTTATCTTGATACATATCCCAAGATCCGCATAACACCTGACAAGGCACTTCAAGGCAACATATCCACCCAACATGTATTTGTAGATAATCACTTGGATTGCTATAAGGTGTAGACACACACATACATATATATATAGGCATATGCACATCATAACATATCTACCTATGCTATGATATGACAAATGAGACATGATATGTGATATGGTTTGATTTGTGGCGCATGATATATGAAATGATTTGCCTTTGGATACATGATATATGATGTGGTTTGATAGGTGGTGCATGATATGTGTATGATCTGTGTATGTGTTTTTGTTTCTCAAATTGTATTTATAATGTTTTCTTATGTTTCATGATTTGCTGTTTGCTTTTTAAGACATGATTTGATACGTGATGTTTGTTTTGTTTTTCGTATGATAGATAATTTGTGCTGTGCTATATTAGTTTATAAATGACGTTTGATATTTGTTAGATGGTTATATTATATTGCTTGAAATTTGATTTCTATATATATATATATACACTGTATAATTAGATAATTATGCTGATATATATATATATATATGATTTGTTGTGATATGATTTTGATGTGCTCTGATGTTGAATCGTAATGTAAATAAGATGTGTTTACAAGTTGTCTTATTTCTATATCTGCGTCATATCTTCTGGAAATTTAAGATTTCTTGTGTACTGTTATGGCCTGATCAACAGTTTTAAATGGGACTACAACTCCTGCAATTAAGGTGATATTCATCACTTCAATAAGGTTTTCAAAGCCAGTTAAACTATCAAAAAGGGCTACGGCTAGAATGGGCCCTGGGATTAGGTAACTGATTAGTAACTGGCTTATAAATTTTATAAATAAATCAAAATACTGGATTCTGACACATTCATTTACTAATCAGTTAACATCCCATCCCAGGGCCCATCCAGGCACATCCGGGCCGCGCACCTTGCGCTGTGCGCAGGACGCCGCCTGACCGGACGCGTACCCTTAGAGCTGGTCTTCGACGACTCCGACCACGACGACTCGAGTAAAGACTTGTGCTCCACAGATATGGGCTATATGAAATCCCTGGAAGGACGGGAGAAGACCTGGGTTCGCTTTGATCTTTAACATAGCTATGGAAGCCATGGCCCATTTACAGATGGTTTTCCCAGCGAACGAAACCTCCATTTATAATGTATTTTCCATAGCTATGTTAAATAACCAGATGGTATATATATATATATATAGACAAATGTAGATATTGGATCTGACAAATTTTGGAAAGACGCATGTGGAATGTTTGGATTCTGTTGTTTAGCATCATGTTTTTCTATCGTGTTAGACATACATGTGTTATTCATGTGTTTGTATATTTAACATTTACATATTTTACATATTTATCGAATTATTAGTGCGAAGACCATTCATGTTGTTTTGAACCATTGCGAAAGTTGTTCTTCAAGCTCCCAAAAGTAAATGCACAGTCTTGATAAACTTAGATAATATGAAATACACCATTGTACTCGTACGGCAAATAATGATATGTGTTTGCAAAAATTGCCGAAAGAGCGGGCCAAAGTGAAAGTGTGTTTCAAAGGGGTGGCCCAGAAAGTGTTTTAAGTTTAGCCAGAAATGTACCCAACAAACAACCATCTGTCCTGAGAAAGGATTCTGTTATGCTAGCAGCATGTTTACGGCTGCCGTGAAGTAATCTATGACAAAGTGATCATTTGGCATGCAAGTAGCAATGACTGAGTCTTCATACGAGGCATTGCTTCCCCACATGGGTTTTGCGAAAGAAAAACAGCATGGAGTTCACGAAGTTTTGCAAACATAAGATATTTTATTGCGCAAAAAATGCCCGTTTTTGAATGAAACAAATTATCAATTATCGTATATTATGGTATATATATGATATGAAAACGCAAATGCAATAATTATATATATATATAATATATAGTATAAAATAGTATACATATGCATATTACGCGAAGAACTGGTGAGGGGGTGATTGTTTGTTTCGAAGAATGGGGATCAGGCTTCCCACGTTATGCTGGAACTCTTTCAGGCCAAACCCTTCCCGTGCGTGTTTTGAGACTCGAAGCCGCAGGCCATTGTTCCAATTTAAAAAAACAGAAGGTATCCTGATTTTTATCTGATTTTTCATATCCAATAATGACCAGGGTGACATGAACGTTGGCTTGTTAGACAAGGTTACGCCCCTTAAACCTCATCATTTCTGAAGCGTGCAGGTCCCCGAAGTAATCAAGCAATGGGCATCGAACTCTCTTTCGTTGATATTTTGTTTGGTCTCTGAGTACAAATTTTGATCAGCAAACCGAGATGGAAGTACCATTCGAGATCTCGCCGGGTGAAATCCCCATTTTAAGTCTCCACGGAGTCGAAATATGTTAACAGTTATTTCTATGGGACTATACATTCCATTAATGGTCCATAACTCTTCATGTTTTTTTTTTCTCAGGTTGTGATCTTTCTGTTTGAAGAGACGGTGAAATCTCCTGACCAGGATTTGAAGAGGAGTTTCATAATCTGAGCCTCGAGGAGATGGAGAAACGCACCGTGAAGGAGGCTGACGCAAGGGGTTTACATGGGGGTATGGTTCGTTCGTTTATCATTTGATTTTTGCTGTGGGTAAAAGACTGCCATAAACCACGCATGACAGGGAATGGTAACCATATCACCTGTAAAAATGGTGATTTCGGGGATGGTTTCTTATATTGTTTTACCCACTTTACTATATTAATTACAAAGTTCAGAAAATGACGTTCGGCCTCCAATGTCTCACATTTCTACAGGTACTTTGAGGGTCTATAGAGTTTAGTCAGATCTAGCCAGTGGGTTAGTGGGACTACCAACCAGTTGCTTACGATCAGCACATGGTTCGTGTCCAAAAAACCAATGCGGGATGACCCTCCAAATTGCTTCCCTGTGGGGTTTCCCGCAGCCGTGGAATTGCGCCAATCATCCATTAACCGATGTGACTCAATTTGGCGGTCAAGATTGCCACTGCATCCACAGAAGATGAGTTGGACTATCGTCATCCTGGCAAAATCATCAGCATGTCAATCCACACGAAGAAAACTGGTGGTGCTGCTGGTGCTCCGCCCCCAAATGTCTGGTGTTTGTTGGTTTCGTTTCACTTTACCCATGAGCCAAACACATCCCGGGATGATTTTTGCCAGGCGTTTTGACCACCGAAGAGACACGTTGCCGCGAAGTGGTCGGGTAGCGAAGTGATATGTATCGTGCTAATTATTCAAATCCCATGTGCTCAATGTTCATTCATTTTACATCCATTTACGATCTCGCACTTCAGAAAGATCTCAACATATGAAGCATGTGGGAATGGATGAACTTCTCTCAAAGAGAAGAGTTCTCCGGGTTTTTTTCGGCCTGCCAGGCTTCGTTAAACGGTTTGATGCGTGGGAATTCTTCATGTCCCTTGAACTTGACCAGGGGATATAGCCTCTGGTTATGACTAACATAGCCATAGTATAGATGGCCCATAGAAATAGATGGTTTAGCTATTAAAAATTGTGATTTTCCATGGTTGTGTTAGTCATAATGAGATGGTAGATGGATATAGGATATCCGGGATATCCTTGGCTTCTGGTGAATGGTTCAGCAACTGTTCAGGTTTTTTTTTGGTGGTTCAGATTGACTCGAAGCCGCCTTGAACCCACGCCTGCGACGGACTTTCAGTGGCCAGTGCTGAAGCAAGAAATCCACCAGCGTTGTGACAAAAGTGGGACAATGTTCATGGATATAGACATTGATATAGAATTCTCCGGCCGCTACTATAAATCATTCAAAGCGTGTACATATATGTATATGTATATGTATAATACAAAATCATATATATATATACTCATAGACTATTTCACTGATCAACCACGGATTAAAACTGGCTTATGCTTGTGGTTTCCCATTAGATTGAATGTTCTTTGAAAAAAGTTGAGAGGGTACCCTATTCCATTCAATAGTTCAGCATCACTTTCTCATTTTCTCATGGCGATTTTGCGGCTATACCTCCTTTTCAGACACATCCATATACGCACCATTCTGAACCACAAGGTTTCTAAAGCCGAAAAAGATCCGAAAACTATGTTCATAACATGTTTCGCAGTTGAGTATCGTTTTTGAACCAACAAGCACCATGTAACAACATGTTTTCTTGGGGACTCATCATCGTTTGCCTGGAAGGACAAGATCTCAGCACCGGCGATTCGCTGATTTCACCATGCCAGGACTCTCTGACACCAGTAATTGTCCACTTGCCTTAAATTTCAAAATGACATACCCTCTGGTAAATTAAGATTAGACCCTGAAAATGACCAATTTATAGTGGAAACTAGTCTTCCAACCCCTATCTGGCAGGGTCTATGTTAATTTACTGGAGGGTAAAATGATATTGAATAGCCTATTGAAGCTTTATTCAACTTCACTGACATCCGTGCCTGATGGATGGCTAATTTCAAGGCATGGGACTCAAATCTTATTGCCATGGTGGAAAACACTAGTCTTGTATTGCTCCCCTTCTGGGTTTATCACATCGCCAGTTGTTTTGGAGGAAAATCACCATTTTCAATAGGTAAACCATCTATTTTTATGGGCCATCTATACCATGGCTATCTAACATAACCAGAGGGTATAGATGATGTTCATGGATTTTCTCCATGAAAAGTCTGTTTTTGATGGAGCTCCTGAAGTTTTCCCGTGTCGAAGCGGCTGGAGATGCGCCACGTACGTCGATGCGTCGATTTGATCCGGTGATTGCTGGCGTGGCGTGGAACAAACATGCCGTGGGTGTGAAGTGTGTCTGTCGGGTTTTACCCGGCCTGGTAAACATACAAAAAGCTATTGAAACTGGCCATGGAAATAGTGGATTTACCCATTCAAAATGGTGATTTTCCATAGGTATGTTAAATTACCAGAGGGTACATCCAGAAATTCATAGCCGCAATGATCGTTGAATATATCGGTTTGTCCTGAAATTCAGGGTATATTTTTTCACAAGAACCATTTTAGTGGGGGAATATTAATTTTAAAGAATTGGGTTTTGGGGTACCTTGTTTTAGTGCAGTCTTTTTCCAGACCCTCAATGTACAGAACCGCAATAGTTATTTTTCCTCTAAACTCTTGACTTTGGGTGCTCAAAAAATTGCAACGTTTTACCCTCTGGTTATTTAACATAGCCATGGAAAAATGTCTAATTAATCAACATGAGTTTGAAGGTCTAGATAGATTTCTCCAAGAATCATTGGGAGTTTTTTTAGCGCACAAATTGCAGCCACCAGCGAAACATCGTTCGGTCATCATCTTAACTGGACAGTGAGTGGAGTTCCTGTCCTTGACGAAACTCACTGATGTTCATGATTCATGACGAAGAAAGTCAGCGAAGTTGTCTCCTTTTCTGGTTTTGTGTACAGTTGAAGCCCTTTATATACCAGCTGTAAGGGGTTTAAATGGGATTATTATTATTGCATAAATGGGCTTATAAGTGACTTATCATTTGTAAAGCGCCAGAACTGTAGATGTTTTGGATCACTTGTGAGGGACGCACACACGTACATATTGATTTTAGTAGCTTTTGTTTCTGTATTAGGCTTGGCACTGATATTTCCCCACCTGCCAGGTGAGGGTTGTTAGATTTTATCAGAGTTGTTCTCCTCATCCTCCTTCTCCTCCTCCGCCTCCTCTTCCTCCTCCTCCAGTTTCTCCTCGACCATGTCTGCATCAACTTCCACGTCCACTTCCGCCTTGCCAACTCATCGCCAATCTCTTCGCCAACTTCCACGCGCAGTGGGCACTGCTGGACCTCAACTGCCGGCTTCCGATCTGAGTGGGCACGGCTGGACCTCAACCGCCAGGTTCTGAGCGCAGTGGGCGCTGCTGGACCTCAACTGCCGGCTTCCGATCTGAGTGGGCACGGCTGGACCTCAACCGCCAGGTTCTGAGCGCAGTGGGCGCTGCTGGACCTCAACTGCCGGCTTCCGATCTGAGTGGGCACGGCTGGACCTCAACCGCCAGGTTCTGAGCGCAGTGGGCACCGCTGGACCTCAACTGCCGGCTTCCGAGCCCAGAGGGCTCAACCTGGGACCTTCAGAGCTCAGTGGGCACCGCTGGACCTCAACCTGGGACCTTCCGAGCTCAGTGGGCACCGCTGGACCTCAACGGCCAGATAGAATGCCAGAAGATATGCCAGATAGAACGCCAGATAGAATGTCAGAATGCCAGAAGATATGCCAGATAAAATGTCAGAAGATATGCCAGATAGAATGCTAGAATGCTAGAAAGAATATGCCAGATAGAATGCCAGAAGGTATGCCAGATAGAATGTCAGATAGAATGCCAGAAGGTATGCCAGATAAAGTGCCAGAATGTTCGCCAGATAGAACGCCAGAAGATTTGCCAGATAGAATGCCAGATAGAATGTCAGAAGATATGCCAGAAGATATGCCAGATAGAATGTCAGATAGAATGCCAGAAGGTATGCCAGGTAGAATGCCAGAAGATATGCCAGATAGAATGCCAGAAGATATGCCAGATAAAATGCCAGAAGATATGCCAGAAAGAATGCCAGAAGGTATGCCAGATAGAATGTCAGATAGAATGCCAGAAGGTATGCCAGATAAAGTGCCAGAATGTTTGCCAGAGAGAATGCCAGAAGATTTGCCAGAGAGAATGCCAGATAGAATGTCAGAAGATATGCCAGAACATATTGCAGAAGATATGATATGCCAGATAGAGTGCCAGAAGATATGCCAGATAAAATGCCAGAAGATATGTCAGATAGAATGCCAGAAGATGTGCCAGTAACAAAACGTATAAATGTCATGGTGGGGATAACTCGAAGTAAAGTAATTTTGTTAGTTTCTTTTTTTTTGCGTGTGTGTGTGTGTGTACCTTCTGACGCCTGTGTTTCACATGAAACGCCTCGGGTTGGCTTCCAAATTCAGATATCTATCGACAAACTTCATTTTGTCGCAGCTGTGGCCTGTGGATGTTGGAACGTGACGACCAAAGATGTACAGTAGCAGGTTCCACTGATCTCAGTCGCGGTGGGAGTCAGCCCTTCTGAGGCCCAGCATTGCCCATAGACAATGTTGGCAGTAAATATGGCAGGAAAAGCCTCTGGTTATGACTATCACAGTTCGCCATGGTTAAGCCATGGCCCAT
Source organism: Cladocopium goreaui (assembly GCA_947184155.2). NCBI lineage: Eukaryota > Dinophyceae > Suessiales > Symbiodiniaceae > Cladocopium > Cladocopium goreaui. The sequence continues at coordinate 188,505 of CAMXCT020006813.1, forward strand.
AGAAATAGCTGATTTTCCCAGCGTTTGCTAAACCTCCATTTATTTTGGGGATTTTCCATGGCGAACTGTTAGTCATAACCGGATGTTAAATATATGTATATAAATATGGCAAAGTTGTGACCCTGCAGTGCGAATTTGCCACCCTTTTTTGTTACCACTGTTGATATCCCAAGCAGATGTTGGAAGTTTAGAAGTCGTTGGTTTTGCATGGTTTGATTTTCCACCCCTGAGAGTCACAACATGTCACAAGAAACAAAAGTTGACGAATTTACCGACAGTTTACCACTCGAGTTACCCTCCAGTGTCATAAAAACTGAAGAACCTTCATCAAAAACAGAGGTTTCATGGGAAAATAAATGAACATCATCTATACCCTCTGATTATTTATTACATAGCCATGGTATAGATGGCCCATAGAAATAGATGGTTTACCTATTAGAATGGTGATTTTCCATGGTAAATGGTGGGTTCTGATGGAGCTTTGAACACCGACCCCCCCATGGCTGCCATTCTGTTGCTTCTGTCGCCATGTCGCGGTCAGGACATCAAAGCTGTGGGATGGGCACCGGGCATCGGGTTCACCCTAAGTTGGTTGGCCTACGGTGGATGGAAGAAATCCCAATCACCAGTTGATGGTTTATCATGGTTTATCCCATTATTTTTAGGGGTTCAACCATCCAAGGTGGTGCAGGATTTCTTCCATCCACAGTATGTTGATCTTCTAAGTCAAGCTTGCTTCGAACGATTAGGGTCTTAGGGTTTTGTTTCTTGTTGGTGCTGACAAAACATGTGCCTCTTCCGCTTTTTGCGCTTTTTGTTTGGTGCTTGGCCGCTGGCGTGGAAATAGTTCAAACAAAGGATAAGTTAAGGTTAACAGTTTCTTGAAATCATGGTTAGGATTGGGAAGCGTTTGTGAATTGTTGAATTGTTTTTCCAGAATTATCTAAGTTGGTTGGCTCGCAGTTTCTCGTGGCCTCGCGGTGGCAAAAAATGTTGAAGTATAGAGCTATTCTCCATTGTACGGAACAGCTGATATGTATCTATAGTATATATATATATGTATAAATCATTTGAACAGTTTCAAAAACCCCAATTGGTGACGATTATACGGGATTATATTACTACCCACTATGTTGGGGCTGATCATAATCCATGAACAAAAAGGTGGCGGCGCCTGTGGAGCGACCGCGCTCTTTCATGTTTTTCAGAGGTCGTTTCAGAGGTTCAAAGCGCAATTCCCTGTAAAACGCAGGACTTTATTCATGAGCCTTGCTCGATCGATGTTAAAAAATGGTTCAAAAACATTGGAGGCGCGCCTCAAAATTAACTTCGTGTCGTTTTCGCTGTAGCGAAAACGCGATTTTTGGAAAAAATGGATTTCGAAAACATATTCCCGAAACACATTCGAAGCTTTTTTACATCTGCGGTCTGCTCACTTCCAGTATCCGATCTTCTTGTCGATCGATTTCATGAGTTTTCCAAGTTCCTGCAGTAAATCCAAGCCAAGTCCAATTTTGTCCCTGAAGTTATTTCAACATCTTCACAACGTAGCATCCAGAGCGTCCCTGAAGTTACTTCAACATCTTCACAACGTAGCATCCAGAGCGTCCCTGAAGTTACTTCAACATCTTCACAACGTAGCATCCAGAGCGTCCCTGAAGTTACTTCAACATCTTCACAACGTAGCATCCAGAGCGTCCCTGAAGTTACTTCAACATCTTCACACCGTAGCATGCCGTAGCATCACATCCTTCCGGCAGCCGACATGAACGTTATAAGCCCACCCCATCCCCCCCCCACCCCACCCCACCCCATGCTCTGACGCAGCGGTTGAAACAGGACGAACATCCCCAAGAACCAGACATTCACGTCAAATCAACATGAAAACATTAAGACCAACTCAAGATCACATGGTAAAATTTACAACAGTGCGGTCGCCTGAGAGGCGCCGTCACCATGAACTGGGAATACGGAAATGAACACCAACCATTACATTGCAGATGCTCCAATACTTTTAGTTCCATGGCCCATGAAGCATGGCTTATTCTTATCCAACTGGTCATTGGTTGCAGTTGTTTGTTTTCTAATTCTATGTTTTGAAATTGGGCAAAAGGCATCTGTTTCGTTCATCTTTCTGCAGATAATTGCCGTGAACCTGTTCTGATCTTTTGCAGATTGCTACAATGTCGAGCCCCCGAGTTAAGTCTGCTGCTTTAGAAAACCCATGAATACTATAGTATACTATAGTAATACTATAGTATACTATAGCATACTATAGTCGTAAGTATCATAAACCATAATTATTGAAGGTGTGTTCATCAACTTAGCTATCATCAATCAGCTCTAAAACCCATTAAATCCACATTTGTCTTGGTTAAATCACCATTTTCCTATGGTTTTTCGAGGGTTTTCTTATGGTTTTTAGGGCACGCTTGGCGCCGGCACAGCCCCATGGCTTCGCAGGAAGTTTCGCAGTCGGAGTCTTGTTGGGGAATCGTCGGAGTCACCGGTTGGTGGTTTGGAACATGGCTTTTATGACTTCCCATAATATCTTGGGAATCATACTATATCCCAACTGACGAACTCCATCATTTTTCAGAGGGGTGGCTCAACCACCAACCAGAAACAATGTGGGGCCCAGATAGCTAAGTTAGTTTATAACTTCTTTAACTTTGGTTTATGATACCAATAAGTATAGTATTCATGGGGTTTATAAACCAACAAACATAACTGGGCCCCACAGGACGAATATCTGAATGATTCACAATGATTCTTCAGGAGTTCACATTCGCCAAGTCGATGGCCTCCCATTCGGCTCCTTGTTTTTTTCTCATTTCCCTCGCCATCTTCGGTGATTTCTATGGCATTTCAACACGGTATATTCTATGGTAACTTTTTTTTGGGTGGCTCAAGTCCCGGAAGGATGTCACACAGCTGAAATCGAAAACATTTGCGGGTCAATGGGATGTTTCAGACATTTTTTTTTAGATGTTACCATTGGGTCGTTTAGCATAGCTATGGAAAGTGGCCCATTTGTAGATGATTTACTTATTGAACATCTTAATTTACCTGAGTTTTTTTAGATTGCCAGAGAGTGTCAAACATGTTGATGGTTGAATTCCATTTATAGATAATTGTATAATTGTATATGTTTTTAAGCGTGTTTTTAGGAGCACCCCCCGAGTCATAGATAGAATAAATGGAAATTACAAGGGACATATGATCAATTACATGCTGCAAAAACTCTTCAGCATCTTTTTGGCGACGCCTTTAGAGAGGGTTGCTTTAAGTTACGGTCGGTAAATTATTGCCTTTCAGGTGGGAAACGTGGTGAAATTTGCGCTACATTTCGCCCATGTTTCCCCCCGGTATCTGTTGAAAGCAGCCCTTATAGATTGTGTTCGGTGTGACCACCATTTCCCAACACGATTTATTTTGGCCATGGCCAGATTGCTGATCAAGAGACGGATGGTATGGAACTGAGGAAACCATCATATTTTGTTGTTTCAAACAACAGGTTGTATAGTCACTGGTTGGTGGTTTGGACTTTCCATATATTGGGAATGTCATCATCCCAACTGACGAACTCCATCATTTTTCAGAGGGGTTGAAACCACCAATCAATAATTCAATGGCCATATTTGATGGTAAAAACCTTGGTGTCCTGTAGATTTTCCCTTAAACCAATCCATTGACAGGTTGTATAGTCACATAAACTCACATAATACTTCTAATATCCTTTTTTCTGTGACCCCTATCCGACAGCCACGCCACAGCTATTGCTGATCAATATCATCATTTCTGATCGATAGCCATGTAGTATATTCATGTATATTCATTATATACATATATCATATGCAGTGCATCTGTCGTATAACATCCAAATAGATCTTACATACCACATTTGGAAACCCAGAAATATGAGATTGATGAATACAATCTGTACTATCCTGGAATCACTTTTCTCTCCTTGGGGAGGTTATGAATATTTCTACATCGAGGATATCCCATGCAGTTTTGGCCATTAACAGTTATCCTAACTTATAACTGGACATGTAACTCCTATAACTAATTGGTGACAGTAAACAATAGTAAACCTATTATGATATGTCCAAATAAACATCACAACCGGGCCATGGCTTGTGACTTTTTCGGGGGGAAATCACCGGCCCAGGTGTGGAGAAGCTTCCCAGCATTTCTCATCGTCCGACTTGGAAGTGGACGCAGGTGGCGATGGCTACGGCTGACGTGGGGCGTTTCCGTTGACGCAAAAACCTTTGGTGATTGAAGCAGGAAAATGGGAGTTTCTTGCGGGAATTTTGTTGCTGATTTATGATAGCTAAGTTGGTGAACATACCTCCAATAAGTATGGTTTCTGATACTTTTAACATCGTATAACTACAATCTAGTGGCCACACATTGTAGGACATAGACCCTATCTAGTCCATGGTTCCCAAACATGTTTTTTGAATGTTCAACCGTAGACAAGCTTGCCATCTGCCAGAAGCTCCAGGAGCAAGGCAACACCCTCATCACAGCCCTAGTGGTGCCAGATGAGGAAGCACTAGTCTATGGCATAGCCAATGGGCCACCTGAGCCGAGCCCTTTTGGAACTAGGGGTTGACACTGTGTACACAGGTCACTTTGGCTTCCAGCTGGAACTCCCAGCCCTCAATCTGGAAGCCTCTACTTGCCTGGAAAACCTAGCATCAGCCCTCACAGCCCTAGATGTGACCCACACCATGCACTTTGAAGGCATCCCACTTGTTGGCATTGACATTCGGACTTCTTCAGGAGTGGGCAAGGCCCTTGTTGGGCCAGCCTTCCCATTCTTCAAGATCAGGGTCCACCCACTACTGCCAACCTTCCAATTGGGACAGCACCCCTGCGTCTTTGGGACTTTGGACTGGAAGTGAAGGAACAGAGGTCTCCCATACCAAGCCCTTTAAGGGGCAATGGCAAGGGCAAACTCTTTGCCATCTATCCTTCCTATCACAAGATCATCAAGAACCTCAAGGGTTCTGTCAGCTTTGGCTGGCCTGGCAGCCACAGCACAATCAACAGGCAAATGGAAACTGCCAGGAGGCTCAAGTCCCATTTAGTGTTCCAAGACAGCATGGAATTCTTTACAGGCCTGAGGGTGGAAGGGAGAGTCAGGTCAACAGATGACCATCACGGCAAGACTCCCATTGAAGCAGCCAAGGCTTCCATCTTCCTGCTCAAGGGATTCAAAATCATGCTCCAGCTGGGCATGGCTAGGATCCAGGTGGTGGAGGTTGATGCCTGGAAAGCCAAATTGGCAAGCCTATGGGACTCATTCAAGGATCTGCCCCAAGCAGGCCCAGGCTTCCACAACAGACAACAGTTGTGGATACAGCTTTTGGGGACCCTTGGCCATGTCTCAGGCCACTGTGAAAGACAACTCTTGGACCAACTCAAAAGAGGCCAAGAGATTGAACCAGAAGACCCAGAACCACAACAAGATTTCCAGCCACAAGAGCCACAAGACCTTGAACCACAACACCTGGATCCAGAGCCACCAGCACCATTGCCACAGGGCCCAGCAGAGGGGCAGGAACCAGTGCCCCCCAATCCCAGTGGCTATGACCACATTGATGAGAACAGCATCAGCAGCAGAGGTAAGGAGATCTTGGCCCTGTTGCCCATGAAGAAATGCAAGGGTAAGGAGAGGCCTTACTGCTGCTTCTACATCACACCTGGCAAGCTCAAGAGGTCACCTGGCTTCAAGTCAATGGAGGCCTTGGCAGAAGCTTTGGCTGAGTGGGAAGCTCAGGGGGGCCCAGACTTCAGCCACAGGATCAAACTGGACTGAGCTTAGCAGCCCCATGTGGAGGCTTGGGTTTTTGACATCTTGGGGCTTGGTTGAGCTTTGAGTGGTTTTTGAAAAAGGAGTTGTGGGTGTGCTTGGGTCTGGTGGTAGCTGCTAATGTTTGGGCATTGGATGGAGCTTGCATGTCTTTGCAGTTGTTGGAACTTAGCCATGTAGCTCAGCCATGTTGTTGCCTCAATGGTAGACATGCTGTTGCCTCACCATGTTGAACCTCTGAACCTGTGGCCCAAGGACAACACCCACATGCAACCAAATGCAGCAACACAAACCCAACACATAACCAGCACTAGAACACATAACAATACATCAGCACCTTAGGCACATGAATGCAACCAATGCAACAACCACATTCCAGCAAACACCGCCAACTAGACAGCACACCAGCATTAAAGCATACAGCTTAGTTCCAGCCCACCACAAAACCCATGCCCAAATGTGCCACCAACCTGCCTCAGCCTCTCTCTCCTCTCTCCTCTCTCCTCTCTCCCCTCTCCTCTCTCCTCTCTCCTCTCTTCTCTCTTCTCTCTTCTCTCTTCTCTCTCGTCTTCTTATTGTCTTTTATGTGTCAAACAATTGGGTGTTGCAGGTTATCTGCCAGCAACCTTTTTAGGGATGAGAAACCATCGGGTTTGGTGTGCTTTCTCTTGAATTTTCAAAGCCGATAGACTCAATGCCCTAAACCCCACTGCCACGATGGTTGACATCTCACCCATTGCTCAGCCACCTCGGCTCTTGATTTACCTCATGGTTCGACCTATCATGGACACAGACCGTGGGTTTGTCCAAGAATGGTTTGGATATCTCCAGATAGGCAATTTTCGGACAAACCCGTCTGGGTCCTACAAGTATTCTTAGGTCCTTATTATTCACAATTTACACCATCAAAGTGCATTTTAAATTTTAAACAATTGGCTATCCAAAAAACCGCGTTTTGTAGGCAAACGGATGGTCAAGTTATAGACTGCATAGACGATCATTAGATCTTATTATGTTGCTTTATCCTTTTTCAAATTTACTAGTCAGGTCTAGTCTGGTCCGGTAGAAGGTCAGCTGGTCTGGTCAGCTGGTCTGGTAGTAATGTTTCGGGTAATTTAATCGATTTGCACCTGCAGCCATCTAGACTTGATGCATATGTGTGTCTGCTTCAAAACGACCAAACAGTAGAATTTTGACTTGTTCACTACTCCAAGGGGGCTACGTTCCTGCTTTGGGCACGGGGAACCACCAGATTTAGGTTTTCAACAACACACATATTTACACCACATGTGGAGGTAACAAAACATGTGTTTTTCCTGTGTTTTTTCCCCTGAAACCAATCGATGAAACTGGCTGTTGGGCCCCTTCAGGCCCTGTCCGCCAGCGACAAACTCTACCGACGTTGGGAAACATAGCCTGGCATTAGTTTGCCGTGTGGTTTGTGGAGTGTTATACTTGTTATCCTTGGGAGGAGGGGGGTTCACTTAGGATCCATGGTTAATCCATGACAGCCATGATATGCCATGATATGCATCCCATAAGTGCGGATATTCCATAAAGAAACTAACTGGGGGTCATGGATTCTAAGTGGGGCCCCAAGAAAGGATTAGCCTTTTGGGAAACACGGCTAGCTGGAGGTTTTAATTCAACAAATCAAATATGAGTTGTTTTCCCCACTGCCATGTTTGATTACCGGAAGGTTCTTCCTGAACAATGAGAAACATACTACCCAGCTTCAAAAAGTAGCAATGTTTCAAGCATGTAACTTTCCGATACCAAAAAAAACCGTTCATGTATATTTCCTGCAGTTTTTTGCGTTGAATGCCAAATTCAACGGGAGCACAGAAGGAACATAGGGGATATCCTCTGGTAACATGGCAATGGAAAATCTTCAATTTACAGATGTTGTTTTCCATTAAAAGTTCCATTTTTGGGAATGTCCATGTTTGATTACCAGAGGATAGAAATTGACTATTCAACCATTGAAGAATCGCTACCACCCTGAAGCAAAACATTTCTGCCCTAGACCTGCGAAATCGTGGAGTACAGATCTTGATGGCTCAGTTCGTGGGATCCTACCATCCGTTGAGCAGCCCAGTTCGTGAGGGTAGCCACTGACTCACTTGGAATGATAGGAATGCTGATCCATTGGCCACTGGCAGTCCAGGACTATTTGCAGTGCTTGCAGTACAGCTATGAGTACTCACCCTCAGAGAGGGAGGGGTTCAGGTCGAGGGGAGTGGAACAAAAAGGCTATTCAGAATTCCCCTCTGGTAATTTGACACTTTGCGATTGAAGCCATGGCCATAGAAATAGTTGATTTACCCATTAAACAATGGTGATTTTCCATAGTTTTTTGTATGTTTACCAGAGTCCCATTTCCCCAGAGAAATCCATTTTAGTATCATCAATTTTCATAGGATGTTCCATAGGATTTTCCTTTATAAACCATCCATTTTAGGGATCCTTCATGAAAATCCCATGAACATCCATGTTTTTTTTTCATAGGTTTTTCCTAGGATTTTCATGGATTAACCCCCCAAATCACTGGTTCAATGCCCATGTTTTTGTATGTTTACCAGGGGGGTTTACCAGTTTGATGGGATGGATGGGCCATGGGATCTTGGGACTACACTTCCCCGTGACGGTAGTTCTATAAAGGTCTATATGTTTCAATATTTTTTGTATATAGTAAAACCATGTAATATAATATATATATATATAAATATAAATAATAAAAATAAAATAATAATAATAATAATATTTCTATTATATAAGAATATAATATAATGTAATTTAATATAATGTAATATATTTTAATATAATATGAAATAATATAATATATAATAATTTATTGCAATTTTATATATAATAGATATATATATATAATATAATTATTATTAATAATAATAATATATATATATATATATATTAGAATCCCAATAGGATTTGCTTATCCAGAATCTGCTGGAGGTTGGCCAAAACCCTAGGTTCTTTTCACTGGTTGACACCCAATTGGTCAATTGGTCAAATGTCCCATCTACATTGAATCTACATTGGTGACCGTTGCAGACTTCACACACTAAGGAGCAAATCCAATGTAAAAGTTCCAGGTTCGAGTGCCCACAAATATCACTAATACGGCTGTATTGAGGTATCCAGCGCATTCCTCGACAGCCGTGTGTATTTGCAATTAGGTTATAAGTCATGTTAAATTCGTACATTTGATGGTAAGAAAGGTAAAAACACGTTAAATCCACATGTTGGTTGGTAAATTTAATCATTACATATCCATACGTGTATATATATATATATATTCCTTATATTGTTCTATCACCCTTATATCTCTGTTAAAAGCATGCCATAAACTGGGCTATCACCATTTTCAAAGCAACTTTCAAGGTTTCAAGCCAGGTATAGATCTCCGTATTTGCATGTTCGAATTCAAAGCCACATAGTTGGTCCTTGCATCATTTTGGTGGGTTTTTCGGCTTCCCTGATTTTGAACCATGATATTTAGTCAAACAAACCGAATACAGTAATTAGTTGCTGCTTACACGGGTGAAATCATCCCATTCAATTCCAAATCTTCATTGTTAGATCCCACTTGCTCTTAAAACTGGTATTAAAGCGACATTTTATCCCACTTCAAAGAACGTTGAATCCCTTGAACAAATATGCTTCTAACATAGTGTCATTTTTAATCATTCATACATAAATGTTGGTGAAATCCCACCAAAACCTCCGCATTTTGGCTGGTGAAACACCTCCGCATTTTGGCGAAACAGTCGTTTAGGAGGGGCGAGACGGCCTTCGACGAGGTTACGGAGACACCCACTGAGGCAGGGAATTTCGCCTGGGCGTGCTAAGTTATGGCCAAAAAACAGTTTTGTTTGGGGGTTGTTTCATATCTATAACCAACTAGTTGCATGAACTGTCCATTTATATAACGGTTTTTTCGGCCGCAACCGTACTATGCAAACTGTAAGGTGGGTCCCCCCAGCAGTTCAGTACCATACTACAATCACCATGGCGGTTGTTTGACATAGCTGTGGAACATGGCCCATTTATAGACGATTAACATGATGGTATGCCGATTTGCCTATCATGGCTGGTGGCTTGGAACATGTTTTATTTTCCATTTCATATATGGGATGTCATCCTTCCCATTGACGAACTCCATCATTTTTCAAGATGGGCACATGGCACCACCAACCAGAGTGAGATCAGTGCAACTTTGGAGTCCCATGGGTCAGGGCCATGGGGCCATCTGGGGTCATCCTCTGGCATTTTCTCATTTTTTTGAGCCGGCCATCATATATGATATGTATATTATATATATTTATGATATATGATAGTATACATATGTATGTAATGTATGTATGTAATGTATGTATGTAATGTATGTATGTAATGTATGTATGTAATGTATGTGTGTAATGTATGTATGTAATGTATGTATGCAATGTAATCTAATGTAATGTAGTGTAATGTAATGTATTGCATTGACGGAAATGCAATATTTCCAATGCCAGGCTTTGCAGGATCATTCACTGGAGTGATTTCATTCACGACTGGCTTGTAAGCTGTGACTGATTCTTACCAAGCCAGGTTGCAGTCTATGATGACTTATTGTTTTTGAATGTTATTGAATGTTATTTCATCTACATACCAATTGAATGATTGACTTTTTGGGAAGTAATTAATACATTATTAATACGACTTACCAATCGACAGTTATCATTTTATCCTGATCCTCAAGGTAAAATCCCACAAGCGAATGATGTGAAATATATGTTGGCACCCATGCATTTATAGTGGCCAACACCGCCAAAGGTTTGGGATTTCTTGCGAAACCCATCACTTAAATTGACCTGGTCAGTTTGCCGTGTCATGGCCACTACTGAGACATGTTCTACAGCAAAAACTGACCATCTGGTTATTTGTTACATAGCCATGGAAAATCACCATGCTATTAATAGGTAAACCATCTATTTCTATGGGCCATCTATACCATGGCTATGTTGGTCATAACCAGAGGGTAGGACAACATCCCTTGAAACACTCGGTGGTACAGCAGCCGTCGCAGGCTGCGGATAATGAGGCAGTGGAGTACTTTGAGGCGCAGACGATGATGGCCAGCGGCCGTGGTGAATTTCAGGGTGGAACTGGTGGAGAAAAAAGTAGAACCGCCGGTGAAAAATGTCAAGTCCCACTGTTTGACAGTTGAATCAAGTTGAATCCCCCCGTTTTACCAATTTGAACCATTCCCTTAGTGCCGCATTCCCTGCCTTCCCTGCCTTCCCTTGTCCCATGCGTCAGGAGCTGTCCCGGCGCAGAGACTTGCTGAAGTACTGGGACGCTGAGTCCGGCACTTGGAAGTGACGTCTGGCGCAGATGAATTAGGAAGTGGGAAATAAGAATCATAGAAAAGAATTGCCGATTTTTTTTCGACAGTATGGCAGTTCTTCGATACATTCCAATCCCATGTCCCTTGATACATTCCCAGCAAGTTCCCTGGCTGGGAACCGCGGAAGCGTTGCAGGGTCAACGTCTTCACCCAAAAGATGAAGGAAGAGCTGATGGATTGGACCGTCGACAGGTGCCAAAAAGTTGGACACCTGGATGTTTTCGATTGATATTTACGACAGAAATGTCCAAGTGTTCGTCATTTTTTAAGGCATCTTTTTGGTGATTGCTGTAATGTGAATTTCGGAATATGATGATATATGGGAATATGGTGGGAAAAGAACAAACATCTTTAGTCTAAATCATCTATTCGAATGTGATAGGGATACAAATAGTTAACTTGAGAATGTTGTTTTTTTCCTTCATCATAGTGGGGCTATATAATTCATCATCTATGATAACTGGAGTTGGGAATATAATAGGAATATGATGGGAATACGATGGGACTAACAAAGGGGAACGGGCTTTTAACCTTAAAAAACTGACGGATTTATCATAAACCCCCTGGTTTTCATGCGGTTAGATAAAGTTTATAATGGTAATATATATATATGTATGTATGTATGTATGTATGTATGTATGTATAATATATATATATATAAGTTATATTTATATGTATAATGGGACAATTGTCCATAGATGGGGACACAGAGGGAGTTTAATGGGGATACAACTATCCAAGTTGATACATGGTTCCATGGGAAAATCTCACGTACCTCGGGGGAACAATCCATGACTAGAAGCTTCAAATTTAAATCTGATCGGTCTGGTGTTGAATAAGGCGCCAGGTGCGTGACAAACAAATATGTGGCACCTACCAAAATGTGGAAATGTGTATATATATATATATATATAATGTTGCTGGATGTTAGTAGCAACCATTGGTGACATTTCTAGGATTAAACCACAGAAATGGAGACTTGATCGCCGAAAGATGTGGAGGTCGGAGTTTGAAACTAGGGATTCACCATGGCCACCAAAGATAGGTGCTTCAAATCAGAGAGTTGCCCAAAAAGTATCCCTTGGTTTGTTATCGCTTATGTTTTTTCTTAATATCTACATGTATATATAGATATATATATATATACACATATATACGTATATATATATATACACACATACATATCTACATATATAAACTCGTATATAAATATATATATATACACATGAACAGCATTTTTGTTGTACAGCAGGTCGTTCAAAATCAACGGTCACACAATGAGCTGCCAGGAATTTATGTAATGACTATCAATAACTACCCTCCGGTAATTCAGCGTATCCCGTATCTCCTATAAATTAATATATAGGTGCTAATATGGGAAAATCATAGAAACATCTGGGAACTTTCACATGGAGCTTCGCTGGCAAAATCGTCTATATATGGTGGGTTTTCCAGCCAGCCACGATTGAGTCCCCGAGGGAAACTATCACATGTTCATCTGTCCCGGAAGTCCAGTCCGTCTTCGTCCTGTTGGTCCGGGCAGGGCTTTGCTCCCGCGGATCTTCGTTTTGGGCGATCTGGAGCGGGTGACAGCCTTTCGAAGATATCGATTTCAACATGACAGGGATTTCAACAAGTCTAAAACATGAGCAGCAAAAACTACGATGTAACGGCCAAAACATGTATAATCAATATGTTGATTTTTGTGAACACGACCGAGAGGGAGTTGACGAGCTGGGTTTTGGATGTGTGAATGAATCTAGTAATTCATTATTTTGTGTTTTTAAAGACATATTCTGATGTTCATTATTTACAAAACATGATTCACTGTTCACTAATTTGTTAATGTTAATGACATTCCATTGCTCATTGTTCTTGGTTGTTTTCTGTATATAGACTCTGGAAACTTCATGTGGGGGTTTCCATAAATGGTACCCAAAAATGGATGGTTTACAATCGAAATCCGAAAACATGGATGACTTGGAGGTACCATGACTGAGGAAACTTGTCGAGGTTCTACAAGTCCCATCAACCAACATATCCAATGGCTGGTTCATGTCAGAATATGCAGACACCATTGTTTTGTTGCCCTAAAAAAAGTTTTTTTTTTCAAATGTTTATTGGTTCGTTGGTTTGTTGGTTTGTTTCTTGAATTTCCCGTGTTTGATAATCATATGAATCCCACGCACTTAGCATGCTAGGAGAAGCTTCGACCATAGATTTTGCCAACGATTTGCCTTGTCAAACTTGTGCTTAGGAGCCGGCCTGCCATCTGATGCAGGAATCGTCAGGCAGGTGTATTTAAGGGAGGAATGGTTGACCTATCACAGGGTCATAATATATATACATACATACACATGATTATATATATATTATACATATTATATATATACGCACATCTAATTCAAGGTGTTAAATACTGTGGCGGAGCAGCACTTAGAATATGCAAGAATCATTGATTAACTCATTGCACTTAGAATTGTGTTCAGGCGTTGCACGTATAATTTAAACACAAAATAGTGATTAAAAATCTAACAAAAACCTAATACACTCTATGTATATGTCTATTAGATAGTTGCAATACATTACTGCACTGTACTAGATATGTTCTAAAAACCATTTTTGTAAGTAGTACAGTATTGCAAATATGTCATTGGGAAACACATGTAGCACCATGCCATACTATGTTTGTTGTGTGGAAAAAATCACAACACGTGTATGGGAAATCATCTATAAATGATGAATGTTCATGGGAAATCATTTACACATGGTGGACTTTCATGGATTTTCCATATCTGAATTTATACCATCATACCATTGGCAGCCCCAACATGTTGGTCCTGTGTGTAGGCAAACCAAGCTCATGTAGCTGACCATCGGTGACATGCGGTGACGGTGACATCCGGCCAGGTTTCAGATATTCCATGGAGCATTGGCTGAACCGAATGCTCATGTTCGCATCGGCATCCCGGGTTGGGGGCGTGGGCGTCGTTTTTCATGCGCTGCGCGATGTCACAGGGTTTGCTTAATCCTCATGTCTCGTCATGAGGTTCGTTGGTGCATTTTTACAACCACATTTTGCTCCTGATTCGAGATCAATTTTATAAGCGACAGATGTTTGTTCCTCAATCGCCAGACCAACCCAAGCATCCCAGGATTTGACTTTAGTAAGTCCACGAGTGATCTCTGTGGTGAGAGTTGAAGCCATCAAGGTGTTTTGCTGCCGTGAACGGCTGGAGTTAATATCAAGCAGGATTTTGCTAAACACCGAATTCATGATTCATTCACATTGTATGATGATCAACATGCTGACAACTAATCCCTTCCTCCTAATACTAAACGCCCCCCCCTATTACTAAACACGGCAGGTAGTTTTTAGTATTAGGGTGGTATTTATTATTAGGGAACCCTATTAATAAAATTAAACCCTTAATAATAAAAACTATTTTTTCCGATCTCAAAATCAATGAAAATTCTTTATATAACACAATTAAAATATTGCCAAAAATTGGATTTCGAAGCTTCCCCCTAATGTTATTTGATTAAAACCATCAATAATAAAATCCTCCTGGGAATCTAGCCTAAAGACTTGAGGACGTGAGGTCTTTAAAAAACTGTATTTTTTAAAGGACAGTTTGGCCGGCAAAAAATCCAGTTTCATGTTTTAAGATGTATATTGTTGTTTTGACGGCCTCCTATTCTTTAAGAGGCCTTCCTGGGAAGATCCTAGGAACTTGTTTTTTGATATGTTCATCAATGTTTTTGGGATTGTGTGTCAAATGAAAACCAGCTTGCCTGCCGCTTGAACAGATGCTCACGAGCAGAAGACGTGAAGGTGAGATGCAAAATGAAAACGTGATGAGTGAATGTATGTAAATAATCCCCCTTGCAATTTCCACTAAAAAATGCAACAACCCGGGTTGTCGCAAAAAACGATTTTTTAATGATGCAAAAACAGATGATTTTTCCACATGGCTAACCCGGAGTCCCAATTTTTTGCAAAGGCTTCCTAGGTCATGTTTTTTTAGAGAGAGCATTTTGAGGGGCAATAGACAAGCTCTTTGAATTTTTGCGATTTGCTAAAACTGCTGTTGTGCGCCGGCCATCGTTTGTATCGCAGATGAGCCAAGCAAGTTTCAAATTGACAACACATTTCAACTGATTTTTCAACAAGGACATTCTTCAGGGACGCCGGACTACTGCACATTTATGAGCGTTTGAAAACAGAGCGTTTGAAAATCATATGGTGTTATCCCTCTTGGAATTTTCCCTGGCTAAAACATAAGTCAACCCGGGTTATCAGTTCCCCCTTGATTCTGTAGAGATTTAATTTGGAACCCTAAGTTGAGTTTGTCAATGTTTAAAGTGCTGGCCAAAACATGGCTCAATAAACGCAACCAAACTGACACTAGCTATGATAAAAGCAGCAAATTGCATATATTGATTTATACAAATAAATATGTTTATCGTTTTGCAGGGTATAGCTCTAAAGAATCAGACACCAGCTCGAACCCAATCCAGATCTCATATCCAGACGTCCCCGGAAATCCCCAAGATCCCCAGGCATAACACCAATTGTCTCTAGAAGATCCATCGAAACCCACTGTGTCCGGAGGTATGACCTTATTTTTTAATGGCACCCTCCCAAAAAATCCCCCAAACTGTGAAAAACTGCCAAGTTTTGCAGGGTCGACACGCCCTGAGCCTCTAAAGAATCAAAACACAAGCTCAGAAAAAAACAGTGCTTTGGCAGGACCTGATTCTTTTAGGGCCCCCGTCCCTGTGTCGGGAGGCAGCACCTGATTCTTTAGTGGCACCTTCCCCAAAATATCCCAAGTTGTAGGGTCGCCCTTCCCTGTGTCGGGAGGCAGGACCTGATTCTTTAGTGGCACCCTCCCCAAAATATCCCAAGTTGTAGGGTCGACAGGCCTGAGCCTCTAAAGAATCAAAACACCAGCTCGAACCCAGTCCAAGTCTCATATCCAGACGTCCCCAGGCATAACACCAATTGTCTCTAGAAGATCCATCGAAACCCACTGTGTCCGGAGGTAGGACCTTATTTTTATGGCACCCTCCCAAAAAATACACCAAACTGTGAAAAACTGCCAGGTTTTGCAGGGTCGACACGCCCTGAGCCTCTAAAGAATCAAAACGCCAGCTCAGAAAAAACAGTGTTTTGGCAGGACCTGATTCTTTAAGGACACCCTTCCCTGTGTCCGGAGGCAGGACCTGATTCTTTAGTGGCACCCTCCCCAAAATATCCCAAGTTATAGGGTCGACGCCTGAGCCTCTAAAGAATCAAAACACCAGCTCGAAGCCAGTCCAGGTCTCATATCCAGACGTCCCCAGGAAATCCCCAAGATCCCCAGGCATAACACCAGTTGTCTTTAGAAGATCCATCAAAACTCATCGTGTCCGGAGGCAGGACTTCATTCTTTAATGGCACCCTCCACCAAAGAACCGGACACCCGGGTCAAAGACTGAATACAAAGAGGGATATGTTGTTTACAAACAATTTTGATCGAACCAGAAAAATGAAACAAGAGGAGGTAGCCAAAGACAACGCTTTGGCAGAAGCTTCTGCCATGACAAAAACAGAAGCCGCTAATCTGGCATGGGCAAAAGAAGGGCAATTTTCATCTCCGGTGTGCAAAGGAATCATTTGGGTACGTTTGGTGTTTTTTATGTTTGTTGATGTCCACATGGCTAACATGGACGCCCTATTTTTTAGAGGTTTACTTTTGTATTGTTTTTTGTTTTGTGTATTTTTGGTATTTGTTGTTGTTGGTTGCCTGGGGCATGATTTTTTAGATGGTCTTAGACCCCCTTGCATCCTAGGTAGGCATTCTCTAGATGTGCCATTTCAGTAGTGCAAGGTGGACCTCCGTTTTTTGTCTAAAGAATGCTGGAGTCCATGTGAGCAGGATAATTCCAAGGAGAATTGTAAATGCATGTAAATGCAAGAATTTGTGTTAAAACACCTTCCAGATTTGAAGAATGTTAAAGATGTGCTTTCAAAATTCGATGCCTAATAAATTCTAATAATGCTAATATGGACACAAATAAATAAGTCTATGTGTTCTCATATGATTGCATGCGCATCTTATTGATGATGCTTGACTGCGCCGTCGTCCATTCGACTGCAACTTGGGTATCCAATCCTTTAAAGGGGCACCCCTTCGTGTGCAACTTGGATCTCCAATCCTTTAATGGAAGATGTGTGGCTACTGTGTGCAATCTTGGTTCATTGGGGTTAGATTCTTTAAGGCTGAAATTTGCTTTGGTTCGCATTCTTTAAGAGGCTACCAGTGGTCCCTTAAAGATTCAGGGGTCAGGGTGGGGACCCGAATTGCAAGGGGGATATATTTTTTTTTGGTCGATCTCAAAATCAAAGGAATAGCACTTGATCTTGGGCCAAAAGCATTTGATTTGGGGTCCCAATTTTGGCTAGCATTATTGTATATATTTGTAATGTCCATTGAGTTGGGGACCTAAACTTGTATAGTATACATTGACTTCTTGGGGACCCAAGTGCTAAACCTATCTGACGATCTACTATTACTATTCTACATATTTGTAAATATGTGTGATGCCCATTGAGTTGGGGGCCTAAATATTCCTTTGATATGGTGTATGTTGACTTCTTGGTGGCGTACTATTGCTTGGCAAGGACCCCTGAAGTCTTGATCCCAAATCTAATGCAAGCAGAAAAGGTGATCTTGTAGATCTCCATGTCCAAAAAATGGATATTGACTTCTGCAAGTTTCAATTGAAACTTTCCTAAATCCTAGGTTTGCTGAGCATGTCGTAGATCTCAGCCTGTGATTTTCAGCAGTAGACATCTACAACACATCCCTTTTCCCTGGAATCTCTACAAATTTCAATTGAAAAACTCAGATCTTGGACTTCAAACTTCCAATGTTGACATCTACAAAGTAGAGCATTTAAATCAACTATTTTACTTGCTATATACTTGATTTGGGTTTCGTAGATAGAACTCCAAAATGACCTGATTTAGGGGAGTTTCGGACGAAACTTGTAGATCACCCCCCCGAATCAAGTGTCAAGTAAAAAAGTAGATTTATTTTGGATCATGCCACAGCAAAAGGATTAGCGGGATGAGGGCTGGGGGCTGGATGGCCCCCGGGAGAACTTACGGAATAATTGAATGATGTTGGATGGGATTATGATTTCCTGGAAATATTTATAGGGGCATTTACCATCCCAAATCATTTGCATTTCACCCCAAATCTATTGCCAATCCTTATCAATTAAATTTCTTTATATAACGCAATTAAAATATTGCCAAAAATTGGATTTCGATGCTTCCCCCTAATATTATTTGATTAAAACCCTTAATAATAAAAACTATTTTTTCCGATCTCAAAATCAATGAAAATTCTTTATATAACACAATTAAAGTATTGCCAAAATTTGGATTTCGATGCTTCGCCCTCCTATTAAATTAAAATCCTTAATAATAAAAACTATTTTTTCCGATCCCAAAATCAATTAAACTTCTTTATATAACACAATTAAAATATTGCCAAAATTTGGATTTCGATGCTTCCCCCTAATATTATTTGATTAAAACCCTTAATAATAAAAACTATTTTTTCCTATCTCAAAATCAATGAAAATTCTTTATATAACACAATTAAAATATTGCCAAAATTTGGATTTCGATGCTTCTCCCTAATATTATTTGATTAAAACCCTTAATAATAAAAACTATTTTTTCCTATCTCAAAATCAATGAAAATTCTTTATATAACACAATTAACATATTGGCAAAATTTGATTTCGAAGCTTCCCCCTCCTATTAAATTAAGACCCTTAATATTTTTTTCTGATTTCAAAATCAATTAAATTTCTTTTTATAACAAAATTAAAATATTGCCAAAAAATTGGATTTCGAAGCTTCCCCCTAATACTAAATTAAAAACCTTATTATAAAAAATTTAAAAAAATCGGAAGGACCCTAATAATAAACACCCCGGGGTTGACTAGTTTTTAGTATTAAGGGGGGAAACCCACAAAAGGCAGGTTGATTTTTAAATTGTTTTCAAAAGGGGATCAATTAAGAATCAAATTTGGAGATGGACGCCTGTTTTTAGTATTCGGGGGACGTTTCGTATTAGGAGGAGGGGATTAGTGTAATTCTGACATGCATTGTTGCTTGATGTTGCCATTGTTCTGGTAACAGCATGTAACATGTTTTTTTGTTTGTGTTGTCATTCGATTGATTCCTGAAGGCAATGTTTTGGCATTATTTCAGGTGCCGTGTTCACTGTGTTCACCCCTGGCTGATCCTAGTTTATTGAAGGTCACTCCTTTATTAAATTTGGATGAAATTGTTGTATTGCTTTGATCCAGAAACTGATAGTTAATCGGTTAATCCTCCACTCATTTGATGACAATCTATTGTACAAGTATGTATAAGTCATAAGGCAGTCACGGGAAATTATCATATGTAATTTCCACACTTAATTGTAAATCAGAACAAGTTGTTCCAAGTCCAAAGATGGATAGAGCCTTGAAAACCACATGCAGTAAGTCATTACATCTAATGTATACATGTATAACATTGTATAACATATATATATACATAATTATATGTAATTATATATAGTTATATATCATTATTTATTTATATATATATATATCATAGTTAGTTAATTATATAGTAAATCACATAATATATAAATATATAAAAATACATTGAATAAATATATTTCTGTATAGAGGTCAGATCGACCCCATGGCCTGGCGGTCGGCCCCTTTTTCAGGTCCAACGAGGCCACCCTTGTGACGGAGCCGGAGGCGCACGGGGCGCACGGGGTGGTGGATAGTAATGTTAATAGTAATGTTAATGGATAGTGGATAGTTAACCAAGATAACCAAGGATTTTTTTGTGGAGAATCTAGACTTCCATCTATTTTCCAGTGGATAGTAATGGTTAACAGTGGTTTGCAGTTGAACATATATGGCTAATAGATGTCAAACACGTGGACCATAGCGGTTCATAAAGGTTAAAAACGTGGAAAATATGTGGTTAGTAATGGAACATATGTGGTTCATAGTAAGTTCATAGTGGACCATAGTGGTTGATCCACCAAAGAATCACATTTGACAACGGTTGATGATGGCTTTTTGTTAGTGGTTTTAATAGAGGGAAAAAACATGGAAATATATTGGGAGAGTGGTTTCGCAGAATTTTTCATGTTCAAGAGTTCAAGCATAGAAATGGGATGAGGATTTTTCAATGAGATTTTTTTTTTTCCGGGGCGTCGAAACCACGATTTCTCTGCTCTGGGTGTTTCAATATGAACTGGGTAGACCGGGTAGACCTTGGACTGATACTGTTGATACTTGAGTCTTATGTACATATATATATATACCTATAAGTTAGATTGGACCTGAACATTTTGGGTTGGAGATTTGCTATGAATGGCTTTGGCTCCTGAACCATTTCAATCTAAGTACTGGTTGCAAACGCAAAAATAAATCCTATTTATGAGTTTCTTTGAGAATAAAACAGGATAAGCAATACGTTCAATTGCTATATGAGTTTATCATATGAGTTTAAATGTATAAATACATATAAATACCATAGGATACCCAAAAATTGAACATGTGATGCCGTGCATCGAGGATGCTTAGGAATCCAAGACATCCACATGCCTCTTGTGACGGAAGTGGCAAAGGATCCATGGTGGCCCACTGCACAAAAAAAAACATAGATCAACTTACAGATATTTACAGATATTGCAAGAAGATGAAACAAAAAACTGGTTGGTGGTTTCAAATATTTTTCCCGAATGCGTAGCGAAGGGTTCCGTTCGTTCTGCTGCGCTCACGTCGCCGTGTCTATGGGGGAAGCTGCAAAACCTCGTTCGTTCTGCTGCGCTCACGTCACCGTGTCTATGGGGAAAGCTGCAAAAACTCAGTCTCTGCTTGTCCTTTGGCACCGCCGTGTCTATGGGGGAAGCTGCAAAACCTCGTTCGTTTTGCTGCGCTCACATCGCCGTGTCTATGGGGGAAGTCGCCGTGTCTATGGGGGAAGCTGCAAAACCTCGTTCGTTCTGCTGCGCTCACGTCACCGTGTCTATGGGGAAAGCTGCAAAAACTCAGTCTCTGCTTGTCCTTTGGCACCGCCGTGTCTATGGGGGAAGCTGCAAAACCTCGTTCGTTTTGCTGCGCTCACATCGCCGTGTCTATGGGGGAAGCTGCAAAGCCGTGTCTATAAGGGAAGCTGCAAAACATCGCTCGTTTTGCTGCGTCGAGTCTCTGCTTTTCCTCGACTTTGTGCAAGCTTTGTAGTAGAAAGTAAAACTGGAACGTGCTTTGTGCAAGCTTTGTAGTACAAAGTAGTACTGGGAACGACTTTGTGCAAGTTTTGTAGTACAAAGTAGTATTGGGAAGTGCTTTGTGCAAGCTTTGTAGTACAACGTAGTACTGGGAACGACTTTGTGCAAGCTGTGTAGTACAAAGTAGTACTGGGAAGTACTTTGTGCAAGCTTTGTAGTACAAAGTAGTACTGGGAAGTACTTTGTGCAAGCTTTGTAGTGTTTCGCGATTTTCCTACCTTTTCGCATCTTTTCGCGCATCTCCATCTTCTTTCTTCTTACTCTTTCTCTTCTACTCTTCTCTCCTCTAATCTTTCTCTTTCTCTCTGCCTCTGCCCTACTCTGCTTTTCATCTGTCCATATCGTCGGAACTTTGACTTCTAAACTTCCTTCGACAAAGTAGTACTGGGAAGTGCTTCGTGCAAGCTTTGTGTAAAGTAAGGAGTGTGGGGTGTAAAGTGTGGAGTGGGGAGTTTAGAGTGTGTAAAGTGTAGAGTGTGGAGTGCGGAGTGTAGAGTGTAAAGTGTAGAGTGTAAAGTGTAGAGTGTGGAGTGTGGAGTATAAAGTGTGGAGTGTAAAGTGTGGAGTGTAAAGTGTGGAGTGTAAAGTGTTTAGTGTAAAGTGGGGAGTGTGGAGTGAGGAGTGTAAAGTGTAGAGTGTGGAACGGAATGTGGAGTGGAAAGTGTCGAGTGTGGAGTGTGGAGTGTGGAGTGTAGAGTATAAAGTGTAGAGTGTGGATTGTCAAGTGTGGAGTGTGGAGTGCTGTGGAGTGTGGAGTGTGGAGTGTAGTGTGTGGAGTGGGGAGTGAGGAGTGTGGAGTGTAAAGTGTAGAGTGTGGAGTGTCAAGTGTGGAGTGTGGAGTTGTCAGTGGGTAAAGTGTGGAGTGTGCAGTGTAGAGTGTGGAGTGTAAAGTGTAGAGTGTGGAGTGTGGAGTGTCAAGTGTGGAGTGAGGAGTGTAAAGTGGAAAGCGTGGAGTGTTAAGTGTAAAGTGTGGAGTGTAAAGTGTAGAGTGTAAAGTGTAGAGTGTGGAGTGCGGAGTGTAAAGTGCAAAGTGTAAAGTGTGGAGTTTACAGTGTAGAGTTTTGAGTGAGGAGTGTAAAGTGTAAAGTGTGGAGTGTAAAGTGTAGAGTGTGGAGTGTGGAGTGGAAAGTGTGGAGTGTAGAGTGTAAAGTGTGGAGTGTGGAGTGTAAAGTGTGGAGTGTAAAGTGTAAAGTGTGGAGTGTGGAGTGAGGAGTGTGGTGCGTGTGGAGTGGGAAGTGTAGAGTGTGTAAAGTGTCGAGTGTGGAGTGTAGAGTGTAAAGTGTAGAGTGTGGAGTGAGGAGTGTAAAGTGTAAAGTGTGGAGTGTGGAGTGTAAAGTGTAGAGTGTGGAGTGTGGAGTGTAAAGTGTCGAGTGTGGAGTGTGGAGTGTGCAGTGGGTAAAGTGTGGAGTGTGGCAGGTGGTGGTGATCTCGTTGTGCTGGTGATGTTGTTGTGCTGGTGATGTTGTTGTGCTGGTGATGTCGTTGTGCTAGTGAATTCGTTTATCCAAGCTTTGTAGTACACAGTAGTAATGGGAAGTAGTTTGTGCAAACTTTGTGTAAAGTAAGGAGGGTGGAGTGTAAAGTGTGGAGTGGGGAGTGTAAGAGTGTGTAAAGTGTAGAGTGTGGAGTGCGGAGTGTAGAGTGTAAAGTGTGGAGTGTAAATTGTGGAGTGTAGAGTGTAAAGTGTGGAGTGTGAAGTGTAGAGTGTTTTGTGTAAAGTGTAGGGTGTGGAGTGTGAAGTGGAAAGTGTAGAGTGTGGAGTGTGGAGTGTGGAGTGCAGAGTGTAAAGTAAGGAGTGTTGAGTGTAAAGTGGGGCGTGTGGAGTGTCAAGTGTGGAGTGTGGAGTGTGGTGTGAGGAGTGTGGTGTGTGTAGAGTGTAGAGTGTGGTGGAGTGTGGTGGAGTGTGGAGTGTTATGGAGTGTTGTGGAGTGTTGTGGAGTGTTGTGGAGTGTTGTGGAGTGTTGTGGAGTGTTGTGGAGTGTTGTGGAGTGTGGAGTGTAGTGTGTGGTGTGTGGAGTGTGGAGTGAGGAGTGAGGAGTTTGGAGTGGAGTGTAAAGTGTGGAGTGAGGAGTGTAAAGTGGAAAGTAAAGTGTAAAGTGTGGAGTGTAAAGTGTAAAGTGTAGAGTGTGGAGTGTGTAGTGTAAAGTGTGGAGTGTAGAGCGTGGAGTGAGGAGTGTAAAGTGTAAAGTGTAGAGTGTGGAGTGTAAAGTGTAGAGTGTGGAGTGTCAAGTGTGGAGTGTGGTGTGAGGAGTGTGGTGTGTGTAGAGTGTAGAGTGTGGTGGAGTGTGGAGTGTGGAGTGTGGAGTGTGGAGTGTAGTGTGTAGTGTGTTGGGTGAGGAGTGAGGAGTGTGGAGTGTAAAGTGTGGAGTGTGGAGTGTGGCAGGTGGTGGTGATCTCGTTGTGCTGGTGATGTTGTTCTGCTTGTGATGTTGTTGTGCTGGTGATTTCGTTGTGCTGGTGATTTCCTTGTGCTAGTGATTTCGTTTGTTCTGGTGATTTCCTTGTGCTGGTGATTTTGTTGCACTGGTGATGTTGTTGTGCTGATGATTTCGTTGTGCTGGTGATTTCGTTGTACTGGTGATTTCCTTGCGCTGGTGATTTTGTTGCACTGGTGATGTTCGCTGGTGCGTTCGTTGTGCTGGTGATTTCGTTGCGCTGGTGATGTTGTTGTGCTGGTGATTTTGTTGCGCTGGTGCTTTCGTTGCGCCGGTGATTTCGTTGTGATTTCATTGCGCTGTTGATGTTGTTGTGCTGGTGGTGATGTTGTTGTGCTGGTTAGTTGTCTCTTTGTGAACTGTTGCTCAGGTGCTTTCGCTGAGACGATATGAAAGCACGATGCGGGAAAAAATGTTCGTTTTCCTTTTGCAGAGGTTTGAACTCGTAGTTTAAGAACGTGAATACATTCGGGTTCGTGGCTTCCATCTTGTTTTTATTTTCCATAATTGGGATGTCATCCTTCCCATTGACTAACTCATATTTTCAAGATGGTTATGGCACCACCAACCAGAAAACATCTCTGGTGCAGGCGCACATCTCAACCCCGCCATAGCTTGAGGCACCTGCAGTCTCCTGCAGTCACCTGCAACTAGCAGTGTATCCCAATGTCAAAGCAGGCCATGACGCAAAAAAATAAGAGGGAAACTCGCGATATGTCCATTTGATTTAGAGTTGTTTCCCAACATTGTCAGGTACCAGCACCATGTTTAATATTGTGTAATGGTTGAATCAATTTAAATCACCTTGTTTCAATATCATTCAATATCTCTTTGATGGTTCGATCCGCATTTTTCAGCATTTTGCAGATGCTTTGATCGCCATCACACGGCTGCCTTCAGATGGCCGATTTTGTCCTGCTGCCACACTGCGCCACGAGCGCCCGACCCTAAGCCTGAAACCAGTTGGGGGAAGTTTGTAAAAGCCTCTTATGGTGTACATACACACATATATATATATTTGGGGGTACCATATACACACGCATATTTATATATATATATATACATTGCATACGCATACGTATGCATATGCATATTGAGATCATATCATATATATATATTTATTTATTTACATACGCGCAACGCCGCTGCTTTGCCCCAGCGTTGCAGCGTAGAGGGTTCCCATTCCCAATCAAATGTTGTTGCAACTTTACATTAAATAGGAAGATCAACAAAGGTATTATCAGGGAATATTAGAATCCGACCCCCGTTAAAGGCTACATTCCATTGGGAAGATCAACAAAGATATCAGGGAACATTAAAATCTACATTTAATTGATGATGATGATGTTGTCGATGATGATGATGATGATGATGATGATGATGATGATGTGTTGCCCGTCGTTGTAGTGTATGTATGCATGTTTGTATGTAAACATAGATGCATAAATGCATAAATATATATTTGATTATATTTGTATGTATATGGGGTATGTATATATGTGTGCATATATATATAGAGAGATATATATACATATAGGTATTATATGTGTAGTATGTGCACAGTGTAATGGTGCTAGTGACACTAATAATGCAAAAACATGATATAACGGCATGTCAACGGAACATATTTATCCCACATGTTTGCTCTCAGAGGTTGTAGGGGTGTTCTCCCTTAAGGTCTTCATGCACATGGTCGTGCAAGATGAGTCGGACACAATTAAGGCGTGGTTGCATCAGTGCCTGCAGCAAAAGGTGGTAGGAAACATGGCCCAGTTATGCCCAGTCACTTAAGGTGTTATGAAACCGGGGTATGGGAATAGTATGGGGCTAGTGAGAAATCATCGAACTATATGGGGACTTAATGGATGTTAGGGGTGAGTAGTCCACTGGCCATCAAATGAACATGTTCATGGAAAAATTATCGAACTAAATGGTGTACTTTCCAGAAAACAATGATTGATTTACCAGAGGGTACATATTGTTTTCTAAGCTTCTTTTCACACCAACCAATCCTTTGATCATCAACATCTCCTTTGATCATCAACATCTCCTTTGATCATCAACATCATAAACTGCCCAAGACTCAACAAATCAACCCGACTTGAACCTCAAATCAACTGCATTCCACAAAACCAACCCCACTTGAAACAACATCCTTCAACCCCTTCAATCACTTCAACCCTTCAACCACTTGAACCACTTCAACCTGCAAACGAAACCACAACCCGCCACCGGGCAAGTCGTTCCAAGCTTCCAAGCTGTGCCAGGGGCGTTTTAAGGAGGCAAATTCCCTGGCAGCTTTCAGATCCAACTCATCCATTTTCAGGCGCGCTGTGTCGGGGCCATGGCTCAAAATCCTGTATGGGTAGATGTTCAACAAAGCTCAGCAGTTGAGACTCGGTTGGGGGGATTCTTTGACCTTTCTGGCCCCACAAAACCCTCACTAGTTATAGGTGCTGCTTGGCCGAAGGAAGTTTAGAAGTCAAACTTCCGACAGTATGGACAGATGGAAAAGCAGAGGTGGGAAGAGTCAGAGAAGAGAAGAGCAAAAGAGAGAAGACCAGAGAAGAGAAAGAGTAAGAAGAAAGAAGATCCAGGCGCGCGAAAAGGTAGGAAAGTCGCGAAACGCCGTGTTTTTCCAATGATTTGTGGCTCCAGAGGGTCGAAAAGTAGGCTCGCTAAAGCGGCGGGTGCGGAGCCATCTGGCCAGATGAGAGATGAAAAGTTGCACGCCGTTGTGGCGCGAAGCACATTTCGAAGTCAAAAGTGTTAAAAAACTGGCGGTCTCGGACCACTTTTGGACGTTGAGCTGTCGAAAAAGTGCACGCCGTTGTGGCGCGAAGCACATTTCGAAGTGAAAATGCACAAAGCACCTCAGTGTCGGACCACTTTTGGCAGTCGAGATGTCGAAAACGTGTATGCCGTTGTGGCGCGAAGCACATTTCCAAGTCAAAATGTACAAAACACACCAGCTTCGGACCACTTTTGGAAGTTGAGATGTCGAAAAAGTGCACGCCGCTGTGGCGCGAAGCACATGTCCAAGTCAAAATGTTAAAACCACCACATGTTCGGACCGCTTTTGGACGTTCAGATGTCGTTTCGCATGGCCGGCACAAGGGATTGTGCACCTTGTCAGAAGTGAGCAAAACGTGAGGGTTTGCAGCACTTACAACTACAACCACCGCTACACTCCACGACACTACAGCTACAACTACAGCTGCAACCACAACTACATTACACTACACTACACTACACTACACTAATTACAGTACACTGCACTACACTCCACTACACTCCACTACACTACGCTACACTGCACTCAATTACACTACACTACAGTACAGTAACTACAACTACAACTACAAGTACGCTACATTACATTACATTCAAAATTACATTACACTACACTACACTAATTACACTACTCTACACTCCACTTCACTTCACCACACTACAGCTACAACTACAACTACAACTACCACTACATTACACTACACTACACTAATATCATTACACTACACTAATTACATGACACTACACTAATTACATTGCACGACAACTGCAGCTACAACTACAACTACAACCAGAATTACAACTACACCACATTACGCTGCACTACTCTCCGCTACACTACAAATACAACTACACTACACTAACTACATTACACTGCACTACACTCCAGTACACTACACTACACGACAGTACATTACACGACACTACACTACACCACACTACACCACACTACACCACACTAAACAACATTATGCCACACTACACCACACCACACTAAACTACGCTACACTACCCTACATTAAATTACACTACGCTCATTACACCACCACACATGCAACTGCAACTGCACTACATTAATTACACTACATAAAACTACAACTCCACCACACTAAAACTACAACTACGGCTGCGCTGCACCACAGTACATCCAGCAGTTGTGCAGGCGACCACTGCAACCATTGCAACCACTCGAAAAAACACACCTCCAACCGCAACTACCTTTCAGTCTATCAGTGGATTCGCTCTGCCATCCGTGATGCACAACAACGAAGCTCTCGTATAGGCTTGAAACTTCCGCCACCGCCTTGTGCGATACTACTGGTAG
>CAMXCT020006813.1:221663-331837 GCA_947184155.2 Cladocopium goreaui
GCCTTTTCAGCAGGCGAAAAGAGGTTTATGTGAGTCTGGACCTGAAAGGATGATGCGCCAGAACTGAGAGCTTCGCCATGCGGATTAAACCAACCATAACAGGGGATATACCAACCAGATGGGTATGGCGATATACATAAGGACCCAGAAACAAATATATGATACGCGTGTTTCGTTGAGAATGGTATGATATTGGTGTGTATCCATCAAATTACCATATTTCAATGAGAAAAACGTACAGTAAGTTCTATGATTAAACAAATAAAACAGTGGTGGTACCTAGTTTCAGTCAAACCCGTATGTACTTCCCAACAAACGGTTGGTAGAGGTAGATACTATAGTGGTAGATCTAAACCAGGCACTTTTATATATTCACGTAGAGTACGTATAATTTTGTATTATTTTTTCCTGGTAGAAAATAGACTAATAACACTTTGTTGGGGATTCACCAGTAGAGCTAGACAGGTCGCATCCTGTGTATGCCCTCAAAGCCCTGGTCATCGAGGACGCGAACCGGTACTCGAACATTGTATTCATAGGTACATCATCAGACTCATAAACTATAAGTGGGTCATTATGTTAAACCACCGGATGGTAATATATTATAATCACAAGATACTATGTTTGTGAAAAAAACAACTATTTTGGTTGTGTTTCAAAGGTGTTCAAACCCTGCGGTATATCTCCCTCCCCATGCCATGGGTTCCATGGATAATCTCTGAGGCTACGAGGGAAACTTGCCCGCCTCAACTGTCTTACGCGCGGCCGCCGTGGAGGGTTCAAAGCTTCGGGGTGTGGCTAGGAAAGGCTGGACCAATGGTTATGGAAACTTAGCCAAAAATTGGGGTTGAGTTTTGCGTGCTTTCGGTTTTGTTTCGATATTCTGTGATGATTTTATCATGTGATTCAATTGGAAAGATACAGCGAACACCTTCGCATGGCCTTTTCTGAACAGATGATCTCCTTGACCTTCATTTTTGGAGCCAAAACAGAACAGGGGTGTCCATCGAACAAACAACTACCATTTGGGGATGGTCTGAATCCCTAGCATTTATGGTAATATGTGGGAAGGTTATTTTTTGGCTTTGTTTATTTATGTTTTTTTGTTCAGATCCTGATTGGCGGTATTTTGACCTGGTGTTTGTGTGATGGTTCATTAACACTTGACTTATTCATGACTCATGATGTTTATAGTACTGCAACTAGACATACAATCGATATGAGTTGCTGATCCTGTATCCAACGGTATTGTTTTCCCATAGGCACAATTGGTAAGGCACCCATCTGATGCATTCTTAAAATGGTGGTCTATGTATGTCTAGGTACTGGTTTTGACTGGGAAAGTTATTGATGTTACCACAATATGACTGCAATATATTGCAATATTCAATACTATTGAAACAAAGAAACAGTGGTATTTTCAACGGGTGTAGGCAAGCAGGCGCAAACACTGTACTAGGCTTTTAAGGTCCACCGCAAAAGCCATGGCCATAGGTCTAACCGAGCGAGGTGTCTGAGTTGTTGGTACCATCCCAATTTGAATGTTGTCATGACGCCATGACCCCAAAGAGTTGGATGTTATGTGCTGGAAAATTCTGGTTTGTTTGGAAAATAGGGCACCCGCACATTTCAATCCCCGTTGAAATTTCCCCTGTGGAATGGCTGGCCTCAAGGCCCATAAGGTCGATTTCTAGGGTCATTTTGTAAGAAATCACTTTCCCTAGGCCAGCCACTTCGTAGCATGTACTAATTTGAACGGCCTCAAGGCCCATTTCGGAGGCCATGTTGTGGGGAGTTGCTTGCACCTTGCCATAAACAGATGATTGAGGATGATTGAGGCATAAAATCACGATCATATAGCAATCTCAAAATGTAGTCTGAGATCGCGGCTGGGTTGGGGCCATTCATTTTGTAAGAAAGTCTTTGGCCATTTTAAGGGGCCATTTTGTAAGGAATTCGTGCTATTCTTGAAAAAAACGATCTGCTCTCCAAATTTGTGCAGGGATTTTGGTTGTCGCATTAAAACTTCATGCATTGGCTTACAACAAGGGAGGGTGTTATCAGGATGGTCTGATGTACCGTGTTCTTCTGCACAAGTCACCCAAGCACTTTGTAAGACCATGTAAGACTTGAGTTACTATGTAGATCTGTTTGTAGGCATGGACAGTTATGGAGTGAAATTGAACAATTGGTGGTGCACTAGGTGCGCATGGTGCACCCCATCATTTTGTAGGACTTATGTGGTGACACCCCGTCATTGTGTAAGAAGACACAAAACGCTTCACTCTGCGTCAACATTGCAACAAGAAAGGCAGCAACTATAAATAAAACTAGACCTATTTCCTTGCAAAAAGGATGGGTTGCTCTGTAAAGATAATTGAGGGCTGAGTGAGAAAACCGCAGGGAAATGGCAGAGCAACAGGTTCTTACAAAATGATGCCCTTTTTCGGGGATCAGGTCCCAAGCATGCAAGCGAAACTCATATTCAGAGAAAAATAGAAATTAAAAATCTACAAAATACGGGGGTGCTGCAAAGAGCTGGTTGATGCACCAAGCCCTGCCATTTTGTATGGAGTTTTTTTTTGCTTGCGCCCATTCCTTTTGTAGGCGTTTGGCAATACCCCGGGGTTTATAGCTACACAATGTGGGCCCTGACCCCTTGGGGTGAATTTCAAGGGGGATGTGTATCATGTGTTTCTCTGTTTAGAATATCTTCCAGTGGCCAGTTGGAGGGTATACGGCATACCCAATCCTTAAAATTTGTTTTTGTCACAAACTCAAAATTACCAGAAACACTAGGCCTTGAGGATATACTTAGATGGGCCATGGAGTTAGTTAACTAATGGGTTACAATTGGGATATAGGGGGTTATAGCCCCAGTTACAAACCAGGTATCTAATCTTATGGCCCGTCTAAGTAATATATCTAACGTTGGCACATCCAAGGGGCTTTGGGATCGCTGCCCTACGTGGCATCGAGGTCTTGATGAATCGTACCTCCTGCACAAGGCACACTTCTGGGTCGAAACCCATCATCCTCTGTAAACCTGGATGAATCGGCGGTAACTGTTTTCTTTGGAAAAGATGAATAGCTAGGGGTGAGTCATTGGGATAGTTCTGATTCATAACAAGTCGGTGGAGGTAGTCTGATTCATAACAAGTCGGCGGATGCGAATATATACTATATAATTTTGAATCAAGGATTTGGGTTTGGGTGGTAATTGGTAAAGTCCGCATTTGGGTTAAGTTGGTTCTTCAAATCCACGCATGTCGTGAAATTCAATGTTTGTTTCATCCTTAAGTACGCCAGCACAGTCTGGGTGAACATTCCAAGGTGTTTTGGTGAAATCGTGGTCCATCCAATCTTTGTGACCATGTGGTTCCAGCTTCTTCGGCTCTATGGCGCGACCTCATCTTTGATGGGACTCTCCTGGGACCCTTGTCATTTGCGATACATGTCCATGCATTTCAATATCGATTCCTTTGGTCAAAATGGGTTGCATCTATACTCATTATTCTATAACTATCAGGGCACGGCATCTTCAGCCGCCTGTGAGTACAACATATTGGAACCACCAGCCATTACAATGCCATGTTTGCTTGTTCAGCAATCTACCATATTTATAGAGGACTGTATAAAACGATGTTCTTAAATGCAAATTGCCGAACCAACTCAGATTGCCAGAGGGTATCGTTCAGTAAGCAACAGACCTGGCGTTGTGGCAATTTTCATTGTCTTTAAGTATGCCCATCAGTCGGTTATGTATATATTTGTTGCAGTAAAAACATGCAAACAATTGGGGATGGATAGTTACATACCATGACTCACGGAGTGACTAACGATCGCTAAAATGATTTAAGATTCTAAGTCTAGTTGACAGGTGACAGGTATTCAACATCACTGTGGAAAGTTGCCCATTTCTAGATAAATAAGCATATAAAATCCTATAAACATGATGATTGGTCGTTTTTTCATGTGTTTTCCGATGGTTTTCCCCTGGTGTTCCGTTACGTTTCACCGGAAAGCTGGTTGCTTCCATCGATGCCAGTCGACCGACGCCAGGTCTACAACCTGTGGCCGGAGTCGCCTGCCTTTCAACACTGCTGGTGACGTGGCCTTTTCGGATGGTCTGCATCTCGTGGTGATGGTTGATGGTCATTGATAGTGGACCATAAGATGTTTATAATATGTACATACTATATATATATACATATATATATATTATATATATAAATATATATATATATATAATAATTTGATAAATATCATATATATAATTTATGTATATATATATATATCATATATCATACATATATATATATTATATAAAACATATGCACATATATATATATATATGTAAATATACATATTGTGTTTTATCTAGATGAATGCAAAGTTGTAGACAGTATACAACCATACTTAGCTGGTCAGCCTGGACAATCTTGGAGATATCCATATTGTGCGATGACTAAACAGTGGCGTAGAGCTCTGCAAGGCTCGGTCTTCGGTCAACCCAACGGATGGATAGTACAACGTACAACCCATGTGTTCACTGGCCATATATAAGGCCTTTTTTGGGGGACTAAATTTCAGGGAATCTGCCCCAGAAAATATGGCCAGAAATATGGTACTAACGTACCTCCATGTATTGGATCCTGAAATTCCCGATGTGTTGCAATCAGTGGGGATCTTTGCCAAGCAGTTTTTCCAAAGCATACGTTGATATATTGATCAATGTTGGCCATGCGTTGGGCATGAAAAACCTTTGTTACTTGGTTTTCTCGCAGTTCTCCATGCATATATGACCCGTTATGACCCCATCTGCCATCGATCTTATGGCGCACAACATGGGCAGAATCCATCAATTTTACCAACAAACTCAGGTTTGGAAATGTCAATGTCTCAGTCTTGGTACGTCTCAGTGATATGATTGTCCAACTCCTTTCCGGATGATGTTTTCTCCAGATTTGCCCCATCCCCCAACCAGCAGCTCGACGCTGAGAATTGTTCGAGGACAGTAGCCTACCCCCAACTCATGGCATGGTGGATTTGCTAGCTGGACCTTGCACCCAGAGGGGATGCCCATCACTCCATTACCTGTACTATGGATTTATGTATATTTATATGATATATCTATATATATATATATCATATTAGATACATTTATTTATTAGATATTATATTTATTATTTTTAATATATATATAATATGCGCAAGGAATCTTTCATGCTGTTGGCATGACCATACCCCAAGCTTTGCTGGATGCATGGACTTGGAAAAGTCCTCAGCTATGGCCACGGCGACAGACCCACAGCCACTTCAGCCGGGAAAAAGGATCCATAGGAAAACCATAGGAACTGGTAAACGTTTACGTAACTATGGAAAGATCCACCATTTTATAGCTGGGTAAATCCACTATTTCGACTGGACCATTTTCAATAGCTATGTTAACGTTTACCAGAGGGTATCCAAAAGGATGGATGCACAATGTGCGCAGCCACCTCACCATCGCAAGCGGCTGCATGATCGCTACATGTCGCTACCATTTCGAAAAAGTATTGATTTTCTTACTTACGCTACACCATCAAACTAGCACAGAATTGCGCACCGAGCAAGAGCGTCACTAACTGTACCCACATCACACATGCAGCGCAACCTATCACTATCGAACACACGCTTGGTAATAGCGACTGTTCGATGAAGAACACGACGCAGGTGAATCAATGTTCGATGAAACGTCATTCATCAACTGGATCTTACATGCAGCGCGTCAAAACAACTGCGCCATCGGACAACCAGGGCAGACCCCAATGCACATTGCGGGACTGGAGAACGGGGTAGGAATAGGAACACTCCGTCAACTGCGCAATGTACCAAGTATCATCCGCGGCTCACATGATATCCCATCATATCCCCGTACAACCGCATGTTTGGGTACACATCCCGTATTCCCATCATATCGGTCCTTCTCATGTACCCTCTGGTAAACTAACACATCTAAGGAAAATCACCATGTTCAATGGGAACACTCACTAAAAATGGCAATTTTCAATAGCTATGTTAGTTTATTAGAGGGTATTCACCATTTGTTTCTGATTGAAATACCCATTATTTGTTTCTGATTGAGATACCCATTGCCAGCATTCAATCCCATGATCCATGGTTGGTCAACTGTTTCGATGGGTGAGATCTCATAAAGCTTCCATTCCCTAAGCATCCAGCGTAGGCAAACTAACGTGTTTATATGTGTTTATACTGGGACTCTAATATTAGAATCCCAGTATAAACACAAAAACATATATTTGTATGTTGACTGGAAGGTCTGGAAGGTACCCTCTGGTAAATGTTTACAAAAACGATGGAAAGATCCACCATTTGGTCACCATAAAATTCACTATTTCTATGACCATTTTCAGCAAACTGTTAGTCATTACCAGAGGGTGAGATCCTGAGATCCCCCCCGTGTTGCTTGACGAGGCAAAGGTCCAGCTGCAAATTTCTCACGGGCAGCATCTATGGTCGCCATGTGCGGTGCTTAAAAAATCACTGCGTGATGGGTCAAATAGCTGGGATATCTTCAGCTATGGCCCTTAACTTAGTTGCAAAGTGTGAACATAACTCCTGTGTTTGGGTTTTTAGTGAACCAAAAAATCACTGCAGGGAAAACGGACTGCAAATCCGGGAACCTGTTTTGGTTCCCATTAAGGATTGGCTATATCAATTGATTCGAAGGCATTAGGATTTGAATTTATAGATCAATTTCCCATTATATGCTATTCTATTTCCATCAAATAAACCATTAAAGTTACAACTCCAGCAAGCTTGTCCCAAGCACAGAAAAATTGACCAGGACTAGGAAACACCCAGAGCGTTCCAACAAGTCGTGGAGAGACTTAAAAATTCTTGCGGTGCGGTAATTTATGAAACACAGCTATGGAAAACCCAAAGGATTGGTATATACTCATTATTTACCGGACCAATTTATAGATGATTGCCTCATTTATATATCACACACACGGCAGCAGCATCTATATAAATAAGGCAATGTCCGTTGCCATGACTGCCAGGGGGTAAACTTTGAAACGATAACTCAATACACATATCACTTGTGCATTGGTTCAGATCTTTGCTAGTTAAATCATGTTAAATCAATGAGATTTAAGACATAAGAATTGGATACTGGCACTTCACGTGTGATGTTCTGTCCAAGGACAGCAGAACATGGCTAGTTTCTGGTTTCAAACATGTTGGTCAACATCTCTGAATGAGTCCATGGAAGCCAAGTGACCCCTGTCGATTTGTAAACCCAAATCATGCTATGTCATGTTATGATACCCTCTGGTAAACTAACAATCCCCCTTGACTGTACCTGTATGGAATGGAAGAACCCACTCCCCGTATGAAATGGAAAAACCAACGTCATTTCATACACGGCCCATCTTGGAAAACGGGGCAAAAAACCCTTAAATGTTGGTGCCATGTTGCACCCTTCCATTTCATACAAAACGATGGTAATTCCATTGTATACAGCTGCATTTTTCTTTGGAATCATTAGTCCCAAAATCGGCATTTCCATAATATAAATGTTGTTTGCTTTACTGGTTTTAATCATTCTTATGTGGTCCTGGAATACGGCTACCATAATATACAAGTAATAAGGTAGGATGGAGAAACGTTAAAACTTAATTAGTGTTGATGTATCAATTATGTAGCCTTCCATTTCATACAACATACATATCACTAGCTGCCTTTGTGATCCATTTCATAAAAAAAAACATATTAAAACATGAAATGATTTAAGTCGATGTCACGACGTCCCCCCCTGCGGTATTTTCTGCATGGCATTGGCTCAGTTATGCTCCTGCGGGGCACATTTCTGTGCCATAATTTTATCTTAGAATATCTTAAGATACCTTAAAATGACCCCGTCAAAAAAACAACCAATTCCATAATATACAAGTCAAATTTTCTTGGTTTCAAGAGTTCATTTTTTTGCCATTTCCATAACATACTGGCGAAGCATTTCTTTGCATATCCGGCCTGCTAGGTGGTACAATGGTGGTATTCCGTAATATATAAGACCAAAAAAGGATCCATTCTATACAAATATTACTGGACCCAACCATTACATAAACCAGATTTTTATGGAATGGTGGGGCACGGGTTCCTACCCATCAATCAAGGGGGATAACTAACATAACTGTGGAAAATCACAATTTTTAGTGTGAAAACTCACTATAAACGGCCATGTTCAATAGCTATGTAAACGTTTACCAGAGGGTAACGTTTCTCCCTCCGGGCGACCGGACATGACCGGCTTCGCTAGTGTCATCCCAACTGGGGATTTATGGCGGGCTGAAAAAGCCACCAGGTATGGAGACGATTCGCCGATGTTTTCGGAGACAAAGTGGTCTTCATTACACATGCGGGGACCGCTGGGATAAAAAAATAAATGGATCTGCTGCAGGTGGTGATACCCAAATGATATTTCCACTGGGCATACGTTGTACTACAATGTTTGTATAATTATGATCTTATAATGGCATATGTGATCATACAAGCTCTTCTCCGTTTCATTTAACAGTTGGAAGTTGGATGCATGTCCAGTTTTTTGACAACCGGTGCCATGATCCCCGAAACAGAGATGGCTATCCAGTGGTTAGAAGGGTTAAAAGGGAACAGTGAAGGGAGAGGAGCTGAGCTTGGGGTGTCCATATTCCCCAAAAAAGCCACAGGTAGCCAGTTGGAGCTACGAATGTAGTTTCCCAACCACATGACAGGGGGAGTTCTATTGTTTAATTGATTAATTAACTACATGAACTAAGTCTGAGTGTGTTGGTTTAGGCTACCCATGAAATAAACGATCAACTGGTGCAGGATTTCGCAACCATCCAGCGTAGCAATATGTTCGATACCTTCCATTTCTCTACAAAAACGACTTTTGTGCAGACAACTTAAGTTTGCCAAAAACATCTAAAAACGTTTCGGGTCTCTGAAGTACAGTTTTATGTGGCCAGAAATTTGATGATACACATGGATTTGTCAAAAACATGGCAACTTGTGGGCGGATAACCCAAAATCCAATGGTTTATTGTCCCAGCTAAATGTGCTTTTTGGGGTATCATTGCCATATTTTCAGATAAGACCATCAGCACTCGATTCCCAAGTTTGGTGGTATACATTGGTTTATGGAAGTCAAATATACCAAGAAAATGAGAGCAATATTTTCAAGTTGTTTCAGGAAGTGTAAAGTGACACACTTAAAAGTGACACACTTAGGCCATGTTTGAAAGTAGTACCGAGATGCTCCATGTATGGTATATCTATACCTACATTTGGATGATTTTTGGGACAACTGTTGATACATATTCCAGCACCATGGAGCCAAGTGACCGCGCCATCTCGCGAAGGATGTCCGAGTGGCTTCGAAACCAGCCAGATGAATATTTTCTAACAGGAGCCGGTCGG
The DNA here is from genome assembly GCA_947184155.2 of Cladocopium goreaui. NCBI lineage: Eukaryota > Dinophyceae > Suessiales > Symbiodiniaceae > Cladocopium > Cladocopium goreaui. The sequence goes on from CAMXCT020006813.1 coordinate 231,132, forward strand.
GCAGCGGTGTTGAGCCTGAGATGAGACGACTGGGCTGATACTATCGGAATGATGCTTCATGATAATTATATATAATTATTTATTGTTCAGCTTTTGTATATTTATTTGGGTTGTTTGATATCTTATGATGATTCCCAATGATAGAATGCCAGATAGAATGTCAAGAATATGCCAGATAGAATGTCAGCTGGTGGGGGACACTTTCAAAGCCAGGCATAGCCTGGTTTCACTTTCACTTATAAACTGCTGGTTTAACCATCAACCCTAGTGAAATATAAATCAACTGCACCAAGTTACCGATGTAGTTCACTGTTACATTAAGATTGGCACAATAAGTGGTACTACTCCGGCATGTTGTAAAACATGATCAGTATACCACCTACAATTTGGGGCCCCCAATTATAAGTTGGTTTTTGAATTCCATGAATATTTAACTATAGTTGCAAGAATCATGGTCGCCATGGTCGCCATGGTCATTATTGGTCATTACAATGTGACATAAACTAAGTTATAGATAGTTATAGAATGTTATAGATAGTTATAGATAGTTTTTATAGATATAAAATGATATAAACTAAGTTTCTAAGGCTATACCATGAGTTATAGTTTTTGTTTAGCCTTAGAAACTCCGTCAAAATCTCCGTGAAAACCATCCGTCAGATCCGCGGATCCGCGTAGGATCCGAAGAGTTTGGACCGTCCGGCGACGGCAACGAGTGCCGTTTCTGGGACCGCCTGGGTGGAAACCGGAGAACCACTGGATGTGTCGTTTAAGGGACTCCAAGATGTTGCAGAAATGGATGTCTAAAAACCGAAAAACCTGGTTTACCTAGATCACCAACCATAAATTGGAACATTTACCTGGAAATTTAGGGCAATCAATGGGGAGTATAGCTGACATAAGTACGAAAACCAACTGGTGACGGGTATTTGAATACTTTGTTTTTGTTGTCGTGTAGCAACCACCAAAAAAAGAAAAGTGTAGACAAGTTGGAAACCTGGAGACTATCGGGAAAACATGTATACCATCCTGCAAATATGTTTCTATTTTTTGGAGCTGGCAGCAATTAGAGCATGCAATGCCGGTATTCAAGATGATAAACATATGCTTTCTCCACTGACCATTGTGTGTGAAATTTCCAGTTTTTGGTCAAACTAGCTCAGTTTTGTTTCCACTTTAATCCTTTAAAATGACATTATTCAGAAATTACACATAAATCAGACACAAGTCATTTGAAATCATATATATATATATAATATATATATATGATATATATATATACAATGATTTAATTATCATATATTTAAATAGCATTGCTATCCAATAGTTATCAAATGTTCATCCATACATTCACCCTGAGACTCTGGTTCTATGGCAGCCATCCATAGCATCGCAACCATGGCAGCCATGTGGTTCCATCGGTTCACCAATCCTAGGCGCTTCGTGCGCATTGCATTGCAAGTTGGACCCTCCAGCGGTACTACCCCAGGTGGCTGGTCCTGATCATTGCTATACCATGCTGGCTGTGTCTGAAAATAAGGTATACAGCCATGATTAACCCTACTTATTCCACTTATAACCAGGGATATAATCTAAACAGTAAATGGGATGAGCCACCAAGTAAACTAAGTGAACTAAGTGGACAATGCCGCAGCTGAGTGTGATCCCCAAGTATCGCCATTCAATGAGGAAAAACATGAGGATAAACAATAGGATTTGGGGGAAATCTGATTGCAGACATATACCATGCGATATCTAAATTTAGCGTGAGTTGTGCTTAAGATGGGGAATTCAGCCCCAAGTGAGAAGGCAAATTTAGTGGCACTGTAAGAGGTAATACATCTAAGGACTCAACTGTTGGGTTTATGGTGATGGAACAACTGGATCGTTTGATGGGGCAGCCGCATTGTATGAACTTACGAATTTGGGGTTTAATATTTGCAGTATGAACATTGGATGATTTTTTGTTGGTTCAAAGTTCAAATGCTTCAGCTGAGAAGTGTTCAAAACCCAGTGTTGTCCCTTTATACTCGCTGGTTGAGAACGGCATTCCCCGATGGTGGTAATCTCCTAGATATAATGGGTGTATTTTAATCCCCAAGCTCATAATCAACCAACCATTTGTTTTCAGTTATTTCCACTCATATCCCAATATTTTGGCTAAAATCCTACTGAATTACTATGACTAATAGTTAAACATGTTAAAAATGACAAGTTGAATCATAGTTGAACTACTATGAATCATAATTAACAACATTAAAATCATAGTTGGTACAACATTAAAAATGATTCAACCAACTGTTGTTCCTTGTTGGAAAAAACCACTGGGTGGTTCTCTTCCAAGAGATTTGGCTGGGCAGCTGAGCTTCTAAGAGATTTGCGACCGGCCAACATGATCAGATCAGCTTCGTATGGCATATGGAGGTTCCTTAAAATGGGGATTCCACATGCAGGATGATGCCCCCAAGATAGCTAAGTTGCCTTACAAGTGGCTGAATTCCATGGTTTTTGGTAGATATAACTATAACTATAGTTATATAATGGGGATGATAATGGTGTTTATAAACCAACTTATAACTCGGGGGGCCCATCCTGTGTGAGTTGATTTGGGGATCCCCCATTTAAGAAAACTCCATGTGTTCCTGGTATTAGTAAGAAATGATATTAATCCCATAGGATCCATGTATGGTATATATATATATATGTGCTAACATGACTGGGGTATATTGATGGTCGAAGGAAGTTTAGAAGTGAAATTTCCGACAATATGGACAGTTGAAAAGCAGAGGTGAGAAGAGTCAGAAGAGAAAAGATCAGAAGAAAGAAGAGGTAGATGCGCGAAAAGATAGGAAAGTCGCGATTCACTGTGTTTTTTCCAATGATTTGTGGCTCCGGAGGGTCGAAAAGTAGGCTCGCTAAAGCGGCGGGTGCGGAGCCAGCTGGCCAGATGAGACATGAAAAAGTGCACGCCGTTGTGGCGCGAAGCACATTTCCAAGTCAAAATGGACAAAACACTAGAGGAGCGGACCACGTTTGGAAGTTGAGATGTCGAAAAAGTGCACGCCGTTGTGGCGCGAAGCACATTTTGAAGTCAAAATGTGCAAAGCACACCAATGTCGGACCACTTTTGGAAGTTGCGATGTCGAAAAAGTGCACGCCGTTGTGGCGCGAAGCACATTTGGAAGGCAAAATGTACAAAACACACCAATGTCGGACCACTTTTGGAAGTTCCGATGTCGAAAAAGTGCACGCCGTTGTGGCGCGAAGCACATTTCCAAGTCAAAATGTACAAAACACCACATGTTCGCGCCACTTTTGGAGGTTCGGATGTGGAAAAAGTGCACGCTGTTGTGGCGCGAAGCACAGTTCGAAGTCAAAAGTGTAAAAAACTGAGGGTTTTGAGCCTTTTTTGACATTAAGATGTCGAAAAAGTAGATAGTGATTAACTTAACTAACTTGACCAACCTAACTAACTTCACTAACTTAACTACCCTAACTTCGACGACAACAGCACAACTACAACTACAACTACAATCTACAATCTACAATCTACAACTACAACTACAACTACAACTACAACTACACAACAACTACAACTACAACAACAACAGCAACAACAACAACTACAACAACAACAACAACAACTACAACTACCACTACAACTACAACTACAACTACAACTACAACTACAGCAACAACAACAACTACAACAACTACAACAACAACAACAACAACAACAACTACAACTACACTACACTACACAACAACTACAACTACACTACACAACAACTACAACTACACAACAACTACAGCTACAACTACAACAACTACAACTACAACAACTACAACTACAACTACACAACAACTACAACTACAAAACAACTACAGCTACAACTATATGACTGCAACTACACTACACTAATTACATTACACCACAACTACAACTCCACTACGCTGCAACTACAACTACAGTTGCAGTACATCACACTACATCCAGCAGTTGTGGGTGAGGTGACCACTGCAACCATTGCAACCACTCCAGCAAACACAACTCCAACCATCTTTCGGTCAATCAGTGGATTCGCTCTGCCATCCGTGATTCACAACAACCAACGTCTCCTATAGGTTTCCTATTCTGAAACTTCCGCCACCGCCTTGTGCGGTACTACTGGTAAATGTTACCATATATAGCATACATGGATCCTATGGGAATATCAAATATTATCAAATACCCTCTGGTAATTTGTTACATAGCTATTGAAAATGACCATTTATAGTGGATTTTCCCATTGAAAATGGTGATTTTCCATAGTTATGTTTCAAAATCAGTATTTTGCCTCAAGATTTTGCTACGTTGATTCAGCTCGGATTGCTTTTCCCATGAGGGTTGTTGGCACAGATCCATCATGTCAGGGGTAGCAGCTCTACCGGTTTAGTGGACCGATGGAAGTGGGAAAATCATGCAAAGTCTTAGATATATTTGGGAAATCTAAATTTTTAGCTATAAATGAAATATATTTTATATCTTTAGGATATCTTGATCTTAGCTGAATCCTAGATTTGGGCCTGCAGATGGCCCCAGTTCAAGTCAGATCCACGCCAGGATGTAGTTCTTCCTTGGGTTGTCGCGTTTGAATGGACTGCCAGAGTGGGGGGCCACAATGCGCCATGGATTTGGGGGCGCGACTGGGAGGTTTTTTGGAGTCTGACCCATCAGTAATAGTCCGTTTCACAGTTATAGTTATAACATGTTATAACTGGTTTATAACCTCATTTAAGTGACATATTTCACCTTAGTTGCAGGAGTTATAGAGTCCCATTTCTAAGTGTGAAGGGCCATGCGTGTTCAATATTCGCAGTTTGAAGAGTATTTTTTTATACATTGAGGTAAAGCCTGCACTAAACCATCCTCAATTATACCCCATTTGCAGATCAGTTTGCATCATTCCAGTTGTAAGGTATTACCCAATAATGAACCACGGCTGGGGATTGTTCATTATGGGATTTACTGTACCTTATGGTTTATCTCATTATTTTCATCCCAGACACAAAAAACTTGGGCAAGTGGATCTGAAAATGGAGTACCCCTTTCTATCCACTGGCTAATCAGCATTTTCCTACATAACTTGGACCGTATACCCATCGTTGGTTATATCCCCATTATATGCCCATCATATGCTCGCAACCACATATCACACCCTTGTTTATATCCCTTATTGCCCATTATTCTCTACAATAGTTGGCTCTATACCACCATTTTCTCTTAGGTTAAACACCCACTATACCAGCAAAAAAAAAACGTAAACGGCATGTGATAGTCGCATGGTATGCCCATGTCATACTATTTCATCCCATTTCACCACTATATTCCAATGATACTACAGAATATATGATGCCCACAATGGATTCATCATGCCCATTATCCCACAATATTGGGATATATTGGGACATTCATATAATCCATTTACTATGCCATTATATTCCATTTTATCTCCATGATATTCTCATCATATCATCATCATATTCCGTCATCTTCCATTGTACATCCCATTGCATCCCAATGATATTTAAATTCTGATGGAATTGTAAATGACACATTCGAATGAGATTCCAATCATATTGGATGTTTATATCACCATCCATGTGATATATTCCAATGACATACGAATGATATTTCAATGACATTCTCATGGAACTTTATCTCATTGATATCCCAATGATATTCCTAGCAACAATCCCATTCTATTCCAATGATATTCCCAGGCCATCTTCGCATCCCAGGCCACAGCTTTTCGACAGCGTGACATCTTGGTCTTCTACAGTGGCTCGGGGATCCAGTCGGCGTCGCATCCCAAAGGAGCCGGAGATGGGGCCATGAATTCCATGTAAGGAAATCATGCAGTTATGGCCCAACTAACCGTTAACTAACCGTTTGTTTTAAATGGTAACCTTAGTTATATAATGTTATATATATAGTATATTATATATATATACAGTATATATACTGTATATACCTAGAAACTCTTTCGGCAATGTTTTTTGCTGGAGGCAAAATTTTGTTAAATTTACGCTGGAAACTTGTAAAAACGCCGGATGTCTGCAAAAACGCCGGAGAATTCATAAAATGTCGGATCTACAGATGTATGTTGAAGCAACAAAATACAGAAAATACAACCATTTACAATTACGCCGGCTGGAAACATGAACAACTACTTCAAAAAATCTGCAAGCCAGAATTGCCGGCGCGGGGTTAAAAACGCCGGGAAGCATCAGAGGGCGCCTTTAACCAGGCAAAGTCGTCTTTTTGCAGGCAAAGTCATCAAAGAAGCGCTTAAAGGGCATTTTTATAAAAGTCAGTCATATGTCCATTTTACAACTGTTTTTATGGCCATTTTTCTGTGGGGATACCTCTCGGGGAAGTAATTAATGATATTTTCGTCATGCCACCACAGGTCAAAACCACCAGTCACTGGGGGAATCAACGTCCATAAATCCCAGCTATGACCAAGGGTACCATCCGGGTGTCGAAAACTGCCGAAAATAGCCATATGAGGAACGAGAAAATCATCGGATGTAATGGATCTGAATGGGCTTAGTTTAGAATTGGATCATGTAGGTATATAATGAGGATTTAGTGGATTTGCATATACAGTGATGAATCCTCTGGCAATCAAACATATTTTATAGGAAAATCATCCAAGTAAATGCTTGATTCTCAATGGTCGCGTTTACTTCAATTTTTATATACGTACGTATGTGTATATAATTGTATATATATAGAGTTTGGTTGCCGGATGGCTATATGTATATGTATATGTTTATATAATTAAATACATATATGTAAATAATCACCCTCATGAAGTAGATATGTTGAATTTCAAACATATTTCGACTTTGGGGATTACCTTCCAGTATGATATCAACAACTATTTGTTCAGTAACACATCAGGGTCAAGGTTGGTTTATTTCACCAAGCGAAGAGATGGAACTAGATGGTGCAGACAGCGGCACCGGGACTTGTCAAGAGATGGAAAAGAAAAGCCACCATTTTTCATGGGTACCCTCCGGTAATTTGTTACATGCATAGCTATTGAAAATTGCCATTTATAGTTGATTTACCCATTAACAATGGTGATTTTCTATAGCTACATTAGTTTACCAGAGGGTAAATCATGAAACAAAATGGTGAATTTTTGTCGCTGGATTAGATCACCAGAGGGAAAGTCTTATCTGCAGTGGTGAATGGTCGACAGTGGATATAACTTTGGGATTGGAGAAACACATCGAATGGCTCCAAAACGGTGAACGGTTATCTATGAGAACTGGTGATACTGAAAGAAACAGCAACGGGAATGTTTCCTGGAACAAATGACTTTAAGCCGTTTCAGCCGTTTAAGCCGTTTAAGCCGCCTAAGCCGCTCTGCCAGATGCAACACCAAAGCATAATTTGGGAGAGAACAGGAGAGAATGGATTGCGAATCATAGCCTTAAGAATAAATTCCATATAGATTACATATGATCATTACCATTTTATGACATCATAGCCTTAATCATCAATCATCCCAGCATAGCCTGTGGAATTCTTATGATGATCCCAGGCACCGACAATTCCTGCTCTCGGAGAAAACTTCGAAAGGCGGACTTCGATTGGGAGATCGACTAAGCAATAGGTCTCTAACCTGGATGATTGGTGGTTGTCTCAACTATCATCCCCCAGGGTGCTGTATGAGGCATCATCAGCATGAAATGGCTGACAGACTGACAGAACTAAATGGAGGTTTCCAATTCCAATCCATAGCAGGTATCCATGGGTATCCCCAAATCATCCATGTGATTTTCTGAGATACCAATGATGAAGCATCCAGCTATTGGGATACCCCCATATTTGGGATTGATCATAGAACAACCTTGGGCCAAACGGGAGACCTCGGACCCCTCGTGGATTGGCTCTTGACGTTTCTGAGATGTCATCCAACCATACAACGGTGCCAAAAGCGATTCAGAAGCGACTTTCATTGTGAAAACAGACTTGGGTCTCTTCGGTTTCACTGGGTAAGTGCAACAGCAGCAGGTCTTTTCGGGGAGATTTGAGCAAGAGATGACGGCAGAGGAGAAGCGTGTTGTTTTCGTGGGTAACTGGCTGATTTCGTGGGACAAATCCAGCGAGTTCGTTGGCCGACCAAACCCCATGAATGATGGTTGGCATTGATGAGGCTGTGAGAAAATGGCAAGAGGTCAGGTGTGGGATTGATTGTAGACTTTCAATTTGTCATGGTGTGAAAGTGAAGACCATGCCCTTCTGAGTATTGAATGTACTATATACATCTATATATACTGACTATATATACTATATTATACATATGGGAGTTTGTAAAAACCCCACGTCTATTCGTTTAGTCTTCCATGATCCCCCATGAGCCATTTTTAGCTTTCACTCGAAAAAACGATAAGAGGAAAAAACACGATAACATTGAACGTTGGTTCTGTTAATGATCTGTGTCATTCTGTGTCCAGACTCTTGAAATCCAATGTTTTTTATTTTTCCGTCGTTCTGCAGCTATTTAGTGTTTTTGGTTTCTTCATTTCATTGTTTGTCGTCGTAATGGCGCGCCAACAAGTGCGTGTCAGATTCTGCACAAGGAAGGTGCCTGGTAGGTGGTCGCTACACTCCTTTTTTGATGATTGCAGCCATTTCCAGAAAAAAGGAACGTACACAGGATTCACGAACGATAACAAAACGATAACGAAAACGATAACTTTTGGCATCAAAAATGGTCCGTGTGAGACACGGTCCTTTTTTCCTTTTCCCCTGCCTTTCCTCTCCCTTTCCTCTCCGTTTTCCTTTCCCTTCCTTCTCCTTTTCCTTCTCCTTGCCTTTCCTTGTTCTTTCCTCTTTCCTTTTCCACCTATTCCTTTTCCTTCTCTTTTCCTTTCGTTTTCCTTTCCTTTTTCTTTCTCTTTCCTTTTCCTTTCCCTTTCCTTTTCCTCTCCCTTTCCTATGCTTTCCTTTCCCTTCCTTTACTCTTCCTTTTCCTTTTCCCTTTCCTCGCTCATGTGAATCCTTTGGTCAAGGTGTGAAGCCAGCGCTTGGAAAAACGATAAGAGAAAAAAAAAGATAACGTGTGAAAAAAACAGTTGAAAGGGCTCGGGGTTTTTACAAGACCCCATATGTTTTTGGTCAAATTGTTCGGTCACCTAGCCATCTGGATTAGATGTAGCGTACCCTAGCTTGGATGATCCCCCCATTGGGGACGATCAGAGCTCAGGAGTCGCGCGACAGTAAGGCCGGCGTCAGTTCGGGGTCGGGATCGATTCTTGGAGACGACGAATTTCATGATGGAATCATGGAAGAATATATTGAACATATATCTGGTTGGTGGTTTGGAACCTTTGTTATTTTCCATAATATATGGGATAATCCTTCCCGTTGACTTTCATATTTTTCAAGATGGTTAAAACCACTAAGCAGTATTGAACATAGATCGATTAGTGATTGATTGGGATCCATTGGTATGGATAAAACATCGTCAAATGAGTCAAATGTGCACCCTACAGGTCTTCCATGTTGACCCAGAGCCTGTTCTGGATGCTGCTTTTTTGCTCGTCCTTTCTGCCTGATGATTTTTTCCTGGGGGCTCAACGTGGCTCAACGTGGCTCAACTGCCAACCAGTACTGCTATGCTGACTTTTGATTGCCATGGCCCTGCAGTCACTTTGCCAATGTGGAACCATGTCCAGCAAATCTCATATGACGGGCTTCGGAATCCCAAACGTCCATCGGCCGCACCCAGTCAACACAGTGATTTTCCAGGCAGGCATGTTATTGTTTTGGTTGTGTCAGACTGAATTGCCCGGGCGATCGGCGCATGGGCGCATGGGCCTGCGCATGGGTGAATTGTGTATCGAAAAAACATTCGAAACAACATTCCCCGTAATATCTAAATCATTCCAAATCTAAATCATCAAATTTCAACAAACTATTCCTCCTCAATCTCAATGGATGTTCAGTCGAAAGTTCTAACTGGTTTCCAGGGGATCGGTAACAGGTTTGCCATCGGGAAGTGGGTGCCAGCTCATGCGTAGTCCTTAGAGGTGTTCCATAAGGATAGTTCAAAAGCTCTCAAAACCGCCCTGGTGAGCCTCAACATAGCTGGGTTTTACGGATCATCCAAATTTGGTAGTACCCATAGGATCCATGGTGCTGGTATATCGGCTAACATGACTGGGGTATATTGATGGTAAATGTAGCCATTTCTAGATATATCTAGCATACATGGATCCTATGGGATTTGGTAGTAGGTTTTGAATGGTTAACATATGGATCCCCATATGTTTCGTGCGAAAAGGGATTGTGTTCAATTGCGCCAGGACAAAATCCTAATCTTTCCTTCAGAGCCACTTGGACATGGCAGCGGTCTGGAGAGTTGAGAGTTTCTGGATGGGGAACCGAGCCATTTAAAATACCTTTCAATAGCAGATTTCACCAGTGTTTATAGGGGTTTTTAACAAGGTGTTTTACTGTAACATGTGTTGACTATCAGCAATATAATATATACGTATAGCTATGAGAATGTAGTATAGTTAGCAAATGAAGGTAATGATGGTCGATGGGCTAGTCTATAGAGGATTATGAAACTAATAAATTCGTTTGTTGGGGACAATTACAACCCATCGGGTACTTGTTTATCAACCTGCCTAATAATCGGTACCAAGATCAGGATGTAAGCAACAAGAAGAGGTATTTAGAAACAATACAGAATCAAACCTGAGTAATTACTGTAGATCATAGTAGATCCGGGTAAATGAGTGGCATTGAATGGCATTGATATGTATTCAGAAGTGTGTGTTCCTTCCGACATGGCAAAATGTGATAGATAACTTTGCAAGGCATTCCTACACTCTAAGATACAGTAAGGATAGAAAAGCTATGATCACTTTAAAAGCCAGCTTTTGTTTACATCAGCCCCATAGGTCCGGTGACACCGGTGACACCCCCCGTGTTGCCCCGAGCAGCTTTGGGATGATGCAAAACGAGGTTTCGTTTGAAGCAGCATGAATGGTCTGAGTTGGCTTACCGCTCCAAGTTTCTCAGCCAAAGTTGGTCCACGGAAAATCATCTCTGGAAGCCAAACATGGAAACCAACACCTGGGATCTTCCTGATGTATCTTATGGTCGACTGGAAGTTCATTCTCTGAACATGTCATGTGAGATTTTGTTGGGTTGTTCGGATCAAACATTTCTGGCTGAAACTCGAACAGCCTCACTGAGCTCACTGATGATGCTCCGTGATTCGTGTAAATCATTCCAAAATGACCGTGTTTTTTTTCTGAACATAGGATACACCTACATAGACTGGTTTATCATGGTTTATCATTATTGTTCCTATTCAAATAGCGTTTTGAGGGTACACCAATTTGTAGCGATACCTTTGTGTCAGATGTGTTCTTTGCTTAACACGTTCTACCGGGGAGATGATTCATGGCAATCTTGCTTACGTTCTCATTCTGCTCGTTAGGTGACCTAGTGCCCGTATAGTGTGTGGCTTGGATATGAACAGTTTGGATTTCAGCGGGCACATGTGGTCACTAATGCTATCGAGTACGGTAAAATTATATACGTGCACTACTGATATATACAATATATATATATATACACATACATATCCAATTACATGGACTTCCAAAGTACGGAACTTGGGGGTAGATACTCCGATTCTGTCACACACCGTTGTCCACCCGTCGCTTACCGTACGTCGTTCAGGTTGTGCCTTTGTCCGGATGGCGATTCACCCAACACCGGACGCCTTGTGGAGGCAGCGAGTTGTGTGGAAACTCATTTAAAAAGCTTGGGTTTGATGATAGCATTGGGGTTATAACACGAATTTGATCATGGAATCATGGAAGAATATATTGAACATATATCTGGTTGGTGGTTTGGAACCATGGAATTTTATGACTTTCCATATATTGCATGGGAATCTCATTATCCGAACTGGCGAACTCGTAATTTTCAGAGGGGTTGAAACCACCAACCAGTAGCATTGGGGTTATAACATGTGAACAAAAACAGCAAACATGATGGGGATATCATTGGATATAACTGATCAATGAATATGTTGATGATGGTTTAACGATCGTTGTCGTAGATTAGACTCTACAGTAAGAGTTTCGGCTTTTACATGCTTTTCAAGCGCACAACCATATCCGGGGAGCAACACTGCATGACATGGCCACTCTTAGATACCCTTTATATCCCTTTTTTACTGTACCCCATCGGAGCTGGTGCCTACACCGAGCAAGCTCCGGAGCTCCTGGTCCGATGGCAAGCTCGCGAAGTCGACATGTCATCCTGGATGGAAAATCTTGAGGTTCTTATTTTCAGAATATTTCTGTATCTTCTGTTGAGCCAATGATTGATAACAAGGGTTGATCACACATCCCCAAATGTTGAAAGTGAGCTTCGTCCATCTACAGATACACCATGTCCAACATGCCTGACCAAGGCTTAGGCATTGCCATTGTGTGCTGCTGAGGTGTTTGAAGGTTTGCTCGTTAGACGTGTCCAACAATAGCAACCAGCGGTAACCATGATTTGAGGTGAGTAATGGAGGTGAGCGAAAGTGCGCGATGCTTCTTTTCAGTGGTTATTGCTGATGAAAAAATTGTCAGTCCTCTGTTGGAATTCTTCAAATTGGTTGCATCATTAGCAAACGTTGTCTGGTGTCACGGCAGGGGAAGCGCCAATGATTTCATCCATGGGAGGATATGGGAGGCAGTTCATCTTGAAGATAAACCTTTAATTCGAATATTCACGGAACACCAAAGAAACATTGTTCCAATCACCTTCTCAATTTCCCCTGGTTTTTTTTTGCAGGTCTACATTGACATTGCTTCAGGTCACTAGCCGTTGTTTCTTGATCAGGTGATCATGCATGGCTGTGTGCCTGTCATCATCTCCAATCGATTGCAACCTCCCTTCCATCAGGCGCAATGGTGGGGAAAGATATTCAGGGTGCACCCAAGTCAAGGTTGTGTTAAAAGGGAAAATTGCTGGAAGCTGAAGAAGTCATCGTGATTAATCATCAACTGCTTGGTGGTTTGGAACCATGGATTTTTTGGGTATGTCATTATCCCAACTGACGAACTCCATCATTTTTCAGAGGGGTAGGTCGACCACCAACCAGTCAAAGTCTGGGATGCCAAATGTTCAGGCATGTTCAGTCAATCTCAGTTTTTCAGCTCCAACATTCCAAGATATTCCAAGTGATTTGTATTTTTTCCAAAGCCAAAAGTTCAGTGGTGTGACCCTGTTGATATATATATATATATATATATATATATCAACTCCAGAATACAACCTTGGTCAAATTTCCACGCCGGGAATATGGCCAGAGATCGCTGATGCTTGCTACATGTTTGCGGAATGTTCGGGTGCATCTTTTGACAGCAAAACTGCAACATGTTTTTCTTGATCGCTGGTGAAAAACTCGTGTTTTCCTGGTGATGCCAACATTTCATGGCTGGTGGGAAGATCAAATCGTACTCAGCCAGTTAGCCATTGGGAATCGAAGTACGCCGGTTGGGGGACTTACGAGCCGTGGATGCAAAGCATATACTTTCAAAAACATGGGTGATATCACCATTCTATAATGGGTTCAACAGTCCAAATGTTGGTATGTTCTAGTTTTGTTGATTCACTACTTGAATAACCATCCATTGCAAAGGCCTACTTTACTAACAGTCGCATAAATTTGGCAAGTTTGGATTCCAAGTTGTTTTCAGTTTGGTTCCCAAAAGCCAACCCAAAACTGCTTTTGGGGTACTCTTCAAAGTTTGGTTTAGTCCGAACATGTGGCATATATAGCTTCAAAAACTTGCAATTTCAATCCAGAGCGTCGATGGACCATTGGATGCAGGGGTGCCTTAATTTTCGGCAAACCAGATTGTGTGATGGTCAAATCCATATATATATATATGATACTTAAATCCAGTTGTTGCATAACTCTTGATTGCTGTCCCGTTTGTCATGTCTACTTGGATGTCAGTGGGAATTTCAGGATCCATTAAAAATGGAGGTACATGTTCCATTCTTCATGGCCATACCTGGGGAGATTCCCTGAAATTGAGCCCTAAAAAATAGGCCAAAAATAATTGGTAGGTACCTCCAATGAATTGGTTCCTGGAATGGCCATTGAAAATATGGTAGTTTCATGTAGTTTCCTAGAATAGGGGTACCCCACTAGATGGATGGTTTATGATGGAAAATCAATATTGGTTCCTGGAATGGCCCCTTCAAACTTTTTGGGGCTTCACCCAAAATCTCCATCCCACCGGGACCCGTCGTCCGCAGTATTTGGACTGGTCCCGCATCGCCTTTTTCCTGCGGGAAGACGCCATTCCTGAGCTGCGGGCGCGCCTAGACTCTCGCGGCACGGCGACCAGCCGTGATTTAACCTTGTCAGGTGAAGAATATCTACAGTAAATCATTTAATATACAGTTTATAGTACAGTGCTAATATATATATATACATGATTCAACAAATTTCATGATAGTAAGAGCACTTGCACTATATAATATTTGTTGTTTTTTCTTGCAGTAGTGGTTTATTTGGTTAGACATGTTCTTTTGAAGTTGAAATGCAACAAAAGGCCGCTGATATCCATACGATATTCATCGATATTCTACTAGATAGCAATGAGAAATCAGACCTAGTTGTACTGTAAGGTTAACTTCGTTGTTTGAGCTGATGTGCTTTCAAGATGTGCTTTCTGATGCCAAAGCGACTTGGGACGAAGCTTCAAACCGCCGTTCTGCGACGCACCTTGAAAAATCGATTCGCCTCCACAGAAGTGTCCCTTGCGAACCCACAACCCAAGGCTCACCTTCAGGGAAAGACAGCAACATGTGGCGTAGAGGAACTACAAAAACAGCAAAAGCTTACCATCGAGGCGTGGTTGCGCAAAGGTTACTGGCGATTTAGGGCCACGACAGGGTGGGACCGTTTTTTTTGGCACCGTCCCTTGCTCCACAGTCATGGCCACGGATCTTCAGAGCATCGCGGCAGAGGCAGTGTCGATTCTTGCGCAGGTGAATAGGTGATGAGGTTGCTGACTTGCCAACTGACGTTTTTGAATCGGCTGAAATGTTCAATTGGTGATGTGGAAAGGTCCCTGCCATGTGGACTGCAAGACAAGTGGCACAACCCCCTGTCCTCATGGACTGTGGGGATCAACACGGCTACAGACCCCATGTCCAAGCATGGATTCCCTTGGGCCCCAAGAAGAAACCGTAGGTGAGAAGAAAGGCTGCGATGTCGCTGTCGCTCTTGAACCAATTGCATCCAATTTTGACATATTTTCACCATTCTTTCATTGGAACTCTTGGTTTTAATAGGAGTTTCGCCTTTGACTCGATTGACCCTCAAATCGCAAAAAACACCTGTTGGTCCAAGCTGGCCCATCGGGGTGGCAAAGATGCTGTTGGCTGTGGGAAAATCCATCTAGATATACCTCAAGTATGAAAAGGGTTGTGCATCCCACCGTAAGGTTACGTCCTCGCTCCCACAGAAAGACTCATGGAGCGTGTTAGCCACCGCTCCGCAATCAAATCATATTTGCAACTGGTTATTTCCCAACCCTCAACGACAATTGTGTGTTTGCCTGCTTTTAGAACCCTAAATAACTGTGCATCCCTAGGGACCAAATGTGTTTATCTCCATATGTTTAACTAATTATATATTATATATTGTTTATGTCATTTTTCCTATCTTTCTGCTATATAATATGGTTCTACAATATTTATTTGTACATATATATATATATGCATATATTTATATTGACTGGAACAAGCCACATATATGTACAGATCTGTATGCATAAAGTGCAAAGATACATCTTCAACTATTTGCACCAATGCTCGATCTAGCCCAATGAGGCCTCGGATTCTCCGGGAGAAGTTTCAAGGCGCGTACTTGGACGTCTCGCAAAACAGCGGTGCAAGTGAACTTGGCGATTTCACCCAGCAAAGTGGAAGTTGACCACTTTGCTAAGTTGGTGTAGTTCGAAAAGTTCGAACATTTAACTGTTGTTTTTTGTTGGGGATGCGATAACTGTGGAAGGAAGATTGGGGTTTTGAAGCAATGAAAATAACGTGTGGGTGCCACCTTGTACAATCGAAACTGGAGCGTAAGAGAAACCCTTGTTATTAAGTGGTGATCAGTCCGCACCGTGGCCATCTTCATTAACATCTGAATCCCGGAATTGCATGATGGGAAAATTGAAGTGTGCAACCCCTTTGTTTAAGGTGAAAAGACACGGTTTCCGGCTAAGATTCTGTGTATCCAGTGATCATCCTATTTTGTGTTTCATATAATATGAATTCATTTACAAATATATACATATATATATATATATATATGTATATCCCCATATATAATTTTGGTTAATCCCAATGCATTGTCTCTGAAAACAGGGTAACCCAAGAATTGATTGTTAATCATCATTGTGTCCCTCAAAAATTACAACAATTGGGGGTCAACCATCCCATCTTCAGACACAGCAGCGACAACTATGGTGACAAAAAAACATGTTCATTGTGACGAAAATGTTCATTATTTTAAACCATTTACAATAATGATGGCGACCGCACTGCTTGGTGAATCTGGTGCTTTGGGGATCCCGAACATCACTTGAAAAAGTATCTGTTGGAGATTGTATCCACAATAGTTGGATATGGTTGGGTCATGTTCGCGTAGGACATTTGCCAACCCCCACTGTCAGATTCCACTAAACCACTAGTAAATGATGATTACCCTTACCCAGTTATTATCCCATTGATATCCCATTCTTATCCCTTGAAATCCCTATAAGTCCCTATAAAATCCATTTAAAATACCATCAAATCCCATTAAATCCCATTAAATCCCATTAAACCATGAAACAAATACCATCCCCATATGCTTCATGTATGGTATATTTACTTACAAAACTGTGAGATTTTTAGGGTAAATGCGGTCCCGTGGGCCCCTTGGGCCAGGCCCTGCAGGCGCGCGGCGACTTGCGGAGAAACGGCAGCTGTTGCGACAGGCACCAGCTGCGATGTTTCGCCCATGTGGTCCTGGTGGCGCCCTGGTTTATAATAGGACAACTAGGGATTTTTCACCATGAAACATTGGAAAAACAAAAGTGATCTAAAGTTGATCTATATATATATAGTTAGATAATGGTTGGTGTACTTGCTCGTATTTCATTAGGGTTTTTACCCGACGTGTCTATAGTTGATGGGGGCTACAGACCAAGAAACATAATTAGGGGGTACCTTCTTGTAAGAGGGGTATAACCTTAGTCACTTAGTCATTGATGATATAGTTAGAATATAACAGGTAACTAATGACACTAATATATATATATATATAGCTGGCCAAATCCACATGATATGTGATGATTAAGGGTGTGAAATTAGTTCTGAAACCAAAGCAGGTCATCGGGACTGAAACAGTGAAAACCTTGGCATTTAGGAAAAATTAGGGTATGATGTTTAGATGTTTCGCCATAAATGCAGGTATTACTATCTAAACATATATCTAAACCAACATTATTGATTGGTTGTGCAGGGTTTTTTTGAGTGGCACTGTGACATGCTCAGTCTGTGGGTTATAAGCCCTTATAACTGATATGACACTATTTGTGCATTAGAAACACCGATCATCCAGAATCCTATTTAAAATCCCATTGAAATCAAGCCTTAAATCCCCATAAAATCAGCCATTTGACCAGATGTCGCACCTTTGCGACTACGCTCGCGACGGCGTTGGTTCAACTGTGCTCATGGCCTTGCGAGCTGCTCGGAGGATATGGATGGAAGGATGGGCAACGTGCTGTGCTGTTCCATACCATAGACTATTCTTAATGCATGGTGTTTCTATATAATATATAATTATTTTTTATTAATTGTATATATATATATTGAATATACATATGTATATATATATATATGATTTATATATATATATATATGGAATATATATATTTATATATATATATACACATATGGAATATATAACTTATACAACTATTAGTACTATTAGCTACTATTTTGGATGATGTTGTCAGCCCCATTCTGGGTATACCCTTGGTTGAATAGTATTTTTTGCCAATACACCTGGATATTTATATATCTGGTTGGTGGTTTGGAACATGTTTTATTTTTCCATATATTGCGGAATAAGAATCCCAACTGACTTTCATGTTTTTCAGTGGGGTAGGTCAACTACCAACCAGATATTCAATATCGTACATATCTATATGCTAGCTGCTAACCAGCCAAAAATGCACAGTTTTGGTTTGGGGACGTTCACAACCAAGAACCTGCATTTCCGTCATGATAGTGTCAAAAGTGGCCAGTCTGGCCAGTAATAACGGGTATATGCAGGCGGGTCAGACATGACTCCTGAAGTTGCTCTATACTAAGTGGATTGTAAGCCGGAAAAGAAAAACACTTCCATAATTATGTTTTTTTTGTTTTTTTCGATGATGGTCACCCTGAATGTACCGATAGTTATAGATGTGTTATCCCTACATATATACATGTAGTTTGATATAGTTTGATAGTGATATTATTGACTTTATCTGGGTCGATTGAGGGTATTCAACCGGGATCAACGGGGGAACCAGATCAAACAGAAGAACCAGGCCATGATGATGGTATACCAACACTGGAGGCCTACAGCCGGCATTGTAGGAAGCACTGGGCGTTGTTGTGATCAACCCGAAGCATTCATGATCCATCGGATACGACAAGACTTGGGAAATGCATCTAGGATACAATTTTGCAGGGGCTAGGAGTAATATGGAGCCTCCTCGAGCACATGACTTGCGCTCCCCCAACAAAAAAATCACATGGGACACCTTTTTGATGAAACTCTGAAGATTACCCTCTGGTAATTTAACATAGCTATTCAAAATGGTTCATTTATAGTTGATTTACCTATGAAAGATGGTGATTTTCCACTTCGCAAACTGTAAACGTTTACCAAAGGCTATTTTCTGCTTGGAAATCGCTTTCTGTTGGACTTCCCTTTCTGGGCCTTCCCGTCCGCTGAGGAGTTGGCACGCGAACTGAGGGGAGAGGATTGATTTCCATCAGCGATCAGATCACCAAGATATTTTTTTAGGTCTGATGTCATTGCAGAACTGCAGACAAAATAAATACTGGTTGGTGGTTTTAAACATGTTTTATTTGGGAATAATGATCCCAACTGACTTTCATATTTTTCAGAGGGGTTGAAACCACCAACAGAATAGCATTTGGTCCATCTTAAGCGTTCTTCAAACACAAATCATTTGAGTGCATGTTTGTAATTGAACGCCACCCCAAGTCCACTTCTCAAAGGTTTCAAAATGGTGGATGCCCAGAATTTATAATTACGGTATTTTTCTGGGAAAATATGCTGTAGATTTCCACGCATGGGATACCATTGAGTTCTGAAGTTTGAGAGACAACTCCCGTCTGAGGATCGCGTCATCAGTCGTACTGATGAATCAATCAACTATTAGTTGAAGGCTGGTTGGTGGTTTGATTGAGTCTCTTTAGCATTCTCATAGCTGGGATGATGATCAGAGTGTAAAATCACCAACCAGTGGATGCATTATAAATCATTTTGAAGACCTCCATGTGATGGGAGAGGCCCTACTTTTAAATGACAACCCCGCGCCGAAAAACGAGTGATGGGGGCCTGGAAATGCAGAGAACGAAGGGTAGCTGAAGGACTCTGCAGACTTAGCTGTTTTCAGCCTGTCTCGATGTGGTGAGTCTTTTGAGCTTTTGGCTGGAGGACTTGGGTTCGACATGTCACAGGCTCGAAGCCATGACAGGAGCTGTTCAGGAAAGTCAGCGCCCTTTTTCTGGTGACCAAACATCAACACACAAGGGCCCATCAAAGTCCGGATGCGGAAAAAAAATCCGAAGATCAGAAGTTATACCCTCTGGTAGCCGTTTACGTAACTATGGAAAGATCCACGATGCTAATAATGGGTAAATCCACTTTTTCTATGTCCATGGCTTCAATAGCTTTTTGTATGTTTACCAGGTCGGGTAAGGTTCCATCAGCAGACATTTTTTTCTACGAAGCCACTGGAGCCTTCGGCCGGATTTCGATGTCAAGTGTGAGACCCAGGAGCGATGGCAATGGAAGATCAGTGCTAATGTAATGTCGTTAAAAGATGTTAAAAGATGTTAAAACAATGCCCTACATGGTTACCACCCATTTTATGGATGGTAACCATACCACCTATAGTGAAATTGAGTTTATTATTGGTTTTACCGTTTTACCAACATTTTTGGGATATCAAAGCGGATATCTGGGCCCAATTTGTTTCACTCATGTGATATAGATATGGCAATCAACTTGACATGGATTATTTGACTGGTTCCAAAAGAAATGATGTAGATACCATTTTTGGCTTGGGAAATGAGGCTTTCAACCCTGGATTTTGGGGAATCCTCCGGCAATCAAAGATGTTTTCATGGAACAAAGCAGATTTATAGACAACTTTCCCATTGAAACCTCCATTTAGTTCAGGGAATTCCCATTGCCAGGTTACCATCTTTGATTAGCGGATGGGAACCACAGATTTGCGTTCTGGTTTGAGTAGTAAACTCTCCCGTGTTAACCTGCTTTCACGTGACCAGAAGTTGTCAACAGATCCCATTTTCAAAAGGATTTAAGGTGAATTACCACGGTTCCGACACGTGTTCAGGTCTTTCAGGTCAAATCACAAGCCAAGAAGGGAGGACCTTGTTGAGGTTGATCGACTAAGTCCTGAGTTTCCCAGTGCGCCGAGGCAAAGCTTATGCCGCAAGCCAACTGAAGGGCTTTTGTGGACAGGCCGCTTCGCTTCCCATGGGGGATGGTCATCCATTCACAAGAAGCTTAGGTTTGTCACCTCAGTTTAAACAACAACGTATGACACAAAAAGCTTCAATCCCAGTTTCAATATGTTTCAATGATGTTTGATTGCTACCTAATCCCGTTCATGTTTTCCATATGTTTGGATGGTTAAATGAGTTAAACATGTAGTTCCACGTCAGGGTCCCGGCCTGCCGCCGCTGCCTGGCAAGCGGCCCTCGCCGCCGACAGGCGCCGCTAACTCGTCGGACTGCAGTCGCAAAGTTGGTTTATATCTTCAATTTCACCACGCTTTATGGTAGATATATGGTTTTAGAAACCAACTAACCTAACACTTAGCAGGCCCCACTTCGTAGAACCACCGAAAATAGAAATTCCATATGATTATATGTATATTTATTATATATATATTATGTTATATATATGTATATATTATGTTATATATATATGTATATATTATGTTATATATATATATATATTATATGATTGCTATACTGTAATCCTCTGGTATTCGAAAAATCTCCAGGAAAATCCCAAGGCTTGTTTCGTTCCTTTCATGTTTTTTTTTCGCATACCCGTTTTGGTGGGGATTTCCCCCAGCAGCCTGCCATGTTAGAGCCTACGGGTGGAAAACCGAACCAGTATTTATAATGTTTTCAAGAGGGGTGTGGTGGTGGGGTGGGCTAGGTTAACAGTAATGGTTTGCAAGAAAGGTTTTCCACCCGTAGGCTTCATCAGCTAAAAGATATTGGTTCATTCACTGTTTGCTTTTTACTCCTCATGGCATGTTTTTGGTGACGGCGTCCCTCGAGGGGCAAGACTGTTGTCACGTTTGTCTATTGTCTTTTTTTGGGTGGGTTTTCGGGTGTGTTTTGGGGGGGATTTGGGGGGGTGTAATAGCGTCCTGTGGCCTGCGTTGTCAATCACAATTTCCTGATACGTTGTAACATCTTCGTCCAGCAACTTGTAAGACGTTCCTGATACGTTGTAACATCTTCGTCCAGCAACTTGCAAGCCGTTCCTGATACGTTGTAACATCTTCGTCCAGCAACTTGCAAGCCATTTCAGATACGTTGTAACATCTTCGTCCAGCAACTTGCAAGCCATTCCAGATACGTTGTAACATCTTCGTCCAGCAACTTGTTCCTGATACGTTGTAACATCTTCGTCCAGCAACTTGTAAGACGTTCCTGATACGTTATAACATCTTTGTCCATGCGTTTGTTGAAGCAGGCTGTTCCCAAGTCTCTTGCTTCGAAGAAAGGCCACACTTACAACCCTTCTTTGTTCAAGCATTGCAGATCCTGGCAATGGAGATGGGAGAACACTGGCGCCTGCTTGTTTCAAAAGACTGCCGAAGTCTTGAATGAGACTGTCCAGTCTGGATGACAAGTGCTCTGCATCCTTGGCGATAGACAAAATGGCGTGCAGAAGTCTGCTAAAACCTGAAAAAATGAAGAAACATAATTACAAAAAAATGACGCTGATTTTGCAAGCTCATGAATGCAGAAAACATTGCAAAACGCAAGAAAAAAGCCAAAACACATTGGCACGGCGAATGTCATCAACTGAAATGTGTGCCAAAACCATGCGTTTCATATGAACGCCAAGAACAGACATAACATGGGTTCAGTTTCCCACCCGGCAGGATGTTTGACTGGTACCAGTTCTTGGCAAAAATCCCCAGTAGAATGTGCCGCATTTTTTTTCGGAGCCAGGACAAGAATGTGATCTACCATGATCAATGGGAATTCCAGGATCCTAAAATGGAGGTACACCATATAAAGCCATATTTTGGGGCTGATATCCCCAACAATAGCCCTGAAAAAAAGGTCTTATATGGTAGGTACCTCCAATCAATCGGTTCCTGAAGTGGCCATTGACATGCTTTACTAAACAAAGAACTTGTTCTTTTAGATCTGGCAGATTTTGGGATCACTGCCGAAAAACGCGCCCCAACCAGAGCTCAGTTGTGCGATGAACCACGAACTGTGTGTTGTGTAGTCATCGAAAATTGAGGCCTGCAGACCACACATGTTGTTTGTCGTTACGCTCATTTTGAACGGCCTGCGTGGTGATTTGACCATTTTACCATTGATGAAAGCACATCAAAGTTGACATAATGATGCACGAAACCATACGGCCATCTATCGCCGCCAGACCTAGTAGTTGCCAATCCCGTTCACCTTGTCCCAGCTTC
Organism: Cladocopium goreaui; assembly: GCA_947184155.2. Classification (NCBI taxonomy): domain Eukaryota; class Dinophyceae; order Suessiales; family Symbiodiniaceae; genus Cladocopium; species Cladocopium goreaui. The sequence continues at coordinate 254,238 of CAMXCT020006813.1, forward strand.
GTTCGCAATCATCACCGGATGTAAGGGGTTCCTATTCGTCTCTGTGGACTAAGGAGTTGATTGGGATGTAAAGGGAATCTCTACCGATGGTGGGAGGACGGTGACAAATTTGTGAATGGGCAATTCCCAAAGCCTGTTCTGGTCTGATTCTACTCCTACTGCTTGGAGAATCCCCAAAGATTGGTATGAACAGTTGCTATTTGGTTTTGTTGGTTTGTAGGCGGATTTTTTTAAAATAATAGTGTCAGAATAGTGGATATATATATATATATTATATTAAATATTATATATGATTATATATATATATATACATATTAACTATATTATATACACACGGTTTGGGATAAATGAAATCTTTGATGCCAGGTGTGCCATCTCCCAATGGCGCCTATTGTGGCTCCATCAGGCCCTGGTGATGGTGGAAGCCCTATATAGAAATGAGTGGTTTTAATGGGTTTCACCATGAACTTAAATGATTTAAATGGGGCTTGGGAGTTGATAAAAAATGATAAAAATATGAGGTTGGCTTAGTTGACTACTGTTTCACTGCGTTTGTGGTGATGCAATCACTAGGACGTTAGATGCAGGTTATACAGGACCTAATCATGGCTATAGGGGGTGGAAATTGATGAATTTATATATCGACCCATTGCCTCCCCACCATCTGGGCTATCCAGAGAAACCAGAGAAACCATTGTAGATTATCATATCGATGGACAATCCACCAATTATAGATCTTTACTTAAGGAAACCATGGTCTCTTTTAACTATGTTGATTTGCTGGAAGGTGGATTTACATATGTCTATATAAATATATAATTATATCAAATATATACATATATATTCTTCTGAAAAAGGCCCTGCCAAAATATAAGCAAAGAAACACGTTTTTTTTTCTGATGTGAATTCTATTTGCTTGACCATGCATATATGTGTTGATTGTGTTGTTTGTCCAAAAGTTATCCAGTTCTATTTGGATTGTTTCAGCAAAATTAGAATCATAGGCATATTTATGCTCAGAAGAGCTCATTTTTTTGGGACGCATCAAAATTAAACTTCATTTATTCGCTGTTGGTGGTCAATACGTTCAATTGTTACTATTCTAGGGGCGCTTATTTGCGGTCGTTTCTTCGCTATGATCCTTCAGTCGGTGCAAGATGTTTTGATCCGCCACACCCCGTGAAAAAGTTCCTTGGATGATTCTGGCAATGGCTACAATGTGAGGCCCCCCTGTTATAAGTTGGTTTTTAGGCCCCAGTAACTATAGTTATAAGTACCACCATAAACCATAGTTATTGGAGTTATAAACCAACTTAGCTATCTTGGGGGCCTCACATTGTACAGTACACAGTTGGTAATTAATGGGGTTTAAACGCGCGCATCATCAGCCTCCAACACTTGATCACAGCTAGGATCATTGATCCAATGGCGAGATTTTCTTCCCAGCTTGCTCGCTTCAGTGAACTCCAAAAGCTGGATCCATGTCTCCATGTTTGTCTTTGTCCATCGTCTTACAAATTGAGTACCTATAATGTAATATATACAAGTGCAAAAACACGTGGAAGGAGCTTTGGGATTGAGCATGCTTTCCAGAAAAGCCGCTTCGCTGCGTGTGTAGGCGTTCGCACTCAGCGACAGCCATACGGTACAAAGGCTTTAAATGGGTCGGTGATTTCACACCTGGCGGCTGATGAAGAGTGGAGTTACATGAAATTTCTAGGCGGAGGCCCATAAAACTTGGTTTACAACTTCAAAGTTCTAAGGTTTACAGGGGATAGTATGGTTAGATGGCGTTACACCAGCTTACAACTGGGGAAGGGGCCCCAACCTGTGGTGCCAGTTTACAACTTCAAAAACTCAGGTAATACACGCCGCGTTACAAGCCAACTTTTTGTGTAAGCTACCATGATAGCAGAGTCGATGCAGAATTGGCAAGGTTTGTATTGTTTCAACACTTGGATGATCTCTGAGCTCAGCTAAACAGTAGCGCTTTCAGCGGGAAGGTCCAAATTGATACCAAGTTGTTTTTTTGGAAAATTGGGGTACACGGTATACCCCAAACGGAATTTTTAAGAGGGAAAATGACTATAGACTTTGGGTATCCCTTTTCAGACCAACCCCGAACCGGGTTGATAAAGGTTGATAAATGGTGTGTAAATCATACACCCCATTCTCAGGGTCCCAACATGGGGTACATGGGTGGCCGTCCCACTCAGATTCAAAAACCATCGGAACATTCAACTTGACAGATTTGTTCAACAGCGATGTGAATGGATGATATCAATGGATGTCATGTCGTAAGCCCAATCATAATCGCGCATGTGTTTGATTGTTTACACACTTTGCACCCCACCCATTTCTGTTAGATTGTTAAATCATCACGTATTTTTGAAGATATTGGGTTGACTACATTAAATATGATAGTAAGCCCCTAAGCCAGATAGTCTTCAGTAAATCATCATCCTTTGGTGGGATGATGCTGAGTTTATCTGTTTGGTCTGGACATGCAATTTAAATCACAAAATAAATTTTGAACATGTCCCATACATGTCCCACATAGATCCCATTTCCACACATTTTGTCCCATACATTTCCCATACATGTCCGATTTCCACACATGTCCCCATACATTTCCCACATAGATCCCCTTGATTGCAGCCGTTTTTCGCCAGGTGCTGCCCCACGGCTGTCGCCCTTGAAGCACGCAGGGGTCCATGCGCGCACGGAGGAAATGGCCTCGACGGAACCGACGACCGAAGACCCAGCTGGGGGTCGTCCAACAATAGCTATGAATCACTATTAACCCTTATGAACCAACCATGATTCACAAACATTGATGGCAACCATTAGTAATCATTGATGGCAACCAAGGAAGGATTGACTTGATGAAAAGTGATGTTTGAAGCAAACAGGTGCTAAATCATCATCCCAATTAGTGACCTTTGATATCTTATTTGAACTGTGGGATTGGGCCGCGCAAGGAAGACAGGATGCCTTATTTCAGCCTCGCCAGAGGAATCACTGGAGGCTAGAAGGTGATGCCACATAGTTCGCTAAGTTGGTTTTTAACTAATGTGATGTGAGGGTTTATATGTGATTGTGACCATAGTTAAACATATAGTTCAACCATGTTAAACCAACTTAAAAAACTAGGGGACAGCACCTTGCATAGTATTGCCTTCAGCTACTACCCATGTCTGGCCCTACTTCCAGGATAATCGAAAGACGAATCTTCTTCTGGTCGTGCCAACAAGAATTGGTGGTTTGAACTCCGCAGAACGACATCCACCTTGGTCAATGCTGATACATAGAATCGAAGAATAGACACTGAGAATCGCCATTGGTCAGGTGAAAGCAGTATTCCAAGCCCCTATTTGGCAGGGTCTATGTTAGTTCCCGGGATCATGTTTCACAAAGTTGAGGGAAGATCTACAGGGCACGGGAAACCCTCAAAAATGTAGCGGTCAAAAATATTATTTTTAACTATAAAGTGTCCTTAAAATCATGGACCACAAGGTGGTGCCCCATAAATTAATAGCTAAGTTAGTTTATAACTCGGTTAAGTATCACTAGGGTTTGTTGTTATCCTAACTCTAGTTGGATGGGGGAAAAAAGCCGCCAACTTAGCTAACACCAATCAACTAATTATCAATCATGATTAATCCAACCATTTTCCAACCATTTCCCAACCATTTCCCAACCATTTTCCTGGTGTTCCAAGCATTTTTGTTTGGCGAAATCACACCACGCCCGCATGCCGTTTTTCACCAAGGAGCCGCAGCCGCAGCTCGCTTAAGGTCCTAGACTTGGCGCGGCAAGCTGAGGAGGCCGGATGCTGTGTATCATTGACAGTAAAATAATCCCCATTGTTCCGAAGGTTGCTTTCCAAAGTCATAGGGATACCCTGGGTAGCTTATATTATACCAAGTTTATATTGAAAGTTCGTGTTCATGTTCGGAACATAACTTGCTTCCGTTCACGATTTTAGTTCACTACTCCGCCGTAGCAACTTGGGGTGATGAAAAAACATATATTATTACATATATATATATAGTTATAGTTAGATGCGGTAAGAATCGGTAAGATAAGTCAACATTCATCAACATACGGGGCACCATCTTGTAGGTGTGTATAGCAACTCCAAAACATGCGGTGTGTCATGGGGACCCATAAACTCCTGATACAATGTGGATATTAAGGGGATACCCATAAATGGCAATGTTTATCCCGAAGATGATGACAAACCAGCATATTTTTCAGATTTAGTAGCACCAGATGTTCACACACATCCATGTTGATGAGTATGAACTCCGCAAGCAACTGACATAAATAACATAATGCTTGATTTTGATACCGTATGTAGAAGGCATTGGACTTAAATAAATTGTTGGGGTGTGTAAGTACAGTAGTTGCTCTAAATATACTCATGCTGTCTTTTGTTGCTTTATGATGTATTTAATGTAATGTACTTTTGATGGTTTTCTGATGGTTGGCGTCCTTGTGCCTATTTTGAACACGCTTTCCTGTACACAATGTATATTGATGGTTCTTAGCGTTTCCATCTTTAACGCATTTTACGATCTTTTTGATGGGCCTGTTGTGACCAGAAGAGATGGGAGGCTAGCTCAGAATGACACTAGTTTACCCATTTGAATTGAATCAAAGACGATCAATTAATTATGTGCCAACAATGAGTTTGAAGAACAGAATCATGCACAGACTTATGTTCGCTTTCTAGCAGTGTGATGCAAGGCCTGCTCTTGTTGAATCAACATGCAAAAGTCCCATTTCTCGCGTCGCAAGATGATTTGGAACTAACATGATCTAACCCCAACTGATCTTTACAGTACCAACAACTTCGAATCATACCATCCATTCAGTCGATAGATGTGCTTTTTCCTGGGGGTTGGGTGAGTAGTAGAGGAGCAACCTTCATTTTGCACAGCCAACCCCTAATGTTTCCAACCACTAGGGAAATGATGATTGCGATGACGACGGTGATGATGAAGAAGATGATGATGATGATGGTGATGATGACGATGACGATGATCATGGTGATGATGATGACGATGACGATGACGATGATCATGGTGATGATGATGGTGGTGATGATGATGATGACGATGACGATGACGATGACGATGGTGATGATGATGATGGTGATGACGCTGACAATGATCATGGTGATGATGACAATGACAATGATGATGATGATGATGATGATGATGATGACAATGGCGATGATCATGATGATGATAATGACGATGACGATTATCATGGTGATGATGATGATGATGACGATGAGGATGATCATGGTGATGATGGCGATGTTGATGATGATGATGACGATGATCATGGTGATGATGAGGATGATGATGATGGTGATGATGATGATGATGATAACGATGACGATGATCATGGTGTTGATGATGATGACGATGATGATCATCATCATGATGATCATCATCATGATGATGATGGATGACGATGATCATGGTGATGATGTTGATGATGATGATGTTAATGATGATGATGATGATCTTGGTGATGATGGCGATGTTGTTGTTGATGATGATGATGATGATCATGATGATGATGACGACGATGACGATGACGATGATCATGGTGATGATGATGATGATGATGATGACGACGATGACCATGGTGATGATGACGATGATGATGATAATGATGATGATGATGATGATCCGTATGTATCCGTATGTGACAATATAGGATTCAAGTGCATTTTGTAAGTGGGACTTCACTCTTGCTTTATCCTCATTGTTTCTTTTACTCCAGTCAATGGATTACTGCGAACATTCACAATAAACTTCCATATTTCAAGGGAAAATGCATGGTTTCGGGGAGATGTTCATACCTAAACCAGCCCATTCTGGTGAAATTTTGTGGCGAAGCCGCACCCTCTCCAGCGGACCTGTCAGGTGCTGAAAGTGGGAGATTGGTCGGTGAGAAAACTTCCCGACAATCCCGAGATCGCCTTTGCCGTGCCGGCGAAGTTTGAACCGAGTTTGGAAGGGGACTGGAGAAGGATTTTTTGACCGGGCCTATAGATTATAGGGTAAACGTTTACACAAAGATGTGGAAAACCCATGTGGTTTTCCTAGGAACATGATCTACATGATCTAGAAGTGGTAGGTTTTCAACATCTATGTTAGGTTACAGGAGGGTCACTCTTTTGAGCACTGCCCGAAAGATCTCAAAACTAGATTTGTTTTTTGGGTCTGAAAGTGGGGGATACCTCAAAAAGGACATGTTCTCAATTCGACAAGGAATGATTATCTATAAAAGTTTGGGGTAATTACCTCATTTCCAAACAAACCCATAAAATATATATATAATATAGTATTATATGTATAAAAATATTTTTGTATAATAATAAAATATATTGAAGAGAGATCATACCCAAATGTTCCCAAGATTAAGAATATGTTTTAGAGCGGTTTGATGACCTTACTCACCGTACTCCGCACGGTTGGAGGGAAAATTTACAGCTTGGCATCCAGCCCAAACGGGGGCTTGGAAACGATCGTTTCCTACAAGAATGTCCAAGCAATCAGCAATCCATTGAGTAAAGTATTAAGTCATGGCAAGTCATAAACCAGCTGAAGATTAAGTCAATGCAATGGATTCAGTCAATTAATTAAGCAATCATTTAGTCATTTTTTCGTCATATTAAGTCATTAAAATTCTGCAGTCAAAACCAGCTGAAGATGAAAGTATGTTACCAATGGAGAAAACATGGCGATAGTGGTGATCCTTCTGAAGTGATTGCTGAAATCAGCCAGTGATCATTACAGTGGCTTATGGTTATGGGATTTTGGTTTTTCTAAACAAATGTGAGATATGGGGGTTTCCATAAATGGCGGTACCCCAAATGGATGGTTTATGATGGAAAATCCTTTTAGAATGGATGATTTGGGGGGAACCCCATTCCTCCATATGTTGTGAGACATTTATATGTATATACATATATATATATAATATTGTATCCCCATGATATCCCCGTTACATCACCAGTGAAAGTCAACATAAATCATCATAAATCTAGATATTTTGGGCTTGGCGGCTTGGCAAACAAATGCACCTACAAAAACTGGTGCTCCCAACGATATGTTGGCCTAGCTTTGTGTTGCCCAAGCTCTCGACGGAGTCTCGATCATCCCCTGGGAGGTTTCAACATGTCACAACTCAGTAGACAACCATTGGATGAGTGTGGTAAACCCAATGTCATAAAACATCCCCAAGTCATCACCATGGAATCCCCAAAATGCGTTTATTGAATTGCCTTCGGCAAGCCCCGCCGCCCATAGAGAGGTGGCCCCAAGGGAGTTTGACGTGCACTCTAGGTGGAAGCCCGCGAGAGAAGCAGAAGAGAAAAGAAGGATAAGAAGAAGAAGAAGAAGAAGAAAGGAAGACGAAGACAAAGCCGTAACACGGAAGCGGCTTGTGTAGCAAGTGCTGGCTATAACAACCTTTTGATCGTATACCAAAGTAGTACCGCCCCCAGCAAAGTAGCGCCAGGTACTATGTATGAGCCTCTCTGTCTTGACAGCAGACCGCTGCACAGAAGGAGACAGGGTGGAAGCGGAGAGAGATTGCCCCAAGGTAAGTTGATGTGCACGCTAAGAGAAAGAAGCAGAAGAGGAGAACAAGAAGAAGAGGAAGAAGAGGAAGGAGAAGAGACGAAGGCAGAGCCGTAGATCAGAAGCAGCTTGAGTAGAAGTGCCTGCTTGAACAACCTATGGACCCCATACCAAATGAGTCCTGGTCGATTAGTTTAGTTCCGTGTGCGTCCTGTGACGAGTACCTGTAGACGACTGTAATGCTGTAGCATTAGCTACCGGCACTACCAGTTTAGTGCTTGGGGAAGAAGGGAGGAAGGAGTAGAGGAGTAGAAGTAGGAGAGCCGGAGCAGGCGTCGGGGTAGGAGTATAGGAGTAGGCAAAGGCGTAGTCGTAGTCGTAGTCGTCGTAGCCGCCGACGTCGTCGTAGTAGTAGTCGTCGTCGTAGTAGTAGCAGTATATAGTAGTAGCAGTTGCATTAGCAGTAGCAGTAGCAGTAGTAGTAAGAAGTAGCAGTAGTAGGAGCAGCAGCAGTAGTAGTACAAGTACAAGCACAAGCCAAGAACAGAAACAAGAACAACACCTTCCAATCAGACACGCCGGCAGGCCGGCGGATTGCTGGGTTTCCCACACTATATACATCTCCCACACTATATATAGATATATATATATAATATATATATATATAATTATATATATATATCTGTCCCGAAGCAAATCGGCCTTGGGATCGGTCAAAGCTAGGTCTACTTGAATGAGCAAGAGGGTCGCGTGGAGGCTTGCCCAAAGAGTAGAACTGGGTGATCAGTTGGACAACGTTTAGCAAGGACATGCAAGTACGCACACTGTGCTATAATATTCAGTCAGGGTATGAGAAAATCACCCCACTTGTGAGACTTGGCTCCCAATGCAGACACCTTCAACAGGGGGTTCAATGTCCGAAGGGCAGTTTCCAAAAAACTTGCTGTGCGGTTGACTTTCTTGGGCTTCGTTATAGCCAATATCATGGATTATCATAATATCGTATGGATATTGATGATCAACCACCCTTTTCGGCATTTAACATTGATCTAAGTCATGAGTTTCGGAGTTTAACCATATTTTAAGGAGGTTTCTGTTGACGTTTCTGCCTTTTTACATTTTGGATCCAGCGAAAACCGGGCTGCCCGGGCTTGTCCGCAGGTTCAAGCGCCGACAGAGGTGATCCAAGAACTTCAAGATGAAGGTGCTGGACTGCGATAAATGGGGATTAATGGTTGGTTTTATATCCTATTACTTCTCTATTCCAGAATTCATGGGCAATGATTGGTTGGTTTTATTCCAGTGGTTGGGATTAATGATATCCCATTACGTCTCTATATTCTCTTCATATATATAAATATATATGCCAAGGTATGCCTCATTTGTGTCCCCATAAATGTCCTGCTGGTGATATTTTCCCACGACTTCTCTCTAGCGCAATGTCTTCGCAGGTCTGCCTGCAGCGGACGGCCAAAACGACGAGGAGGCGATAAAAACCCAACGGTTAGTTGAATTGATACGGGATTCTACCCAATATATTGGCAAATAGTGGTTAATAGTGGTTTAATAGTGGTTAATACTGGTTAATAGTGGTTAATAGTGATTTAATAGTGGTTAATTTAACGATGGTTTAATAGTGGTTATATAATAATGGCTAATAGTGGTTTAATAGTGGTTAATACTGGTTTAATCATGGTAAATAGTGATTTCATAGTGGTTAATTTAACGATGGTTTTATAGTGGTTAATAATGGCTAATAGTGGTCAATAGTGATTCAATAGTGGTTTTATAGTGGTTTAATAGTGGCTAATAGTGGTTAATGGTGGTTACTAGTGATTTTAATAGTGGTTAATTTAACCGTGGTTTAATAGTGGTTAATAATGGTTAATAGTGGTTACTAGTGATTTAATAGCGGTTAATTTAACAGTGGTTTAATACTGATTTAATAGTGGTTAATAGTGCATAATAGTGATTTAAGAGTGGTTTAATAGTGGTTAATAGTGGTTAATAATAATCGATGGATTTGTTTAAGGGAAAATTGATACCGCAAAACCCCACGTTCAATGGACATTCCATGGTGTCCGGTTAAGATTTTCCCTTAAACCAATCCATTGCAATATGTTGAGGATTTAAAAAACAAGAGGGAAGTCCATATGAACCAACCATAATGGAATGACATTGATTTTGAACACTGCTCACTTGTAACATCAACTATTAGGTTATATGTAGTTAGGTTGGAAACCTCGATTTATAAATCACAAACTAATTTCACTAACTCTAGGGTTTTTGGTGATTATAACGATTTGTTGAGATGGAATGTATTAATCCTCAACCAATAATGCCTGGTTAATTATGATTCTGTTGGGTTTATGATGATGAAAAAAATATTTAGATAGGGCTATGAATCATAGACCAATTAAGAATACCTAGGGGTCGCCACCCAGGCTGACATGAGCCATTGGGATGCTATGGAGGATAAATTGATATTAATTGTGCGATTTGTTGGGCGCGCCTAATTTGTTCAGACGTGTCCATGTGATGTGTACCATATATATATATACACATATGTATATACATGTACATATACACTTATATGTACAATTCTGTATTTATATTTATCTAATTATTTAAATATATATATATATGTATTTATTGACTTGAATTTGTCTCCGTCTAAAAACACCAAAAATACGTATGTAGGTAAATCAGCCAGCAATTAGTCAAAGGGTCTTGGACGTGATTTTGGGTTCGGCCAATAATTCCGCGGCCTCTCTGTGAAAGTGGTTATTGTTATGAAACAGACCAGATTGCAAAATGTTGGATGGCCAGAATCTGCCGGGGAAAGGAAACATTTGGGGTCTTAAATCTGGACCATTTTTGACGCCCATTTGATCTGATCTTGTTTTTCCATCATACTGTAACGCTATGAACGCTCCAATCGATAAACTGTACGTCTCTCAAGAGAGACCACGTTGAATTTCAATTGTGTGTTATTATATAAATTCTATGTATATATATAATATACATAGTTACATGCATCAACTGAAATTTTGTCCTTCACGGATCTTTATGGCCCAAATTTAATTTTCCAGCCATTACTGGGTTGGTTGGCACCGAGTGGAATGAACGTCATGATTTTGGATCCGCAGTCTTCCGGTTTGAGAGGACTCATGTGGTTTTCAGTGTGCTGAAGACTATGGTTTGTGCAGCACCATCAGCATTGCTGTATTCTTAACATGCCAAAGAACAATTGTACCTTGTGTAGGGCCATAAGCATTGCAGTTGTGTTTGAATTGTTAAAAATGAGAGGTAAAGACCAACTAGCGTGTGCAGTGCAGCATTAAAATCATCGCCGTTTTATCACTGTGCTTTGTCTAAGCGCTTGTGCAACACACAAACACACACCAAAAAATATCGCGCATCGTCAAGTTAGTGGATCAAGATGGCACCCAAAGGCCAAAACCCTTCAGACCCTCCGCCCCTGCAAACTTGTTTTGTCAGCGTGCTCTGGCCGTTGTTCTGAATTCTTTGCGGCGCAGCTGCTAAGCTGAATGTTCGGTGCGACGTTTGCGTGCGACTGCGATAGCAACATGTTCGTGACGAAATTTTTTTGGGAACACCACCACTACTTCAATGATGTCTATGACAGAGTTTCTACGGGATGCCCCCTACGCGTGGATTTGTACATGCTGATGCTCATCATACCTATTGAAATCTAAAAAGGTTTGTTCCCTTAAATTGTATTTGATAAGGACCATAATGAGTAAATCAACTGGTGGATTTAAGGGCAATGTAAGCCCAAATATATATATATATATAAATATCCATGTTTTAGGGCAATGATTAGTATACATACCGCATCATACCACCCAATTCTGATATATGCCCAATAATGCACCCATTTTAGAGCCATTTAATGTGGTAAACCGAAAACCCAAAAATCACTTAATAAACCTGAAATTTTGGGTTCAAAAACGAACATCTACAAACCATCTTTGATAAAACTCGGTATGGTTTATGGCATTGTGTTACTGTACATTCCCCAGTTAGACGCCAGGAGCCCTCAGCAGAGCCTGAGCCCTGTCCCCTCTACCGGCGGATCTTACTGGGCGCCCAAACGGAGGTGCAACGCGAATTCCATGCATAGTGACTGACTTAGTGGTAATATCATGGAAGTTAAGTGGGTATAAAGAATGGATAACGATAGAAATTTACGTTTTGATGTTGTATTGTATTAAGGCTAAGGAGAAACTCCTGATGCTCAACGGTTCCTTGTTTGACAGAGGGTCCTGGCGCCGGTAAACGTCTCAAACCATATCAACATGTTTTTCTACAAAAACAGACATGTGATTGATAAAGCGAGCTGGGCTGACCAACATAACAATAAAGCGTCCGAAGCTTTGAATCCTGAACATCACGGACACAGGTCGGTAGATATATACCCCTGTAGCGAGTCTTAGTGTGGCAATTCGATTGGAAAGTTCCTGCCATGGCCACTTCCTTGGACATTTTCAGCAAGTGGACACTGATTCAAGCAGTTTTGTGTGGTTTGAGCCAGCTTCGACACAAAACTTGTTGGAAATGGCTCAGGTGCCGCTTCGGATGGCCCGAGATATCTTGGAAGCCATTCGAGAGGATGTGGACATCTTTCAGGAAGTACAGCCGCTTGTCCAAAAAAAGAGATGCACAAAATGTGATACCAAATGATACAAATATCATTGTCGGCCCATGGCCTTGAGTTTTTGTTGGGTTAACACACTTAAGATGTGGCCGTATTAAATAAGTTGATTTCACATTGAAATTGGTTGACACGTCAAAACTACAATATTATGTGGTTACTAGGTGTTGGAATGTGATTTTGCTGGTGGGCAATGGTCTTACATGATGTGGCCAACAGTCTCGTGACTTGGGGCGTTTTAGCGCGCGTTCCCATATGATTATGATGTTTTATTCCAGATTATTCTTCCCGTCTCACTCTTCTCACAAAACATTAAAAGATTGGGCAAAAGATGGCGCACTCTTGTGGCTAAAATCACCAGGAAATGGAGCCCAACATTTGGTCAATTGATATGTGTATAATTAATGTGTGTGTGTTCCGAATTTCTTTGAACTGATTGTGTTGCACATTACAATCCACATTCCCATCGATTGATTAACTGAATTGAGAATTCATCGCAACCAAAATTAGATGGTACTTTATGGTTCATGATTTATCTGCATTTTGAACACTGCACTGTGCAGTTGACCGTATACATGTTGCATATATATATATACACACATATATCGAATATATTTGGTTGGGGGAGGCATTGTGCCCCAGTCGAATCGCGTCCCGCCAGGCAACGATTTTCAGACTTGTTTGGATCTCAATGGGTGCTGCAGATCCATTTTGGGCGTGAATTCATGAGATGTTTCCCCTCCAGTTATGACAATTTTGAGAGGGAAACCATGATGCTTAACCAATGGAATCCAATGAGTTTAGTCTTTCTCTCAATTTTCAGTCGAAGTCCCATGACAAGTTATATGTAGCCTCGCGTTGGCGCCGCTTCGGGAAGATTGCACCACATGCAATGTGTGAGCCCAAAAATCAGCGCCAAATATCATAGAAAAATGTCCATCTTGCAGCTGACAGAAGCGAACATTCATCAACCCTGCCGGCCTTTTCCCGGCTGGAAAAGCATCTAGCTGAACAAATTGTGGGAGATTCAGTTTATTCCAAGATGATTGTAGTCGGATGGAACCTTGCAATTGAAGAACACAGAACATCTTCTTCCAAACGGCTTCGGACATTCAACTGATCATTCAAAGGAACCCTTTGCTGAAGCCTGTTTTGTTTGGTGGGGGCTTCCATGTGGGTCAGGTGGATCGATTTTCCCCGCCCCTGAACCTTCAAGGCCTGATGAAGCGTTACTGAGTTTGGAAGATGATCTGGGAGAGGCCTGGGCGGCCTGGGGATAAACCTCTGGGGAGGTATGGTGGATGTGGCACCTTTGAGTAGGGTAGGTTTTGCTGCTTGATGCCAGTGTGAAGTGTGCGTTTGTCACTGGATTGGTTCAGGGGAAAAAATGCGGTTGGGACCAGGGTTTTTACCTCCCAAGCTTTGGGGCTCCTGTATACGATAAACCAATTCCAGGAGTGTCTCATATTTTCATGTCCTGTTGGCAAAAATAACTTGTTTGCGTACCTAAGATATCTAGACTTGTAGCCATGGAGGTGACTTCCTTCGAAAACTCTTGTGTTTCTGTTTTACGACCCTGTGTGAACGATCAAAATGCTGGAAGATGTCCAAAGATCCCTTCGAAAAAGATCTAAAGTATTCTAAAGTATACATATATAGAAATACCCTACGAGGATAGACCAGATAGATTGAATTCAAATCCAAAGCTCCAACAAACACAGCCATACTTTTCAGCGGAATCTTCATCACACTTGATGATATAAAATAATGTTTCCACGATTTTAAGCATTTGTCTATCATTTTCCCATAATGTTCCATAGATGTCCCATGATTTTCCATAATTCCCCATGGATTTTCCATGGATTTCCATGGATTTTCCATGGATTTCCATGGATTTTCCAAGCTCGAGATCCAGGAATTGGAGGCTGTGGCCCTGGCGATGCAACCTGGAGAGGTCTCAGAAGTCCTTGGGACCGAGGCGAGAGTTCAGCTTGGACATTCAGGGCTATCTACTGGGAAAAGCATAGGGATATTATATAATACTTTATATGATATATATATATATATATCATATATATATATGATATATATCATATATATATATATATGATATATATCATATATCTTATATATATATATATCATCATCATCATCATCATCATCATCATCATCATATATATATATATATATCATATATATATATATCATATATATATATTTGGAATTTGTAAATGATTGAAAATCCACAAGGGTACCTCCTTGTCCAAGTCATGGTGACCATTTTGCAATTTTTAGTAAATTAAAACCCGTTGGTGACTTGGGGATCCCCCATTTTTTGAAAACTCTAGGATAATTATAAGATATATATATGTATATACATGTAATGTACGATATACAGTATATAATATACACTGCATATAATATTTGTATATAAGCATCCTGATGTAGATACCATATACTAGCTCGGTATATTTGTTTTTTTCTGTTGTACAGGATCGAAAGCCTAATGCACATACACAATTTATATAAAGTCGATAAGAATGTATCTATACATACTCCAATTTGCCCAACACTGCATATGGGATCAAACGTAATTAAGTTTCAGATCTTGTCAAAAGGGTGTTGTTCTTCCTGTTGACCTAAGATTCGCGACCATCCCATATATGTTTGTGCCCCTAACAAGGAGTCAAGATGTCACCTTCAAACACTTTTATTTATGAATATGCATAATTAGTTTGCTTTTTTCACATGTTCTTTTGAAGCACCCCCAAGCCGTGGCCAATGGGGTCGCTCACGGGTCGCTGAAAACCGCGGCTGTGAGGCTGGAATGCAGATCCTCCTGAGGGTTCGGTGATCACCGATCAGATTTCAAGACCAGCAAGGGATTTGTATTTCCAAAATGGAAAATTGACTGCATCAACAACTATATAGATGCATTGAATCAACAAGGGGAATCCATCAATGAGTTTGCCTTAAAATGGGCTCAATATTATTTGTAAAATTCCAATGAGGAAGGTGCAATAAATTCAAGACAATGTGGTTTCATATCATCAGTACATCTTGAGTATGGGTCAACATTGGGCACCTCCTGCCACCCAAGAAAATGGGATGATTTACTGCTTAAAACGCCAACATCCGATCATGGGTCAACCTTAGACCCATAGTCATTTGCCATAGACACCAGCCACAACATAACTTCTCAGCGCATATGACATCTCTCTGACACTGTTTCACCTTCTAGATCGTTGCGTGTTGCTTCGATGCGCGAAATCGAGTGCAAGAATTGGAGAGTTTGGTGCTGGGCCAGCAAATTTCAGGGGCGGGGCAGTGCCGGTGTGATAATTTGATGATTTCTGTCGCCATTCAAATCAAGCTATCATTCGTTTGTGTCTTACAGGGATGCGCTTCGACAGCGTCGGATTTCTCATGTTCAAAGCTTCATAGATATGTTCAACCGTGGTTCCTATTAAAGAAATAATAAGGTACCCTTGGGTTGTTATCATTTTTCATCGTTTTTTCCAATTGGAAGGGCCATTCCAAATTGGGGTATGGCAACCCCAAAAAGAGAGAAAGGTCAAATCCAATTCTATAAATGGTGGTGACTTACTTTTCTACACAGTATTTGTTTCGGAGGTCTATCTATATACTATCTATACCCCAAAGTTGGATGGCAAATGAGAAGATGACCACGATCTGCTGTACCACATGGAACCAAGTGGGAATGAATCAAAACCTCTGAAATTACCCATATGAGTGGGGGAATTTTAACATCCAGCTATACCAGCTAATTTAAGGTTACCATCCAGATATCCAGGTAGCAGGGGCCTTTGACCCGTAACCATCCTTGGTTTTTGAGTTGGTGTAGGAATGCTCCAGGGCTGACAAGTGACTACAACTTCAGCATCCAGCCTTGGCATGTCATACCGCCGCCATTCCCAAGCCCTCAAGACTTCTAGGGTTCCTTCCGGTAGCGCCACCATATTCATTTTAGGCAGGAAATGGGGCAACGGAAAGTGATGTTCCATTGTTTACTGCTTGTTTGTTCCAAACATTTCTGGGAAAAAAAACGATAAGGTTCGGGATGAAAGGAACTTCTTCCCAATCTTCCGAGCCTATTTTTTCAGGGTGGCTCGATCACCAAGCAGTCTTTTTTCATCAATCTGGATAAATTATAACGAAACTCTGTGATAGTCGGTAGTAAATAGGTAATAAGGGAAATCATCCCATAATTAGATTGTCATTGCCTTAATTTAGGTCAAGGGAATATAGGGGAATCATCCCATATGATGAAACCAGACCAACGATCAGTTGATGCTGTTGATATCCTACCACTTCGAAATCTTCGAACATCGCATCCAGCACCGCAGGCACCAGTGAGATGAATGCGCCGCATGGCCCAAAGACCTCCAGGAGGGTTGCACTGATGATATGTGGATATATGTGGCTAGGGATCAAAAACCTGGTTGAATCGTGTTTCATTGATTTTAATAGGGGTTACTGCGATATAGACGGATATAATGTGATACCATTGGATATAAATGGATGTGATGGGATATACATGGATATAATGGGATATAGCATCCCCACATGAAGTTGACAAGTAGTCTTCCATGTCCAGAATTTGTGAGGGTCGATGTTTTGGGGAATGGTCCAGATTTTTAGGGGGCTGAGTCATCCATTTGGCAGAATGATTTTACCATCTGGTTATTTGTTACATAGCCATGGAAAATCAGCATTTTTAATAGGTAAACCATCTATAAATGGGCCATTTCGCATGGGTATGTTAAACAACCATAGTGTAATGATTTTATGTGTCAGTGTTCGCCAGGGTACCAAGCTTTGAAGGGTTTTGACCCATACCGAACGTGCGTTCGGTGCTTTGAGATACCTGGATTTGCGGCTTCGGTGAGTGATTTCTTCAAGGCACCCTTGAAGCAGATACCGGGTCCGCTGAACATCTACCCTCTGGTAATTTGTTACATAGCTATGGAAAATGGCCATTTATAGTTGATCTACCTATTCAAGATTGTGATTTCCCATAGCAATGTTAAATTACCAGAGGGTAATCATAATCTTACCGCTTCAGTGCAAAAAGAAAAAGCACAGACAGCATCTCCGCTCCTGCGGCGTGCAGGACACTGCTAATTGCTGGTGTGGCGGTGTCAAGTGTTGGAAACTCAGGGCCCCGCGGTAGGAGCAAAGATTTGCGGTACATGAACAGTGCTGAGCAACGGATTTGTCCAGTAAATGGGTCATCATGATGATGCATCGAAATCTAAATGACTATCTGTTGAGACTTCGGGGTATCATTTTCCTTTGCATAGGCAAAGCCACAAATTCCGGAGAATCCCAGATACCCCATGTGTAAGGATTTGGCTGTGGCTGTTCTAAGTGTCGATTGTGCGGCCTACAGGCCTATAGATGACCATGGCAAGAGTGTACTGAGTTTAAACTCGAGGATAACCAGGTCGCTTCGAATGATGTGGTATCTGTTTTACAATATATTATATCATATGTAACAGTTATATAACATAATGTTTTATGTTTATATGAAGTACATATGTATTTAGACATACTGTAAATGAATACATAGCGTGAAACATTCAGTAAATCATATTTTATTATAATATATATATATATATATATATGTATTATATATATATATATAAAGTATACATATATATATAATTATCTAAATATATATATATATATAATATACACACACACATTAAAGGCATATCTCTTCACCACGATTCGTTGCCAACGAATCTCACCGGCGCTAGGTTTCACTGCAAGGCTGTTCTGTGGAAGTGCCCAGGCCACTTGGGCCCCAAACGACTGGCTTTTCCACGATGGGGCCCCAGTTTGTTATATAGCTAACAAAAATAGTGTATGATCGAAGGAAGTTTAGAAGTGAAACTTCCGACAATATGGACAGTTGAAAAGCAGAGGTGAGAAGAGTCAGAAGAGACAAGATCAGAAGAAAGAAGATGCAGATGCGCGAAAAGGTAGGAAAGTCGTGAAACACTGTGTTTTTCCAATGATTTGTGGCTCCGGTGGGTCGAAAAGTAGGCTCGCTAAAGCGGCGGGTGCGGAGCCAGCTGGCCAGATGAGAGATGAAAAGTTGCACGCCGTTGTGGCGCGAAGCACATTTCCAAGTCAAAATGTGCAAAACACCTCAGTGTCGGACCGCTTTTGGAAGTTGAGATGTCGAAAAAGTGCACGCCGTTGTGGCGCGAAGCACATTTCCAAGTCAAAATGTACAAAACACCTCAGTGTCGGACCACTTTTGGAAGTTGAGATGTCCAAAAAATGCACGCCGTTGTGGCGCGAAGCACATTTCCAAGTCAAAATGTACAAAGCACACCATTCTCGGACGACTTTTGGAAGTTGAGATGTCGAAAAAGTGCACGCCGTTGTGGCGCGAAGCACATTTCCAAGTCAAAAGTGTTAAAAACTGACGGTCTCGGACCACTTTTGGAGGTTCAGATGTCGAAAAAGTGTCGAAAAAAGTGCACGCCGTTGTGGCGCGAAGCACATTTCGAAGTCAAAAGTGTAAAAAACTGAGGGTTTTGAGCCTTTTTGACGTGAAGATGTCGAAAAAGTAGACACTGATTAACTTAACTAACTTGACTAACTTAACTAACTTCACTAACTTAACTACCCTAACTTCGACGACAACAGCAACAACAACAACAACAACAACACCAACACCAACACCAACACCACCACCACCACCACCAACAACAACAACAACTACTACTACTACTACTACTACTACAACTACAACTACAACAACTACAACTACAACTACAACTACAACAACTACACAACAACTACAACTACAACTAGAACTACAACAGCTACAACAACAACAACAGCAGCAACAACAACAACAGCAACAACAACAACAACAACTACAACTACAACTAGAACTACAACTACAACTACAACTACACAACAACTACAACTAGAACTACAACTACAACAACTACAACAACTACAGCTACAACAACAACAACTACTACTACTACTACAACAACAACTACAACTAGAACTACAACTACAACTAGAACTACAACTACAACTACAACTACACAACAACTACAACTAGAACTACAACTACAACAACTACAACAACTACAGCTACAACAACAACAACAACTACTACTACTACAACAACAACTACAACTAGAACTACAACTACAACAACTACAACAACAACCACACAACAACTACAACTACAACAACTACAACTACAACTACAAAACAACTACAGCTACAACTATATGACTGCAACTACACTACACTAGTTACAATACACCACAACTACAACTCCACTACGCTACAACTACAACTACAGTTGCAGTACATCACGCTACATCCAGCAGTTGTGGGTGAGGTGACCACTGCAACCATTGCAACCATTCCAGCAAACACAACTCCAACCACCTTTCGGTCAATCAGTGGCTTCGCTCTGCCATCCCTGATTCACAACAACCAACTTCTCCTATAGGTTTCCTATTTTTGAAACTTCCGCCACCGCCTTGTGCGGTACTACTGGTACTTATGAAACAGTAGTGTATAATAACTATAAAAACTATTGATTCATAACAAGTTGGTGTATGATACGCAAAAGACATCAAATGACGATATTTAGATGGGGTTATAAACCAACTTATATCACTGGGCGGCCCCATCCTGCATCTAACTGTTGGTTTACGGGAGGGTTTCTTGGTGGGCCCCATAAATCGCGAAATCGCGACTTGTTGGTATCGAACAGTGTCGGTGACATGGGTGACAACTTATCAAGGCTGGTTATGGCTGGTTGGAGTGCCAGTGTCCAGGATTCCGCTCTTGTTGATTAAGTTAGGGTCCCAAAATGTTGACAGTTGATAGTGTCATTAAATTTGAGTTAAAACGGGTAACCTTCCCCCTCTAAATATGAATCAAACTGAATTTTGTTGTATAATTTGGGTTCGCATTATTCCGCTTCCCCTGTTTTCCTTGTTCCCAATGCGACGTGGACCACTTTCCGTCGCCACGAGGCATATGATTGGCTATTGGCAAACTCAAGAGAGCTACTTGGAGACCTACAAGGCCTCAAGAAGTTGGCTGTTACTTTCAGATACACATCTCAAGGGTGAGCCATCTTTCAGATACCTCTCTACCTTGATAGCTTAAGCACTAGGACCACTAAAATAGGGCACATGATTTAACAATATTTAACCACCATTGTGCGATTCGCACACCTCCCATTAATGGGAGCGACAAGTTGGATCGCCACAGTGGGGTCGAAGAATCAGGGAAAAGCCGTAGAAAAGCCCAAAATGCAATGGTTTTAATCATACTCTTCCCATGTTTTCCCATGTTTTTTCCTGAAGATAGCAAATTTGAATCTTGTTGAGATAAGCCACATTCCGGGCATAGTATACATATGTATACAGTACTGTATACATTGTACATGTATTAAAGGTTTTGTTTGAAAATAACCCTAAATCTTGATGGTTGATCATCATGTTCCATGCCTAGATTCTGGCGATTGCTGGCGACGAGAACTGGAGAACTGTGACACCAGAAATGGAATGCACTGGAAGATGTTCTATACTTTTAGTGTATGCATATGTTATATACATCATACCATATTGTATATATATTGTGTATATATATAATGTATATATTATAATATATATATATACATATTCATGTAGGATTGCAAAGTGTAGTAGTCTTCGTGAACAGGGCGAAGTCTCCAGGCAGATCTTCCGGGACCGGGACCTTCGGCGCTGAATCCTTGTAGTGTTGTGCGGGCTCCCGGCGTCCCCACCTGGATCCGTTGCGGATCTTCCAACCTGGGTGTGGAAAATTCAGCTCACTTCAATAGCAATCTTCAGTGGGAACTATATGGGAAAATCATGGGATATATGGGATATACCACTTTAAGCCACTTTAAAGTGATCGATCATGGGATATGAATGGGATGCACCCTCTGGTAAATTAACAGTTGGACCCTGAAAATCACCAATTTTTAATGGAAACTAATATGAACCAACCCCGATGACTGTCAGGGTCCAACTGTTAGTTTACTGGAGGGTACATGGGAAAATCGCGATGAACTATGGATAAGCAATTAATTATGGGGCATTCCATTTCAGACAAGGCCATAGCGGGTTCAATCGTTTTGAGCCAGACTTCTGGATTAGCATTTTAGGTCTCAGAACCACAGCGGCGTTCCCAAAGGGACTTAACCGCACATGGAGCAAATCAAAGGAAGCATTGGAAGCATGCTGGAAAATCCCTTGGTTCAATGATTCCCTTTTTTCATTTTTGGATTTCCGAGCCATTTTTGACCTCAGTGAACCGACTTCGCCTGGTGTTGGCACGTGTTGGCACCCCATGGCCCTCTCAGGAGAGTCCTAGATATCTTCAGTGCGGTGGACATGGCGAATGTGCTCACCTCAGCCAGATGGTTCCGTTACACCTCATTCCGTAAGTCTTCACAGGGCCGGAAACGCACGGCAATATGTTGATGTTGAAATGCTTCGAAGTTGTGATGCTGGTTGGTGGTGACTGGAACATGAATTTTATTTTTTCCATTCAGTTGGGAATGTCATCATCCCAACTGACTCATTTTTCAGAGGGTAGGTCAACCACCAACCATCATGGATCCCGGATCGAGGTCGACCATGGCTGGCAGATCCCAATGTGGACAACGCAACAGAGGCGACGTGACTTCTCCTGTCTCGCTGTTTGAATCAGTATACAGCGCCAAGGCTTAAGGACCTGATTTTGTACGGCCATTTTGTTTGGGAAATTCATGCAACAATGAGATGTTGACCCAGCAACTCTCTTTTGAAGTATTTGCTATTTTTCGGAGATTAGGTGCATTTTTTCAAGGGGCAAATACATGAAGGGTCGCAGGGACAATCATCCCCAACTTGTTTTAGGTTTGCCAAGCTGATGTTCCTATAGGTGCTTGAAGTAGTTGCTGGTATTGAGATGGAGAATCAGCAACCGATACTTGGGAGTGCAGTACCAGTGATAAGTGGAATTAGGACTTAAGATGAATTAAGTGGATATATATATATATATATATATTATATATATACACATATATAGCCATAGTTACAGTCCATACATTGCTTTTGGGATTGTATCACAATTTATGTTGGTTAGCACCGTTGTTATACCCTCAAACACCACCTCAACTGCATCCCCAAGGAACATTTGAATGTACATCCGTTGGTTTTTATTTTCGCGATATCCCTGTTTGAGCTGTTGCGTGTGATCTTTTTGTTGCATCCTTACCGCTGTTGTTTGCCCGCTTGGATTCGTTTGGAAGGCAAAACCTTGTGAATTGTGACGTTGGAATTCAAAACCTGTTTTCAACTCAGAGTATCCATGTATATGGAATCATATGGATACAGATTTGTTAAATAGATTTAGAAATTGAATCACAAGCCACAGGTATGTAAATGGGTTCCCCTGGTTGACGTTGATGGCGGGAACACGCAGGTAGCATCGGCATTGAAGTTCTGCCAATGCGAAGAGGTGCGCGACAAGCTACTCTTTTCTTTTAGTTGCTTTAAGTTGGATGATAATGATAACTATAATAGTCCCAAAGATAGAAGAAACATGAAGAAAACATATGTCCTAAGTATTGCTGTATATATATATATATACCTGGACCTTCATTCGAGCAAAAATAAGTGTTCAATCTGCTTCTCGTAGCACTCAAATGAAGGATCAAGCCGATCTAAATTTCTGCTCCAATGAAGCTACAGGTGTGTGTGTATATATATATATATATATATATCATATCAGTTACCCTCTGGTGAACTAACATCACTATGGAAAATCACCATGTTCAATTGGTAAATCCACTATAAATGGCCATTTTCAATAGCTATGTTAGTTTACCAGAGGGTATCAGTTTACAACTGGTGACTTTGTATATACATCAGTCTAGGTAAATTATAAAGATTTATAAGGACCTCACTGTCCTCCCGAACCCTGGAAGCATTTTTTTTAATAGGGAAATCATGCCCAAATGGCCCAATGGCCGAACTATTCAGGTTAGTGAAATATGATCATTTACCCAGATCAGTTTATTTTAGTGCTGAACTGTTTTTTCAAGTTTAAGTTGTTTGTTAATTCAAAAACATATATAGATTTGTACCCCAATAAGTAGATGGTTTATATATATATAATATTAATATATCCCACAGGTGGTTAATATTAAACTTATACTAAAACAGCAGGATTTTACGTGGATTGAACTAGCCAGGCCTGGGCCGATCCCAACTGTGAGACACCTCGGAAATCTCAGCAGCTTGCGCCAGAAGCTGAGATGTGTCCGGGTTAATCTCACGTCATTTCTCTAAAGATTGGAGACATATATATACATATACATAATATAATATTATATTATATTATTTGACACAAGTATGATTATAGTATATATAATATAATAACACAAAATATAATATAGTATTATTGTATTTAACATAATTATAATACATTATTATTATTGAACATAATGTGATATAATATGATATATTATGAAATAATATAATGACACATACTATAACATAAGATAACATAATATAATCCCTTCCTCCTATTACTAAACGTCCCCCAAATACTAAAAACTAGGGTCCATCTCTAATTTCGGAAAATTTCAGATTGGCCAATTTGACTTTTAATTGATCCCCTTTAGAAAACAATTTAAAAAAAAGCTACCATTTGTGGGTTTTGCCCCCTAATATTTAAAACTAGTTCGAACCGGGGTGTTTATTAATAGGGTCCGTCCGATTTTTTTTAGTTTTTACATTAGGCCTTTTAATTTCTTATTAGGGCCCGCTTCGAAAACCAATTTTTGGCAATATTTTAATTGCGTTATATAAGGTAATGTAATTGATTTTGACACCCGAAAAAAAAGTTTTTTATTATTAAGGGTTTTAATTTAATATTAGGGGGAAGCTTCGAAATCCAATTTTTGGCAATATTTTAATTGCGTTGTTATATAAGGAAATTTAATTGATTTTGAGATCGGAAAAAATCGTTTTAATTACGAATGTTTTATTTTTATTAATCGGGTCCGCTTCGAAATCCAATTTTTGGCAATATTTCAATTGCGTTTACAAGGAAATTTGATTGAGTTTGAAATCGGAAAAAAGATTAAGGGTTTAATTTTATTAATCGGGTCCGCTTCGAGATCCAATTTTTGGCATTTTTTTTATTGGGAAATTTAATTGATTTTGAGATCGGAGAAAATAGCTTTTATTATTAAGGGTTTAATGTTATTAATAGGGTTCCCTAATAATACATACCCCCCTAATACTAAAAACTACCTGATGTGTTTATTGTTTTGGGGGGGGGTTAGTATTAGGAGGAAGGGATTAATCTAATGTAATGATATATATATATGCCCCCTCTGAAATCTGTGTTGATTTATAAAACCTATTAACTATGGTATACCTGCTACCCTATAAATTGGGGATTGACCCTCCTGTAAACATTTCACCTTGAAATATGGAGATTTCCACAGGAATGGGAGCCGTGTTTCCTGGATGCGGACTTGAATCGGATTTTACATCAACCAATGAAAACGGTTTCCTGAAACAGATGCCCCAAATGATTGCATGTGTGTTTTTTTTCTTGAAAAAGATGAAGGTGTAAAGAATGAAAGGGTTGGGGTCGAACGCAATTTCAGGTTGGTTTCTTTGAGACCCTCAACGTCAAGGGCCCCCTCAGTTATGTTTTTTTTGTTTATAACCTCATCTAAATATAGCTATTTGCGTATCATACACTGTAGTTATTATGGTTATTTGCACCAACTTAGCTAACGAACTGGGGCCCCATCCTGTATATATAGAGATATCCATATTGGTGGTCTTCCTGCTGCCAATCTTATCATTGATTATCATTATTAACCACTATCATTGATCATTGATGATCTGTTGGTAGATGCTTTATCCCACATATATATACACCATCATTTCAGGAAACCTCCATATATAGTTATTTTATCCACATTCACTATAGTTATTATATCCACTATAGTTATCCACTCTATATTTTTTAGTTATAGTTATTTGAACAAGTTAGTTGATAATACAACTATAGTGGATATATATATATTTAGATTTAGTGGATATATAACTTTATAATATAATATAACTATTATATATCCACTATAATTCTTTGACAACTTGCAAGTCGCTCACTGGATTTTCTGAGGTTTCTGATCTCCATGTTTGGCGGATTCTTCGGTCCGGCATCTCAAGCATCGGTTTGGCGATGGGGCCGGCTCGGGGATTTTATTTTCATGATGTTACATGTACATGTATATCAAATATATAATATAATATATATATAACAAATATGTTTATTATATATATACATTGTATATATTATATGATTTACATTTTATATATGATATAAATAACATATATATATATATATTTATTATGTATAATAAGATATAACCATATACATGTTACATAAATAAATATATATATATGTTCTATATATTGTGTAAATATAATGTAGTATTTAATAAATAAAATTTATATAGTATAAACTATTTAAAATATATCATAAATATATAATACAATCAATGATTTGTACATATATATAGGAATATATATACTAAATATTCTTTTTACAATATATACAATATATATATGTATATATGTTATAGACTGTCAATGGTATATAATAAATATACGATTGATACTCTATTTAATGCATATACAATATATTATATATTTTGTATATCTATATATTATATAATGTATATAATATATCCAATATGTACAATATGTGTAATATATATATAATATAGATATTAATATATATATATATATATTTGATTTATATATATTTGATATATATATGTGATATATATATAATATATATATATATATTTCATATTATTATATAATATCATATATATAATTTTATCTTCATCCAATTAACATTATGTATATATAAGATATATATATATACAAAATATATGTCATAAACATTATATTTATATATGACATGTTTTATATATTATATATATGATATATGATAAAAATTACATAACATTGATGATTTAATATATATATATTATATTATTTATATTATATATAATATATTTAATATAAAATATATAATATATGATATATAATATAAAGTATTTATAATATGTATAATTTAATATATATATAATATATAATATATATAATATATAATATATATAATATATTTAATAAATTGTATATAATATAAAGTATTTATAATATGTACAATTTATAATATATATATATATAATATATATATATATTTATATAATCTATATAAAATAAAATATGTATATGGTCAGTGCCGGAATTATAGAACGGAAGTTGAGGAGGACGAAGGTACGGTTATTTACCGTACCCTGTTGTTCTATAATTCTGTTTTCCCCCATTTTTCTCACATTTCCCATTTTCGTTCTATAATTAATTTTCCCCGGGCCCCGTTCTATAATTAATTTTTCCGTCGGACGGAAAAATTAATTATAGAACGGAAAAATTAATTATAGAATTATAGAACCTCTTCCGGGGTCCCAGAAATCCTATAAAATCACCATGAAATCTAAGAAAATCACCGTGAAATCCCATAAAATTACCATGAAATCCCATAGAATCACCATGAAATCTTATAAAATCACCATGAAATCTAAGAAAATCACCTGGTAAATGTGGGAAAATGGGGGAAAACAGAATTATAGAACGGAAGTTGAGGAGTACGAAGGTACGGTTATTTACCGTACCCTGTTGTTCTATAATTCTGTTTTCCTCGGAAGGTAGAAAAAAAACGTATCTGAATTTACTCCTAATTTTTTTCGTCGTTCTATAATTCTTGTCGGAGCGCTGTTGTTCTATAATTCTGTTTTCCCCCATTTTTCCCACATTTCCCATTATCCTCATGTTATCCTCATTTTATCCTCGTTATCTCATCAAATCCTCATTTTATCATCATTTTATCTTCATTTCCTTATCAAATCCTCATTAAATCCTCATTAAATCTGCATTTTATCCTCATTTCCTCATCAAATCCCCATTGGATCCTCATTTTATCCGCGCTTTATTATCATTTCCTCATAAAATCCTCATTTTATCTTCATTTTATCTTCATTTTATCCTCATTTTCTCATCAAATCCTCATTAAATCCTGATTAAATCCTCATTTTATGTTCATTTTATCTTTATTTTATCATCATTTCCTCATCAAATCCTCATTTTATCTTCATTTTATCCTCATTTCCTCATCAAATCTTAATTTTATCTGCATTTTATCTTCATTTCCTCATCAAATCCTCATTAAATCCTCATTAAATCTTCATTTTATAGATTGTATATGTACAAATATGCAGTAAATATCATGTCAGTGCCAGAAATTATAGAACGGAGCCAGGAGGACAAAAGTACGGTAAAATACCGTACCTTTGTCCTCCTCCCCGTTCTATAATTAAATTTCCCGACTCCGCTCCGAATCGGAACCCGGAGGAGGACAAAGGTACGGTATTTTACCGTACTTTTGTCCTCCTGGCTCCGGTCTATAACTCTGGCACTGACTGTATGTTATAAATTATATATATATATTTTTATAATATATAAATATATATATATATAATATTTTAAATATTTTATAGATTATACATTACATATAATTTAATATTTATAATACATATTATATATATAATACATTTAATTTATATAATATACATATAATATAATATATATATTTATATATTTAATATATATAATATAAATAATATATTTAAAACACATAATATATAAATATAATATTTAACATAATATATATATATAAAATATAATATGTATAATATATATATAATAGATAATATGTAATATATTTATAATATATATAATTTATATAATATATATCATGTATAAAATATATATATATATATATAATATATATATATATCAAATATATAATATATAATATTTAAAAATATATATATATATTTGATATATAATATAATATTATATATATATTTAATATATAATAAATATAATATAATATATATATATATATATATAATATATATTATTTAATATACAATACATTTAATTCCCAATATTTTTGGCATACAATATTTTTTTAAAACAAAATAATATACACAATCTATATATATATATATATATATATATATTTATTATATTATTTTATTAAGATAACATACCTAATATACATGTATATAGTGCCTCCTCCTTTCACACATACTGGGATCTCTTTACAGTTACCAGGTACTATGACAGCCGAAATCGCACAGACCCATTTTGGGTTAGACCGCTGCTGACCCGCATTCGAGCCCTGGAGACAGCCTTGGTTCATGGACGTCCACTACAACTGCCTCCAGTTGCCCCACCACTCGCTTCCTGGCAGACTTTGGTCACCTCTTGAGAGTGTCCGTGAACAAGGAGTCGGTCATGAATTCCGAACGGGATCTGTCATGGGGACTTGCCAACCAAGAAAGGAGATTTAATGGGATATTCATAGGCATATTAATAGATTAATTGGGATATTAATAGGGATACAGTATATAGTTCACCAGCTTCATGTTCTATCCGGGTTTATTTGAAAATTACTGCCCCCCGTAACATCCAGTGGTTTAAAAACTAATTTTCCCTCCTGTTAAAATTGCCATGACTAAAGTGGGGTCAATCTCCTATTTTCAGACACATCCATTCATATTCCATATTGTGTTAACATCCATTATAACCCATTGTATACCATGAGAATACATTATAGCTTGGTTAGATATACAATTGATATTCATGATATCCATATTTATATCCCATTATATCCCATATTTGTAGCCAATCTTCCCAATATGGGATACAAATATCCCAGAAATTATATAAATTATGGCCAATCTTCCCAATATGGGATATAAATATCCCAGAAATTATATAAATTATGGCCAATCTTCCCAATATGGGATATAAATATCCCAGAAATTATAGCCAATCTTCCCCATATGGGATATAAATATCTCATGAATTATAGTCGATCTTCCCAATTTTTTGGGATCGTTCAACGCCATTCAACCTCGATGACCTGAGGATTGGACCAGCTGTATCTGGGATTCTTCTTTCCCTACGGCCTCTTCAAGGCTGGAGAGACAAAATACGTGTAGCTAGACCTTCAAAATATGATTGCATATATAATTATATATATATATATTTAATACACATTATATTCTATGCTATATTTTATGTTTTGTTATTTTACTCTATTTTACTATATATTTACATCTATCTATCTATATATATACAAATTAGAATGTTGCATTTTGCCGAACACGCAGTTAAGATTATTGACATGTATATCCACGGAAACCCTGTACTTCGAGTCATGAGTGAATCTTGGCTGCACATCACCTTTGTCCTGGTTTAGTGTCCTTGTGATTGTCGCGTCGACATACAATTATTATTGTTCAATTCATGTTGACAGAAGCTACATTTTGATACATTTTGTACATTTATTGTGATATATATATATATATATATGTATGTATGTAGTTATTGTGTGTTTTTGCCCAACCCAACTCCTGCAACAATCCTTTTTTCAAAACCCACCTGTTACCTGCTGGAGTACAAGCTTGAAATCACTGAGTAACTACTGGCATGTGCATCCTACGGATTCTGGTCGGTGAGTATCTTACAGACTTATTTGTGTTTTTTGTACAACTTGGTCAGTTCACTTTGTAGTTTGACAAATTCCTCGTTCTTAGTCCGAACTGTACATAGGAACTTAGTAACATCGTAACATCTAAATGTATAACATACCACTACGGTTCTACAATAATGTACCTTGTGGTTGTACAATATTCCATCATTCGATATTATTTGTATATTGTATATATATATACACTCATTTTTTGTATTTTGTGGGTATAACGTACCACCCATTATTTGTATCACCCACTATTGTCGTATCACCCCATTTTCTTTGATGCAACCAGCCCTCCGTGCCAGTTGCTGACCCTGGGTGGCCTTGGCGTTTGGTGGGTCTACGATTTAGTGCGAGACCTCAGAAGCTAATCTTCCTGAAGACCCACAACGAATGAAGAGATCTACCAAATTATTTATACAGAATTCGCAAATACTGAGCAAATAACAAAAATATCTTATGTGCTAAATCTCTACAGAATAAACAACTCATTATTTTCTACGAATAAGAAGTATGCATTGCATTTATGAAGAAATCTACTACATGGGGATGGTTTATAGACGTTTATCGACTTCAGGAGAGTAATACTACAGTAAACCTCAGATGAAAACAACATACAATATCTGGTTGGTGGTTTGGAACATTTTTTGTTGGGATGATGATCCAATCTGACTTTCATATTTTTCAGGGGGGTTAAAACCACCAATTAGACATAGTAAACCCAATGATAAGCCTACCATTCGGGGATGGTTGGAAGTTGGAAATGCACAGACAAAGCTATGCTGATGACTTCGGGATGGTAAACATGACATTGGGTGAATCCCGCATTGCTCGACGGCTGGCAGGGGGAGTCTATCCTGTTGTCGAAAATTAACGTGGTTCTTAGTTTCAAGGTTCGCTTGCACTCGTTCATGCTCCGATGAAACACAAACCGAGAAAGCTTTGAACTAGGTAAGTTTCAACGCAATGGTATGATATTGTACACCACAACCGGCACGCCCAAAACCTGGCATTTAATGCGAGTGCACTGAATGTGGGTATCCCTCAAATTAAGCACATCCCAAAATGCATGAGTTCTCCAGAAATGTTTCTTTCGGACAATTGAGAACCCTTATTAGTTGATGATTCTAGGGGTTATACTACCCAAATCCACTCGATATATTGGAGACGGTCATAATCCATGAAATTGGAATCCTGTTCTAAACCAACCAGTACAAGGGGATGACACAAAATTTCCGTCTTACCCCTGCAAACTGACACGAATGTGCCCATCTCCCATGTATTGTTGTGGTTAGTTATATCCTTTTGTATCAACCTATACAACGCAAGCGTTTGACAACCCCATGTTTGAGGACAAACCATGGGGGACTGCGTATGTTTTAAGGATATTTTGACTTTTGGTGTCGAAACCATACAGAAATCTCTTTATATTTGGACTATAATACATTTGGTTCAACCCCTGTTTAGTATTGTTTAGTTTTTTTTTTGCTGAGTTTATTACTAAATGTTTGCCATAACATGCCATAACTAGTGTAGAACAACATTTGTTTTTAGCACAACAACGGTTCTTCGCCATCACTGGGGTTTTTCTAAATCCATCCCCGTTGTTCTCCATGGATTTTCTGCTCGACCGGCTCGATGAATCCAATGTCCCCAATATTGACTTAGCATGGCTTACCCTCTGGTAATTTAACATAGCTATTGAAAATGGCCATTTATAGTAGATTTACCCATTAAAAATGGTGATTTTCCATAGTTATGTAAACGTTTATCAGAGGGTAAGTCAATATTTGCTCATGATTTTGGGGGACGCACCATTTCCCATATGCAACCCATGGTGCTGGTATATTTACCTACAGTTGGGTGATTTTGGTGGTAAATGTTGGTAAATATACCATGGGAGCATCTGGGGAAAAAAAGGCAAACATATAGATCTATGAAGCTTTGTAAATCAAAGATGGCACTGGAAAATCATGGAGTCTCATGGATTTTGCCAGCGATTTGAAGGCCGTGTGTGATGAAACCGCAGGATTAATTATCATTAACCCCCCTATCTGCAGATGATGTTCCCGTGATAGTTTCCCATGAAAAAATCCTATTGACCCACTATTTACTGATGGAAACGTGATTTACTGTTGAAAAGAGTGGGTCAATAATTAGATGCTGGGAAATGTTTGACAGTTTGACCAATAGTTTGGAAACATTTGCTGATTGACCCTACTATTACATACTATTACGGGATGGAAAAGATCTTGGTTCGTTGATTTGTTTTCATCCCATAAACTGCTGTCGTTGATTTGTTTTCATCCCATAAACTGCTGGTTTTCACAAAGGGATGACTCTCCACTTTGACTCCTATTGGGATCGAAGAAAAACCCGAAAGCTTCAGAATTGCTGTCCGTATCTCATCTGATCTCCGGAAAAAAAAACACATGAGTTTCAATGATGGGGATACAACTATGATTTATATAGAATATATATATATATGTATATATATATGTATGGATAGATATAATACAACATATATATATATATA
This sequence comes from Cladocopium goreaui, assembly GCA_947184155.2. Taxonomy (NCBI): domain Eukaryota; class Dinophyceae; order Suessiales; family Symbiodiniaceae; genus Cladocopium; species Cladocopium goreaui. Next base: position 286,798 of record CAMXCT020006813.1, read on the forward strand.
TATATACAATATATTGTAATATTGAAACTGTTTCAACATGTTTCAACCAGCGTTTTTTGAGCTAAGCCATCCGCTCACCCGTCTCGACATTAGGTTCGCATCGGCTCCAGCCCCGTGGGCACAGCTGCCAGCTTCAAGGCCGCAAAAGATTGGAAGGGTCGAAGAAACACGGCTATTTTAGTGTGATTTTATAAACTTCCATGTTCAATAGGTACATCATCTATTTCTATGGGTCATTTTCCATAGCTAGTGAATTACCCTCTGGTAAACGTTTACATAACTATGGAAAATCACCATTTTCAACGGGTAAATCTACTATAAATGGGCCATTTTCAATAGCTATGTGGCTGTTTACCAGAGGGTATTGTATATCGTAACTGGTTGGTGGTTTCAAACATGATTTTTATTGTCCATACCATATGGGACAATCCTTCCCACTGACTCATATCTTTCAAGATGGTTAAAACCACCAACCAGTTATGAAACGTGATCAACGTGACCGCCACAGGTGATGAACAACGTGCCTCATTGGGCCTTTGTCAAGCTGCCATGGTTGTAATGACATATGGGGAAATGTTATGTATAATATTTTATATACAATATATAATACATGATATATATATAATACATCATAAATATATAATACATATATATATATATAGAATACATCATATATATATATAATACATTTATATATATAATACATCATATATATATATATGTAATATTATATATTAATATATTATATTATATTATATTATATTATACTATATTTTAGTGAATTATATTTTATTATTACATTATATTACATTATATTATATTATATTATATTTTATATATTATATAATATATATTATATTATATATATTTTGTATTATGTTTTTTATCCATTTCTTTAGATGTTTAGGTAACTAGAAGGTTTAGGATGTTTCGGGCATCTATTTGCATTTTACATATTATCAGATACCCTAACCATACCAATATGGTAGATAGATATTATAGTTTTACATCTTTTACATGCTTAGCTAGTCTCTATATTTACATCTATTCTCTCATGATTTTCCCATGATCCATGGTTGTTCTATGTTTTTTTTTTATATTTCCATAGTTTTTCCCACGGCTTTCTCCATGATTTTTTCTCATTTTTCCCATGGTCTTCCCATAGTTCGCTGTTGATTTCCGCAGCCAGGTGCTTTCTGCCACCGCCCTCTTCGTGGCGTTGGCCTTTGTCTACAGCGTGACTGCGATGAACGGTGCTGGAAAAGCTCGTTATAGTTATCCCAAGTGATCTGCAGTTGTAACTAGCATCAACTATAGCTTGGGATTACAGTTGTGTCCTTTTTGTTTTTGGGGAATATAGATGATTATAGTGGTTTCAAGCATGACATGGTGAACTAACTGATCATGATGACTAATGAATTTGTTGGGACTTATATTAGCCAATTTATTGGGGATTATGATAACCCATAGAAACGGGAAACTTATCAACCAACTAGTATTTCATGAGATGGGATAGTGGTATTTTTGATGGCTCAACTGGGTCAAGCAAGATCAAGAGGTTGTTAACTTAATCATCATCCCACTGTAGTTGATGGTAGTTATAATTGAGTTATAGTTCATTGGGAGTATGATTATTTTCGTCACCTTTGATATATCTATATTATATTAGTGCCATTTGATATTGGGTATTTGGATTTGACCCATAGACATGGTGGTTGTTCATGGGATATTGATGGGGATACAATGGAAATGAAACCAACTGCAATCAGAAAGTTGGATTGTATACCCAGTGGCGCATGGGATTCCTATCAATCCATTTCCATTTCGGGATTTGCATGAAGCCATTAAATGTTTGGATTCCCATCTACAGGTATCAATATCATTATAAATATGAATTAGCACGCTAAATTATAGTGATTTAAGTTTTTTTTTAAATGATGATATGATATATGCGATTTTTACAAACGGTTTTTCTCCTGGAAATTTGCACTTCGGGGGAGTGTCTTCGAATCAAGGCTAATCATAGATACTGACCCCAAACACAATCAGGTGCTGGGCCCATTTTCCCACCTATTTTGGGAAATCTCATTCTCATGATGGATCAGTTTTATACACGTTCTCACCCTGAAAAAATGGGGCTGTATACCAACCTTTTCAGAATCGATTCTTCTCCTTGGGGTGGGGGCAGAATCTAAGATTTTTCTATGTGGCACCAACTTATATCAACCCCCAAAAAATGAATAAAAATGGAACATCCCAACTTTAGCACTAAAAGATCAGACTTGGTTTTGACGTGTCCTGGCTATTGGGGGGCCGCCTTAGGCGGCCCCATAAGGCGGCCCCGCTGCGAGCTCCGCTCCGCTAAGGCCTGGTCGATCCAACGGCACCGAGTGCAGAAGCAGCGCGAGGTGAGGATTGGGACAATTGCCCTTTGGCTATTTGTTACATAGCCATGGGAAATAGCCCATAGAAATAGAGGTTTTAAGATGATTACCCTCTTGTTGGGGTTTTAAGATGATTACCCTCTGGTAAACATACAAAAAACTATGGAAAGATCCACCATGCTATTAATGGGTAAATCCACTATTTCAATGGGCTATTTTCAATATAGCTATGTAATCGTTTACCAGAGGGTATCCCCAAATGTGTTTCTATGTACCCTCTGGTTATTTAACATAGCCATGGGAAATAGCCCATTTATAGAGGTTTACCTATTAAATATGGTGATTTTCCATGGCTATGTTAGATAACCAGATGGTATCCCCAGCCATGGTCGAACTCATCGGGTTTAGGATATATTTTAACAGCAGTTTGTAGCAGATTACTATTATTGGTTTTACCAACAAAACTCAGCAAGTGTCAAAACTTGGGTTCGCGCGCGGATTTCTCCACCCCAAATTCGCGCGCGAACCTAAACATAATTTAAATTAAACATGTTTTTGCAAGGTAACCCACTGAGTAAGTGTGGATGATGATTGGAACAACTATGGTATGATTGGACAAATATACGGGACGATGATTACCGATATCGGAAAAATGGCTGGCAGCCGGGGAACCCGATTTTGAGACAGACCGCCACACGGAAGGTCACGGAAGGTCACGGCAGGGGATGATTTGGCTATGGCTTTTAAGAATGTCACACATTGATAAATCATGGCTGGTCATATCATCGTAGAGGTTATGACAGAGTTTTTTAATACCTGATTGGTGGTTTGAACCATTTGTTATTTTTCCATATATTGGGAGACTACTATTTTTCAGAGGGGTTGAAACCACCAACCAGATACTTTTGTTTTTGAAGCAATGTTGGACTCAGCATTCCATGAGCTGGGAATCCTTTTTTCAGCAGCCACTTATTGGAATTGTACCCGGCATTGGAGGTTTAGCAATCGTAGCACCCGCCAAAGACCTGGGATGGCTGAGACAGCGATTCTTTATTTTCCCGATGGGAAGTCCATCAGACATGGGGTAAGTACCAGGAATATGTGTTATTTTCTTCAGGGACCCTCTGCAAATCTAGACATACCTAGCACTTGAATTGAATTAGCATACAGCAGACACAAATATGATCAAATATGGATGTGGATGATGTATCTTGATGTATGGTGAATAAGCAGCGGAGGGAGCTTAGTAAGTGGTAGAATGCCATCTTTTTGATCGAAAAGCCATGCCCCAAGTCTTACAGACGAAAAAGGAGGATAGAAAAGAACACTTTTGTTGCATATTAAGACCAGCCAAATAGCATACATACTAATATACGTACTAAACGTTGCGAAACGAGATTTGGATCCCGGATGGATTTGTTGAAGATGGGGTGCAAAAAGCCATATCTAGTTTCTAGGCTTGCAACTTGTTTTATCATTTTTTATCTATGTTCTTGTGCTTCTGCAGCTACAACTGGAAGAGTTCACCCCTCGGCAACTTTCAAATCTTTCAATGGGGATGAAGCTGTTATTTTATCTTCTGTGAGGTCATGGCCAGAACCTCTTTGAAACTAATCAGCCAATTTTCTGAGGCTTTTATATATATATATATGTAATTGCTGCAAACAAATCATCAACTGCCCAGAACCAAAACCAAAACCCGCAATTCATAAATCCTTCAAATGGCTGTGTCTATAAATGGCAAAACCCTATTCCATCCATTTGTTCATCATCATTTTCCCTGTCAAATAGCCAACTATACCCCATTACCCTTTACAAATAACTTTTTGCATAGGGTATGCCCGGTAGACGCCCGCAGGTGATGATGTTACAAGCAGAGGGTGTCGCCATAGACTCGTGCCTAGTTGGCCATTCGATGTTTGTTTGTCAATGGTGGATAGCCCAGAAAAATAATCATCATATAATACTATATGATCATGGTAAAAAAAAAAAAACTATTATTACCATATGACGACTCAATGATGATTATAACCATGATAGGATCTGATAGACCCTAAAAAATAATGGTAATAATGATAACAACCATGGTAATATATGAATCTGGTTAGCATCATATCTGATAATGGGGAGATGAATGTAAAATTGCCATGTTCATCGGGCTGCTGGTTGGCATGAGCTTCCGGCTGGACCTACATCTTTCAGCCACGAGGAGCTCAGCACGTTCCTACCAACCCTTTCAAGATAAGGGACATGACAATTAGGTTTTATAGGGCGATTCCCTGATGTTTTTTTGAGATAAAGCGAAAGCAACAAAAAACACGCAGAATTTCAGGGAGAAGCCCAGGTATTCAAGTCAAATCTGGTCAGGAATGGGTTCCCCCCCTCAGAATTTCATTGTGTTTCAGTGTTTCTTCCTGAAGGCAGGCCTTCCAATGACCATCTCAACATTCAAAAAGCCACCAGTTGGCTCTCACTGGACCACATCATTGGAGATTTCACAACATCTGCTTTCTTAGTTCACACATTTGCTTGAAATGAAGTTGGGGTAATACCGGTATACCCCCAAAACGGCCAAGTTTCATAGGGAAAATATGGAAAAATCATCTGATAGTCATGATAGTCCTTTGAAAAAACATTTCATAGGGAAGATCATGATAGAAACACATCCCAGACTCTCAAAAGTTCAAGCAGCTGAGGCAGCGACGCTTTTCTGGCCGGGGCAACTCAGTTCTGGCCCGTGCCAATATCTAAGATATTTAAGAGCCTGAAAAGCACCAGATGTTGGTTAGGTTTGGAGAAGAAACCATACCAGTATCTTATTTTCGGATACTGTACACACGGCTTTCAGTGGCCAAGTTTGTACGTTTTTGGATCTCCGTGTTGTCACAAGTTTGAAACAAAATGAGCCTCTAGGATGCATCATTTTGAGTTCGTAAGATATGATTAATTAGGTGATAGATGTCAAAAAACAACAAGCTTCTTGAAGTTGATCTCATCCAAGCGTCTCGTTGTTTTCCTAGTGAAACCCCCTTGATGCGAAGATGATAAGATGCGTCTATGATCTTTGGATGTGATGATTTGTTTGCAGAACTTTGCATTACCCTCTGGTAAATTAACATAGACCCTGGCAGTCATCGGGGTTGGTTCATACTAGTTTCCATTAAAAATTGGTGAATTTCCATTAAAACTGTGCATTAAAAGTTACAGAAGCAAGTGTTTACCCTCTGGTAATTTAACATAGCTATGGAAAATGGCCATAGAAATAGTGGATTTTCCTTTTAAAAACGGTGGATCTTTCCATAGTTTTTTGTATGTTTAGCAGAGGGTACATCCATCCATGGCTGTCATAGCTATCGAAATCGACCGGAAAAAAGGAGGTCAAGGATCGCTTTTGGATTCAACCAATTTTGGGTGACCAATAGGTGGCGAAAAAGCCCCGGTTGACTTTGGATATAAAATAGCTGGGGTCGCCAATCTACTTGGGGGTATATATATATAACTTAATTATACATATAACTATGTATATAATTATACATACATACAGTAATAATAACAATAAGAATAATAAAAATAAAAATAATAGAACAAAATAATAATAATACTAATAATAAATATACATATTCATATGATGCTATAAAATGTTATACAACCGCTAATAAGTGGTTAACCAACGTTACAGGGGCCACGCATAGCCCCCAACTTCGACTACCTGCAGGATATGGCTCCACACTGAGTTGAGCAGCGTGGCGCGGCCCTGCGTAGCTGTGGCATATTGGGATAGAACCAACATTTGATGGAGATATAGGAATATTATGGGGATATAAATGTATATATTATATATATATGATTATATATAGATATAATTGTATGTGATGGATTTTTTCAAACCAACAATGCGAAAAATGGGGTCTGTTAGTCATTCAGCTGCATTTCCCACAACAGATTGAATTGTCAGAAAGCAAGAGCATGATATGTTTGAGGTACCACCAGTCTCAAGCCGCTCCTGGCGCCGCTAAAACGCGCCGAGAAAAGATCCGTTGCTTGGTGCATCCCTGGCCAATGCCGGTCCTTTGATTCCCATCTGGCGGCAATGGTTTGAGATCATGATGCGGTTGAGATATCTACAACTGGATTTCCGGCAAAAAAAAAACAGACCATGACCAACTAGCTTGCTTCAATCGAACCAGAATAGGGGTTGAAATCGTTGCTGAAACAGGTTAAACACCATGAGACAGGTTATGGATACTGTGTAGATAAATTGCTTGAAACGGCGTGTGTCTAGTTAAAAAGTTGTGGCCCTTAACAGTTATAAATGGGACTATGATTTATTTTATCTCCTTTACTCAAGGTTACATATCATTATAAGCCAGTTGTAAGTAAGTTCTATAAGTGCAGGTAGAATGGTTTTGACATGTTTTCACATTTAGAATGTGAGATTCGGCGATGGTACGATGATGATTTCTTCGGATTTGGGCCTATCATTTGGCCCAAGAAAGCAGATGACATGAGAAGGGCTTAAGAAAAAACTCACCTGATATATGACATGGCCACATAGTTTTCATGTGGGCAACAACCTGGCCTCACAATAAGGTAGGAACCTTCATATAGTTGGACAGGACCCCATTAGTTTGATACACTCCGATACTCCAACAATTGAATCAGATCATGTCCCACCTCTGGAGAACTCAGCGCATGGCAGGCATCATACATTGATCAAACGCTGTCCATTGATGTTAGTTGCATCACATGGCCATCACCCAAGGAATCCCAAGACCATGGCAATGTTTTCTACTCCCCGCCCCATTGGGCCTGTCGCGAAAACCAATCATCCGTCAGTTGATGTCAGTTGCCGCATGCTGCTTATCCCAATGAGCCGATCTGACTATGTGCTGGCTGGACTGAATCTATGTATATATACTGTATATGTATAATATGTACATATATATATATATATGTATGTTGTTTCAGATTTGAAGTTGAGACAAGGTTCATCTACCTAGAATCTATAGAAGCATCGAAATCAAGCAAAAGTCGAGCAGCCAAGTTTAACAGCCGGCCATTTGCAATATTTTGCAATATGCTCCAAGGTGCGATTTGCAATATGTACCAACATTTACCCCCCCAACAAAACACCCAAACACCCAAAATCATCACTGGTTGGTGGTTTGGAACATTTTTTATGACTTTCCATATATTGGGAATAGTAACCCCAGCTGATTCATAACTTCCAGAGGGGTTAGCAGCAACCACCAAGCAGATCAGTTGATTTACCAAGCATTAAGGACCAACTCTCTGGACCCATCTGGACCATTGTTTTTCATCCAAGCTGCCTCCAAGCTGCATGGATTCTTGATGGCATCCGCCGACGTGACTTGTCAAGAAACTGCCACGAACGCGGGCCTTTCGGCCGGGCCAGCTGGGTCCAAGGCGGTGAAATGATGTATGTCCAAGGCATACAACATGTTTTTACATGTTTTTACTGGTTTGTGATTTCAAAGACTTTCTATGTTCAACCATCTTTAGGATGATCCCATGATCCGTCACATTGTGTCACGGGGCTTGAAACCACCAGATTGTAATGTTGATGAGAAGCCGCATGAGTAGCAAACTGTGGTGAAAAAGAGGTATCCTATCTTCAGATGTTGTTGAATGATGTTCAATGCACGAATTCGAGGACGAAGAACTAGCTAATTAATGCTAATAATTCATTTCTTCAGGCTCCCTGACGCATGATCTCCTGCAGTGCGAGCACGTATCCAAAGGTCAAAACCACGAAGAAATGCAGAATTCGGGGTCAAAATTCACCCAAGAAATGTGGAGATCAACATTCCCGAATGGATTCTGTTGTATACTTTGTTCTTGATGTTTGCAGCCCAAGAGGATTCGAATGCATTTGGTGATATTTGGTAGACATACTGTGGATGGAAGAAATCCTGCACCACCTTGGATGGTTGAAACCCTAAAAATGATGGGATAAACCACCTGTCAACTGGTGCAGGATTTCTTCCATCCACCGTAGTATCCACATCTAAACATGTGTGTTGCTTCCAAACCGACAACAGGATTGGGACTCTGGTTGGTGTTTTGGAAAATGTTGTTTGTTCCATTTCATATATGGGAATGTCATCATCCCAACTGACTTTCACTCCATCATTTTTCAGAGGGGTAGGGCTCAACCACCAACCAGAAACCATGTTTTTTTTTACAAAAAAAAACAACATATTAAATAGTCAAGGTTAGTGAATTATCACCATTTGTACTATCCTGTCAGGTATTGTATATAAACCATTTACAAACCATGATCCTGCTAGGTTGGTTAATTACCATCAACCCTGTATATATAAACGGCTTGTTGTTCAAATCCCCATCTGACGCTTGCAGCTGGGAGTAGACCTGGTGAGGTGGGTGATGGGGATGGAGCCAATGCAGGCGAAGCCTCTGGATGTGCTGGGAGCTTCAGAGACAAAAATGTGGATGTTATCTACATTCTGTATACTCGCGATATGATATATTGATATATTGACATATTGATATATTGACATATTGATATATTGATTTATTGATACTATATACATATAATATGAAATGATATATTGATAATATATACATGATGTTGCGTGGATTTGCGTCAGATTTGTTGAGACATCTGTGGGTTATGTGTCCAATGTGCCAGGCAGTGAACCTGAGCTGGAGCCGGCTTGGGCCACAGTCACTGGATGAATCAAAGGGTGTGACTTTGGTAAATCGAATGTTATTCAATCTATATTCAATGTGTATTCAATCTATATTCAATGTATATTCAATGTGTATATTCAATGTTATTCTATATCAATATATATATATAGATACTTGACGAGTTTAAAAAGTCAATCACGTCACTCCGAGGTGTGAAACTTATGGCATCAATTGAATGGCGTTGTGTCAATGGAACATTCCCCAAGTGTTTGCATTTCTCTTTGTGCTGGAAAGAAATAGTGATCATTAGTGAATAATTAGCCTCCAGTAAACTAACAGTTTGCTATGGACAATGACCCATAGAAATCGATTGATTTTTCCATTAAAATGGTGGATCTTTCCATAGCTATGTTAGTTTACCAACCGGTGCTCCATATGCTGAATGTTCCTCAGGTGGACAAAGCAGAGTTGGGGTTCCCCAGCAGTTTCCGACAACTTAACCATGGTTTGGCCCGGTGCGTTTCGTTTCTGGGTTTAACCAAGAAAAACGGAGTGGTTTAAGCATCGAGGCAAAGATGTTTCTTGGGTGGCACCACTTGGTAGTTGGCTGTTGGCTTTTGCTTCTCCATCGATTCAGTGCTGGCACAAGGTCTGGTGTATCCTCTGGAAGATAAAGATGACTTCAGCCAGATGAATGAAGATGCGATGGGCATGATTTCATCAATAGCACCCCAAAAATATGAAAGGGTCGGAACCTGGAGACTGTGGTTCGGACATATTTTCCAACTTGAATCCAGCAATGACATTTCGATCCTTTTTGTAACCATGCCCAAGTCAGGTGACCCCTCCGATGATTCAGATTCACTTGTAAGGTGGCTAAACCCCAACTAGAATAACTAGAAGTTGGAAACTGGAAACTCCAGAAAAATACTTTTTTCCAGGAGTTTTTTCCCCAGGTTTTACTATGGTTTTACCGGGTTTTCCCAGTTAACCGAGGGAAGCCGCCACCCCCAGTTCTTCCAGATTCGGCGCCTTGCTGGGATCTGCCGGGGTGCTTAGTCTGGAAAATCATGGGATATATGGGATTTAAAGTGGCTTACCCCCTGGGAACTATATGGGAAAATCATGGGATTTTTAGTGGGATATACCACTTTAAGCCACTTTAAAGTGATCGATCATGGGATGTGAATGGGATGTACCCTATGGTAAATTAACAGTTGGACCCGGATTTTATGACCAATTTTTAGTGGAAACTAATCTGAAGCAACCACTATCTGGCAGGGTCTATGTTAATTTACTGGAGGGTATCTGATTTTAATAGGTACATCATCTATTTCTATGGGTCATTTTCCATAGCTCAATGGGAATGACTCAGGATCCAATACATGGAGGTACGTAAATGTACCATATTTCTGGCCATATTTTATGGGGATGTTCCCTTAAATTAAGGCCTAAAAAATAGGCCTTATATATGGTAGGTACCTCCAATTTAGGATCCTGAAAATCCCATTGATCTGGCTAGTGAATTACCCTCTGGTAAACGCTTACATAACTATGGAAAGATCCACCATTTTCAATGGGTAAATCCACTATAAATGGGCCATGTTCAATAGCTATGTGGCTGTTTACCAGAGGGTATTGTATATCGTAACTGGTTGGTGGTTTCAAATAGTGTTTATTGTCCATTTCATATATGGGATGTAATCCTTCCCATTGACTAATATTTTTCAAGATGGTTAAAACCACCAACCAGTACTGTATATTGTAATCTTGGTTTCTCTAATTTCAGTAGGGAAGCATTTCATTATTTACCAAAAAGCATAACTGGAGCGGCCCTTCCGTGGACATGCCTTTCTTGGGGTTGTTGCCTTGCATCCAGGTGATGCAGTGATGCCATGGGGATATCATGGGGACATGCAATGTGGGGCCCCCAAACGATGGGTAAATGCGTGACCATAACTCCAATATCCATGGTTTTTGAATGTCTATGAATGTTTATGATACAGGATACAACTATAGATATTGGGGGTTATAGCCAAATTTATAATTGGTAGGGACATGTAGGGACCACATTTTGGTGATGGAATATGATGGAATGCAATATAATGCAAGGTGGTGCCTCCCAAACGTGTTTTCTTTGTTGGTTTCTGTTGCCTGATCTAATCTGATTGTCATAAACCCTAGTGACATGACATCAGATAAGTACTGTACATTACATAATCTCACTAACATTTCTGTTGCCTCATCTAATCTGACTATCAGAATATGTTTTGATGATAAGATATCAATTCTGGTGATGTTAGTGAACTAGACACCAACTTAGCCAACGGACTGGGGCATCATCTTGTAGGTGTCATGTAATTGGTCAGTAACTGGATATGGGCGCCGGCAATGCCCAACATAGCCCGGATCTGAAAACGGCTATTCAGGAGTCCGAAGAACATTTAAGTAACATATTTATTGGATCCGAAGAATGGGATATTTGATGATGGTCACAATGATGGTCCAGTCATCCTAATCATTCATCTACTTTCGATTGTCGATCATTGAGTCAATGGAGTCCATGGATGCAGCTATACGTCGACTCCGGCTTCTATGTGGATAGGAAAAACACCTAAACAACAAAACCTCTTGACATTCGACTTTCGAACATATTAGATAAAGTTAGATAATATATGTACATGTTTTTTTTTAAAGACCACATATTTGTTTGCGGAGATGATCATCATTGATCATCCATCTAAACCAGGCCTCGTCCTTGAAGAAAAAGGCCTCGCCGTTCCTCAGCAAGGCCAAGCAGGTGCGGCGCCAAGAGGGGATCTCCGGAATCATCGGATCACGGATCAGCGCGCCACAATGGGGCCATGGATTTCATCCTCATCAGTTTAATAGGTCCTGGCGCTATCTATTTTTATGGGAATTTCAGGATCCTAAAATGGAGCTGCTGTACTTGTTATGGGAATTTCAGGATCCAATACATGGAGGTACGTAAACGTACCATATTTCTGGCCATATGTTGGGGGGATATTCCCTGAAATTAAGGCCTAAAAAATAGGCCTTATATATGGTAGGTCCATGCTACCCTCTGGTTATGACTAACATAGCCATGGTATAGATGGCCCATAGAAATAGATGATTTTCCCAGCTAGAAACCTCCATTTATTTTGGGGATTTTCCATGGCTATGTTAGTCAGAACCAGATGCTATCTTTTTTTTATGGGTCATGGCTTCCATAGCTACTGGTATGTAAATAACCTAAGGACATAAATGTCTCATTGAAGCTATTGATATGTATATATATAATGATATAATTATCTAAGACATCCCAGTGATCCATTTAGCTTGTCGACTTGCCCATGAAAAAAGAACATCATGTCCCATTGTCAATGGATTGGTTTAAGGGAACATCTTAACCGGAAACAATCGATGTCCCATGAAATATGGGGCGGTAAATTTGCCCTTAAACCCGTCCATTGAGTCACAGAGTCTTCACCATGTTCCCCTATTGGTTGTATAATTCCTTATATTGTTTATCCTATAATCATCAACCAACCAGGGTTTTGTGAAACTGATCCTGACTATTAACCACCATTGAACCACTATTAACCACTATTAACCCCTATTAAGCACTGTTAACAACTATTAACCACTGTTATCCACTATTAACCATTATATTCACCACCATTGAACCAGTATTAACTAATAGTGTAACCACTATATTCACCACCATTGAACCACTATATTCACCACCATTGAATCACTATTAACCACTATTAACTTATATTAACCACTATTAACCACTATTAACCACTACTAACCACTATATTCACCACCATTGAACCACTATTAACCATTAAGATCACTATTATATAACCATTATTAACCGCTAGGACCACTATTAACCATTATTCACCGTTATTAACCAGAATTAACCACTATATTCACCACCATTGAACCACTATATTCACCACCATTGAACCACTATATTCACCACCATTGAACCACTATATTCACCACCATTGAACCATCATTAACCACTATATTCACCACCATTGAGCCACTATTAAACACGATTAACCACTATATTCACCACCATTGAACCACTATGAACCATTGTTAACCTTATTAATCATTATTAACCACAATTAACCCTTAAATGACCACTATTGACAATTATAAACCATTATTAACCACTATGAACCACTATATTCACCACCATTGAAGCACCATTGAACATCTATATTCACCACCATCGAACCACTATATTCACTCTTATTTACAACTATTAACCACTATTAACCACTATGAACAACTATATTCACTGCCATTAAACCATTATTAACCACTATATTCACCACCATTGAACCACTATTATCTACTATTAACCACTATATTTACCACCATTGAACCACTATGAACCACTATATTCACCACCATTGAACCACTATGAACCACTATACACAACCATTGAACCACTATTAACCACCTAACCACTATTAACCACTATATTCACCACCATTGAACCACTCTTATCCAATATTAACCACTATTACCACCATTGAACCACTATATTCACCACCATTGAACCACTATGAACCACCTAACCACTATTAACCACTATATTCACCACCATTGAACCACTCTTATCCAATATTAACCACTATATTCACCACCATTGAACCACTCTTATCCACTATTAACCACTATTACCCACTATTACTCACTATTAACCACTATATTCACCACCATTGAACCACTCTTATCCACTATTAACCACTCTTATCCACTATTAACCACGATATTCACTCACCATCATTGAAGCACTATAATTACTACATCGAACCACTCTTATCCACTATTAACCACTATTACCCACTATTAACCACTATATTCGCCACCATTGAACCACTCTTATCCACAATTAACCATGATATTCACCACCATTGAACCACTATATTCACAACCGCTGAACCGCTATATTCACCAACATTGGACCACTCTTATCCACTATTAACCACTCTTATCCACTATTAACCACTATATTCACCATCATTGAACCACTATAATTACTACATCGAACCACTCTTATCCACTATTAACCACCATTACCCACTATTAACCACTATATTCACCACCATTGAACCACTCTTATCCACTATTAACCACTATTACCCACTATTAACCACTATATTCACCACCATTGAACCACTCTTATCCACTACCAACCACTATTACCCACTATTAACCACTATATTCACCACCATTGAACCACTCTTATCCACTATTAACCACTCTTATCCACTATTAACCACTATATTCACCATCATTGAACCACTATAATTACTACATCGAACCACTCTTATCCACTATTAACCACCATTACCCACTATTATATCCCCATTAACCACTATATTCGCCACCATTGAACCACTCTTATCCACTATTAACCACTATTACCCACTATTAACCACTATATTCACCACCATTGAGCCACTCTTATCCACTATTAACCACTATTACCCACGATTACCCACTATTAACCACTATATTCACCACCATTGAACCACTCTTATCCACTATTACCCACTATTACCCACTATTAACCACTATATTCACCACCATTGAACCACTCTTATCCACTATTAACCACTATTACCCACTATTAACCACTATATTCACCACCATTGAACCACTCTTATCCACTATTAACCACTATTACCCACTATTATTCACTATTAACCACTACTATTCACTATTAACCACTATTACCCACTATTAACCACTATTCACCACCATTGCCACTCTTATCCACTATTAACCACTATTACCCACGATTACCCACTATTAACCACTATATTCACCACCATTGAACCACTCTTATCCACTATTACCCACTATTACCCACTATTAACCACTATATTCACCACCATTGAACCACTCTTATCCACTATTAACCACTATTACCCACTATTAACCACTATATTCACCACCATTGAACCACTCTTATCCACTATTAACCACTATTACCCACTATTATTCACTATTAACCACTATATTCTCCACCATTGAACCACTAT
The DNA here is from genome assembly GCA_947184155.2 of Cladocopium goreaui. NCBI lineage: Eukaryota > Dinophyceae > Suessiales > Symbiodiniaceae > Cladocopium > Cladocopium goreaui. The sequence goes on from CAMXCT020006813.1 coordinate 301,934, forward strand.
TAACCACTATTACCCACTATTACCCACTATTAACCACTAAATTCACCACCATTGAACCACTATTAACCACTATTACCCACTATTACCCACTATTAACCACTATATTCACCACCATTGAACCACTCTTATCCACTATTAACCACTATTACCCACTATTACCCACTATTAACACTATATTCACCACCATTGAACCACTCTTATCCACTATTAACCACTATTACCCACTATTACCCACTATTAACCACTATATTCACCACCATTGAACCACTCTTATCCACTATTAACCACTATTACCCACTATTAACCACTATATTCACCACCATTGAACCACTCTTATCCACTATTAACCCTTCTATAATTTTGATAGTTGATTTTTAGTTGATTTATCCATGGTATTTCGATGGCCCATAGAAATAGATGGTTTACCTATTAAAATGAGGCCCCATAGTTATAAGTTGGTTTAGATTCGCCCCAGTAACTAGTTCGTTATTTGCGTACCATAAACCATAGTGACATTGGAGTTTTTGGCACCAACTGAACGCTATCGTGGCCGGGGGCCTCACATAAAAATGTGAATTTTCCAGAGGATTTTCGGGTGAGGCCATCGTGGAGGAGGCGAAGCAGCTGACCAGCGATGCCCGGGACGTGGCGGGGGGTGTGCGCGAGGGGATGGAACTCACCAAGCAAGACCTGAAGGCCGGGCGCTGACTTGGTGAAAAATGAGGATTTCATGAGATTTTACAGAGATTTTATAGGGATTCTATATGATTTTATAGTAATAGAATTGGATTTTAGAGGAATTTTATGGGATTTTAATGGCGATTTAATGCTGCTTGGGTGTGTTTCAACTGGTTCTTTCAATAAGGAAAATGAGGTTTTAATCCAATGGATTTTGGGGATACAGTATGTTCAGACGAAGCCAAGTATCAAGATATATGTACGAAAATGTAGAGGATTGTTGAGAAAAAACAAACGTAAGTAATTACATGCCGTAAATAGATAAATAAATAAATATATAAATATGTAATGTGTTGATGTAAACAGAAAATAGACAGTTTAGATGTTTAGATGATATATTATACCTATATACAGTATATAGATCAAATGTTTGGAAAATTGTATGACCATTGTATATAGAGCTTGAAAAAGGCGGGCTATGGTTTGGTGATGTGGCTGGTGGACATAGGCTAATCTAAGGGAGGGGTAAGTTTTGGTGAATTGATTTATTTTATGGTCCTTTGTTTGGTCAATAAATGGTGATTGATAGGGCACCCCCCCAAAAACCAATTGTTTGAAACTTTAATTTTCCTATCGAAATACTCTTCTGGTTGGTGGTTTGGAACATTTTTTATTTTTCCATATATTGGGAATCATCCCAACTGACTTTCATATTTTTCAGAGGGGTATGTATACCACCGACTAGTCTTGGTTTGGGGTATCCCGGAAGAAACCCTGCCGGTGACACCATAGGAGTTCCCAGATATGTGTTTGATGAAAACAGAAAGGTTCCCTCGAGTAGTGTCAACAAAACTCGACATATATACATATATTATAACTATATATACATTATTTATATATATATATATATTATATTATATATTATATATATGTATTGTATTTTTGTTTATTGTTTATATAATTATATATCATTATTATTAATATTATTATTTGTTTATTATTATTATATATATGAAATTATAATATATATATATATATATTATATCATTTATATCATAATTAATAATTATATATATACACTATATATATTAATATGTATAAATATATATATATATATTAATATGTATATATATATATATTAATATGTATATATATATATATATATTAATATGTATATATATATTAATATGTATATATATATATTAATATTTATATATATATATATTAATATGTATATATATATATATTAATATGTATATATATATATATATTAATATGTATATATGTATATAAATATGTATATATATATTGCCTTTATCATTTATACATATATATATATATGTATATATATATATATATTATTTGTTTCACACATATACATATATATATATATATGTATTCTAAATTATATGTAAAACACACAGCAAAAACCATATTTCCTTTGGACAACTCTGTGTTTTTTTTCTCCCATTTGTCTAGAAAAAAGTCATCGCTGGGTGATCCTGTCGTGGCAGGAACACACCAAGGGCTGGCGCTCGGCCTTCGGTGCGAAGCTGCGGAGCCTGAGGCCCGAAGCCTCGGAAGCCTCGAAGGAGGAGAAGCAGGTGGGAGATGAAATCTGTGGTGCAGCTGAGAATAGGAACTGTTACTAGTGGTTAATAATGGTTAATAATGGTTGATAGTGGTCATTTAAGGGTTAATTGTGGTTAATAATGATTAATAGTGGTTAACAATGGTTCATGGTGGTTCAATGGTGGTGAATATAGTGGTTAATATTGTGGTTAATGGTGGTTAATGGTTGTTTATTATACTGGTTAATGGTGGTTAATAGCGATTTGAGAAAGAAAACTGTGGTGCTACTGATCATACTGTGGATGGTTGCGACATGCTGCACCAGTTGAGGGATGCGGTGAGCATCCCATTTTTGGGTTTCAATCATCCAAGATGGCGCAGGATTTCGCAACCATCCACAGTAGTATCTGTCAATATTGGTTAATCATGGTTGTTCATAGTAGTAGTTGATAATAGTACGGCAAAATACTAGGACAATAGATGGGATAGCTTCCAATAGCGCTTCACAGTGGTTTCCTTACTGATGGCTAGATCACCCCCTGAATACGGTATTGCTAAGATGTTGTAAGTATCATATTAATTAGACTTATAAGATGTTATAAACAAATAAGAACGGTACATTGGTCGCTTGTGACCCTATTCACTGTTTCTACGTTTTGAACCAAAATAGATAGGGTCACAAGTGACCAAGTGTGCTTGGAGTCCCACGCCTGTCACAAAATTGGTGTGTCCCGTTTGTGGTCGCTTGTGACCCTATTCGTGCCCGAAGTATCACGCCTGTCACACAAAATTGGTGTGTCCCCTTTGTGGTCGCTTGTGACCCTACTCGTGCCCGAAGTATCATTTTTGAAGGAAGTCTCGCAGAAAAGCTTGGTTTTTGAGTTTCGAAGCTTCATTTTTGAAGGAAGTCTCGAGCAAAACCTTCGTTTTTGAGTTTCGAAGCTTCATTTTTGAAGGAAGTCTCGCAGAAAAGCTTCGTTTTAGAGCTTCGAAGCTCCATTTTTGAAGGAAGTCTCGCAGAAAAGCTTGGTTTTTGAGTTTCGAAGCTTCATTTTTGAAGGAAGTCTCGCAGAAAAGCTTCGTTTTAGAGCTTCGAAGCTCCATTTTTGAAGGAAGTCTCGCAGAAAAGCTTGGTTTTTGAGTTTCGAAGCTTCATTTTTGAAGGAAGTCTCGCAGAAAAGCTTCGTTTTAGAGTTATGTAGGTTTTTGAAGGATATATATATATATAATAATATATATATATATATAGATAGGTAGTCATACATTGTATACCATGGCTTTGTGGACTGCAGGGAGCAAGTCTAAATGAAGAATTTCATTGTAGACCATTGCAGTGTGGAACGCATTGGGGAGGAAGTTAAAATGATAAATGAAGAAGTCGAATGGTGACCATTGAATGGTGGAGCGCAGGGGGGAGAAGTTTAAATAAAGAAGTAGAATGGAGACCATGGTTTAGTGGAACGCAGTGGGGGGAAGTTTAAATAAAGAAGTAGAATGGTGACAATGGTTTAGTGGAACGCAGGGGGGGAAAGTTTAAATAAAGAATTAGAATGGAGGCCATGGTTTGGTGGAACGCAGGGGGGGGGTTGAAATAAAGAAGTAGAATGGAGACCATGGTCTAGTGGAACGCAGGGGGGGGAAGTTTAAATAAAGAAGTAGAATGCAGACAATGGTTTAGTGGAACGCAGGGGGGGGAAGTTTAAACAAAGAAGTAGAATGGAGACAATGGTTGGGTGGAACGCAGGTGGGGGAAGTTTAAACAAAGAAGTAGAATGGAGACCATGGTTTAGTGGAACGCAGGGGGGGGAAGTTTAAATAAAGAAGTAGAATGGTGACAATGGTTTGGTGGAACGCAAGGGGGGGGAAGTTGAAATAAAGAAGTAGAATGGAGACAATGGTTTAGTGGAACGCAGGGGGGGGAAGTTTAAATAAAGAAGTAGAATGGTGACAATGGTTTGGTTGAACGCAAGGGGGGGAAGTTTAAATAAAGAAGTAGAATGGAGACAATGGTTTAGTGGAACGCAGGGGGGGGAAGTTTAAATAAAGAAGTAGAATGGAGACCATGGTTTGGTGGAACAAGCCAATGGTTTAGTGGAACAGACCATGGTTTAGTGGAAGAAGTTAGAATGGAGACCATGGTTTAGTGGAACGCGGGGGGGGAAGTTTTAAAGAAGTGGAGACCAATGAAGTTTAAATAAAGAAGTAGAATGGAGACCATGGTTTGGTGGAACGCAGGGGGGGAAGAATTTAAATAAAGAAGTTTAAATAAAGAAGTGGAGACAATGGTTTAGTGGAACGCAGGGGGGGGAAGTTTAAATAAAGCATTAGAATGGAGACCATGGTTTGGTGGAACGCAGGGGGGGAAGTTTCAATAAAGAAGTAGAATGGAGACAATGGGTTAGTGGAACGCAGGGGGGGGGAGTGTAACTAAAGGGATAGGGTCGCAGGTGACCGGATAATAGGGTCGCAAGTGACTGGGTAGAATAGGGTCACAAGTGACCGGATAATAGGGTCACAAGTGACCATGGTACCAATAAGAACCACGGTATAATATAAGATATGTAAGATGTTTTAAGATATTATATTTCTACTACATCCCATGAAAATGTAATATATATATATACACATGTTATTATAGCTCTTGGACTAATATATACACATATATAATTATGATTTGTTTATGTGCCAAGGTATAACATATAGTTTTGATGGCAAGGAATTTTTAATATAGTAACAAGTATCATAAACCATAGTTCAACGGATTGGTTTAAGGGAAAATTTACAGTAAACCATTGTTTTTACCATTAAATATTGGGTTTTCCTGTAAAATTTTCCCTAAACCAATCCATTGAATAGTGATTGGAGTCCTTTGGGCCCCCATTGGATAGTTATTGGATAACTTACATGATAAACCCCAAGGCCCAAGGCCATGTTTACCATCCCATTCACCAACCATGACTGGGGGGTCATGTTCATCCCAGAAAATTGGTTTGACAATCTTAATGATACTAACCATGGGATTTATCCCATCTTATAACATGGCTATCAATTGGTGTGACCATGGGATAATTACAATCTTATATATCATCTTTCTAATATGAGATATAACCATTGGATGATGAAATGATTAGATAACCATGGGATAATATATTCACCATCCGCTAACATGAGATTATCCAGTGATAATAACCGGGGGATAATATATGAGATCGTAGTTGGATATGTTTTTGATAACAAAACGGACATATGATATCCAAGTATTTCAATATATGATATTGGTCTGGACATGTCTGGATGAATTATCATGACCTCACTGTGACATCACTGGAATGAATGATGGTTAGATCGCGGGGAATTAACATAATTCAGCCGGATTAGTGGCTATATCCCCGTCCATCTATATTTTGGTTGGTCCAACCCAAAAAGTTGCCGCAAGGGGTTTTCCTCACCGGGTATGGTGGCAACTACCACAAAAAGCACTGCTGAGAAAGAAATGATTAAGAGTCATCATGAAATTTCAATTGAGCACAAACTGTTTTGGTTGTCTTCCAGGTTCAAGCCACTTGTTAAAGATTCGTTAGTTTGAGGTGCACCTGCTTCAATTTACCCAGAAAAAGAACATCTACATGTATAAAGGTACCAAATGTTTTGGCTAAAGCTCCTTTAAGCACCGTTTCCCCACTCGATTTTCAGAAAGGACCTCAGCTGGCGCAGGATGGAGAAGACTCGGGGCGAGGAGACTCCAAGGACTCCTCGAAACTGCAAGCCTTGCGGCAAAATTTGGCCAACACTGCGAAGGATCCGCAACGGTGGGTCATGGTTTCCCTGTGGAAAAAAAACCTGTTTCATGTACCATTTGGGAGCCGCAACGGGATTACATCATATATCTTTTTGGTAGATATCTCGAATAGAAACTACAGATTTAGATAGATATATATATACACACATACACTCTGGTTATTTAACATAGCCATGGAAGCCATGGCCCATCTATAGATGGTTTAACCTATCAAAAATGGTGGATCTTTCCATGGCTAACTGTTAGTCATAACCAGAGGGTAGATATATGTGGGAATAGAAACCACAGATTTAGATCTCCCAGGTGTTGGATTCATTGGGACTGTGGGGGTAGGATTGTGAGAGAACCAAGATTCGGCGCCTCCATAGGATCAGATCCCGGTTTGTTGTAGATCTATTTGCTCTGGAAAAATGGTTAGGATTGGGGAAACTATCCGAAAATTTCAGGTTAGTTATATAATTTACCCAGATAAAATGGATACCTGTTTGGTAGTTTGGAACATGAATTTGATGAATTCCCAGATATTTTGGGAATGTCATCATCCCAACTGACTTTCACTCCATCATTTTTCAGAGGGGTAGGGCTCAACCACCAACCAGTACTGTACTGTATCTTGGGGACACATCTTTACTCGTTTTGATGCACCAGTTTCTATGCCTAGGTTCACTGGTCGTGCTCCATGCCCAACAAAGTTGGGGACATTTGCCACCACTCATTCTATCACAATGTTCATCCATGTTCAATGAGAACATGATGAGAACATGCGGGTATACCCAATTTTTGGCATTTTTAAGGAGATTTTATTATCTGTGATATTCACCCGTGGATTTTAGGGCTACCCTTTTGTCAGGATTTTTCGGGTACAGCCATTGGGAAGTTTTGCCTCTCAGGATGTGAATGAACTTCGACAGGAGGTCATGGATGAGGCAACGAGTCACCCACTGGAACTCTGAAATAAGCCACCATTGCGGATTTTACCAACGAGATCAACGGGGTGATTCTTTAGACGGACTTGGATGGGTTCATGACTTTTATTTGTGCTAGAATCGGATACACAATGATATACAGCGCACATTTATATAATTATATATAATCATATATATAATATAATAATAATGAGAATAATAATAATAATAATAGTAGAGATAGTAATGATAATGATCAAAAGTAATAATAATAATAATATATATATGTGTGTGTGATATGGAATTTGGAGTTATACAGCAAAAAAAACATGCAGGGTAATTCTGCAACATTGGCAATGGGGCTCAATCAGCTTTATGAAATGATGGGCTAAACATGCCTAAACCGGAAGTAGTCTCAGAAATGGATGAATGGTGAACATAGTTTTTTGAACTAGGATAATTTGCCCAGAACGATCACAGGGTGTTCTTTCATGTTCTTTCTGTGACTTAATGTAGAACACATGGTTTCCAATCCAGTTAGATAGCTGGTGTATCATGGGCTTAGAAACCCCATTGACCAACCACAAAACAATACAAAACAAACAATTCAGCATATGAACTAGTAGTATCTACCAGAAATTGGACTCAACCATTCCGGACATCCGAGTGCAAACCATTCATAGGCCTGAATTGCAAGAAGTAATTTGCGATTTTGAATCTTTGTTTGGAATTAGGGTACCCAAAAATCTCACAGTTCATCATTTTCCCCGAAAAATCGCCATTTTTGGGCCCCAACATCCCAGACCCTGGCGGCAATGAAACAGTTTGCAATGGCTAATCCCCTACAAATTGGTCGGTTTCCATGGGAAATTCTATGGGAAATTCCATTGCCATTGAGGTTCGCCTCAGCGTCAACGACATTCGGCAGGCGCCGAGACCTACCTGTTACGGTTGCGATCCCTATTCTGTTTGTAAGTGAATAATTACTATTTTCCTTATACGTACATATGTATTTATATATATATATATATATATTTATATACATAGATACTGTTGAAGACTATAGTATTGTTGTGTAAAATCGGAGTTGTGTTGAATATTACTCACAGATATACTACTGTAATGACATGTGATTGCATTAGACATAGACATAGATAGACAGACAGGCAGACAGACAGACAGACAGATAGATAGATATAGCTAGCTAGATAGCTAGGTAGATAGGTAGATAGGTAGGTAGATAGGTAGATAGGTAGATAGGTAGATAGGTAGATAGAAATATATATATATATTTATATATTGACATAGACTAGACATAGACTAGACATAGACTAGACATAGACATAGATAGATAATAGATATATGGATATTAAGATAATATAGACACGGACATAGACAGACAGATAGATAGATAGATAGATAGACAGACAGATAGATAGTTTCATAGACATGCAAAGGTGTGTCTCTCTTTACACTTTACACTGTATGTATTTCTGGGAAACGCCTCTGATTCAAAACATGATCTTTGTGACTTTTGGTCTGTCACCGGGGGATCGCACAACATCACCCCACAGAGTCATCTTTCGAATCGGATCGCCAACCTCACACTGATCAACGAAGCCCTGAATGTTAATTAAACACATTGTTGATTCAGGGTGTTGCTATCCCCAAGCCCTCTTGTTTCAGTACATATTATACACGCGGACTGCATGCATGTGCACAAATGCCTTCAGGGCCTTTCTGTGCTGATTCGGATGACCCAAGCAGCCAACAAGTCTTTAAGGGGAGTTTGTAAAAAAAAAACACGTCTATTCGTTTATATAGTCTTCCATGATCCCCCATGAGCCATTTTTAGCTTTCACTCAAAAAAACGATGAGAGGAAAAATCGATAACGTTGAACGTTGGTTCTGTGAATGATCTGTGTCCAGACACTTGAAATCCAATGTGTTTTATTTGTCCGTCGTTCTGCAGCTATTTAGTGTTTTTGCTTTCTTCATTTCATTGTTTGTTGTCGTAATGGCGCGCCAACCAATGCGTATCAGATTCTTTTTGATGATTGCAGCCATTTCAAGAAAAAAAGGACGTACACAGGATTTACAAACGATAACGAGCACAATAACTTTTGGCATCAAAAATGGTCCGTGTGAGACACGGCCTTTTTTCCCCCTTTACCTCTCTTTACCTCCCTTTCCTCTCCCTTTCCTCTCCCTTTCCTCTCCCTTTCCTCTCCCTTTCCTCTCCCGTTCCTCTCCCTTCCTCTCCCTTTCCTCTCTTTTTCCTTTCCATTCGGTTAATTTCTCTTCCTTTTCCTTCTCTCCTTTTTCCTTTCCTTTTTCTTTCTCTTTTTCCTTTTCATTTCCTTTTCTTGTCCTTTCCTTTCCCTTTCCTTTTCCTTTCTCTTTCCTTTCCCTTTCCTTTTTCTCTCCCTTTCCTATTTTTTCTTTCCCCTTCCTTTACTCTTCCTTTTCCTTTTCCCTTTCCTCGCTCATGTGAATCCTTTGGTCAAGGTGTGAAGCCAGCACTTGGACAAACGATAACAGGAACAAAAACACGATAACGCGTGAAAAAAACAGTTGAAAGGGCTCGGGGTTTTTACAAGACAGCCAACATTCATGGGTGAAAAACGGGCGTGGTACTTGCTGGTAAAAACATTTTTAGGCGCAATTCTCACAGTTTTCAACTCCGATTTTAATGGTGACTTATCCAATACCGAAACTATAGAATTAAATTTCGACCTCTTGGCATTAAAGATCATCATCGAATTATTTTCTAAGATTTTGTAATTAAAGCTGCATTTTTCACCCGGATTTCGGAAAATTTGCGCAATGTGGCTTTACAGCCGAAAGCCCAACGCCACACCCGCGCAGGTCCTACGTGGCTCCGCCGACGAGGACGCAACCAGTGCGGAGAAGTCGGAGGAGGCGAAGGACAGCGGCTTCAACAAAGTGAAGGCGACGGAAGAAGGGAAGGGGGTGCAGTATACGGGAACTAAGTGGTTTCATATGGTTTCATCCCACTCCCGATCCCTTAATTATCCCATCATAAATATCCCATGTTTTTTAGCCATAGTCAGGTTGAAACAGCATCTGTCAGGGTTGCGCTTGGAGCAATTCTGGGTTTACCCGCCTTGTATCTGGGCTGTTGGGAGAAACCATGATAGTATAACATAGTATAACTATGGTCCAGACTATGGTTATGGAGTTGGTATCATGATGTATCATGTTATATTCCCAAGCTATGCATAAATTTATGCATACTTATGATCTTATGGAGGTTCTTTTAAAAGTAACCCATAGGTATTGGAGGAAGTGACAGGTGGTTGAAAGGAGGCTGCCACTGCTACCACAGCGGAATTGGGGGGTACTACAGCCAAGAACAGGGCCATCAATGGGTAGATGGTGAGCTACTGACAAAGATGGACATCCATTGAATGCATTGGTAGGTAGGAGCACAAGCTGCTGGGAGAGTCACCATCTCAACCATGCAAATCTGCGTGCTATGGAGAGATTTGTCGGCAACTGCTGGAAAACTCAGCCTCAACATTGAACGATGGGAAACTAGCCATCTGTCAAAGCCTATTTGTTCGCAAAACGGAAAAGTGAACACATCACGTTTAGACATCTGTAGATTGTGTTCTGTTTATGAATGCTCCTCTTTGTGCTAGGGTGAATCCACCCAAACCTGTGAAGATAGTTTTCATTGAAAATGTGCTGTGCATGCCTTCGATGTCTCATTCAATGTGATTTAACATGATGGTTCATAATAAACGACACCCAAAGTGCTTGGGATTGTCAGAGAGAGAGAGAGAGAGAGAGAGTGCAAGTAGCGTATGTAGTCCATTCTGTTCATGTCTTTTGTTTTCACCCTGGAGCTACAGTACCATGTTTTGACCCGCGCCAAAATTCGTTGCCGTTGAATCGTGACACAACCGATGCGGCAGAGGCCTCTGTGTTCCGCAAGGCAGGCGATTTGCGCGAGGGACTGAGACTTGGTCCCTCACTTGCGATGATCCCACGTGACATCTTTTGAGGATTGAAACCACCAGTCATTCTTTATGGGTTAGGCGTGCCATTGATAAGAGTACTTTGAAGATCAATGTAGTCCAAGCTCCGAAGCTTGAGAGTTTTCGGATGTTCTCGGAATTTGAAACTTCCAACCTGCTCTTTGGTGTACTGGGTCCCTCGTAGCTCTCCGGAAAGTTGAGATCTATGTCCAACAGAACGATGGCTTTTCCTGTTCTCTTTTTCTGTACAGTGACTTGGGGTAGTTATCATCCTAGGCGGCACGGAGACCTGACAAACCTTGTGTCGGTCAACCTTGGATGTCCAATGATAGTACGGCTTGATATGGTCATGCACAAGTGGCCAGCAGTAGGGCTTCGGTCCTTTCAAAATCCAGTAGAATTATTCAATATATTGCCATTTAAGTGTGATTGTGTCACAACTCACAACCATAGTTACATGATGCTACAGATAGTTACCACTCCATTGTTGTTGTATACAGTGTATATACAAATATATAACAACCAAACAATTTCTCCTTGCTTTCGGTATATGGGGATCCCAAGTCTCCGCCAAGGAGACATCGCTTCGAGGAGAAACCGCACGAAGCCTTTTGGTTGTTGCCGTCAACGCAGGCCAACTATGTACAGCTCAATCTGAAGGATGCCAGCGAAGGCAGTGAAGCCGTGTGTCTCGACGTAGACCGTTTTTTTTTGTTTTCGAAAAACTGATTTTTTTAGTGACTTGCTCCGGTAGCCATTTCAATCCCATACCTAACTTGACAAAACAAAACAAGATCACAAGATCTAGTTCTTCAATAATATTATGATACATATTCAAAGATGGTGTTTATTTATGGTGTTTCAAAATTGATCAAATCTTCAAGCCGATTTTTTGTTGGCAAAGATCATCCTGTCCTGGGAAATCCACCGTTCTTCCCAATGCTTTTCCCAGAAATGCTTCGCTGCTTCGCCGAGAAATCGAGTGAAGAAGTTGGGCGGCAAGTTGAAAGGCAGCATCGCTAAAAAAAGCAAAGAGGTGTCAGATGGTGTACAGACACTTGGAACAAATGTTGGCAAAGCTCCGGAACAAATGTTGGCGGAGTTGTTGAAATGTGTTGCTTAAGTTTGATGTGCTTATCTCAGGGATTGTTGAAGTTTTTTTTGGAGTGCTGCTCCTACCAACTTCCAAAACTTGCATGTTTGGATACAGTACATGTGTATACATGTGTCAAGAACTATATATATATATAGTAGAATCATTTCACATCTGAATCTATATATATATATATACACATAACTATTTATTATATATATATAAATAAATATAAATAAATAAATAAATAAATATATATAATTATATATATACATACTATATATATATGCGAATAGAGTGTAAGCTACGGACCAAAGTACAATATCACATAATTCATCACTCTAAGACCCACAGCCAAAGGGTATGACAATCGCCCTTTTGGCTCAAGACCCACTGCAGCAACAGAGAAAAGGAACGCCATGCGGAAGCTGTCGTCTTTGTGAAGTCATTACTGGAACAACAAACATCAACATCAATTACTGGAATATAATCGGACAGGCAATCCCCGATTCGCAGGTTATCAGCCGTAGGACTCCTACGGAGCCTACGAGCGGGGAGCCGCGGGCCTTACAGATGACTGAACAGGATAGCAGCGATAATGCATTTTCTTTCTCTGGACATGCCGTTGCACCAGCTGCCGGCACGCAGTCAAATTCTTCACAGAGTATCGACACTGGTGGAAGCGATGCCTCAGAACTGAGAACAAGCCAACCCAGGCGACATCTGGTTGCTCCTAGAGGGAGACAAATTTCGACAATGCAAGCAATTGAAGATAGGGACAGCACACCTGGAAAGAGAAGATCATCTGCACGACAATTGTCGCCTCCGATGACTCCAAGGACTAAGGCAAAGACTACGTCTTCGAATCCGCCTTCACCGATTCAGGACGCTACTCCATCAGGGACAGGATCTTATCAGCAAGTGAATGCCCCGTCAAGTGGTAGCGACATCTTCACTGCCTATCAGAGTGAATTAGCTGAGTACAAAACATCACTGGAAAGGGCCACTGAAGAAGAATCTGTACTTCAGGCAAGATTGAGTGAGACGACAGCATATGCCTATCAACAATTTAATTTCCTGGAAAGCACCACTCATCAAGAGATGATGTCGATGACCGAACAACTCCAGATGCTGAACTTCGAGTTACAGGCTGCACAACAGGAAGATGAAGGTGCGACCTACAGGATCGAAGAGTTGGAAAGGTATCAGACTATGTCGAATGAAGCTGCATCTCATTTGGAATTCAAATATTCACGACTACGTTCGGAATTCGATGAACAAATGGGACAAGCAAACGCAATTATGGTACATGTGGGAACTGACGCGAATGCTCACATCAATCAACTCAGACTGGAACTGGAAAACGCAGAGATGAATGCCAAGCAAGAAGCTCTAGCAGTCGGCTATGCTAATGACCAAACATGTGCTTTGCAGATCGAGATGCTCGAGGTTGCCAATCAGAACCAGACGATGAAGCACACCATGGCCATGAATGTCAGGCGACTGGAAACTGAGTTAGATGCTGCTGACATGAAGAGGGACGAGATCATGAAGGAGTTCCGTAGTAACATAAGATCTGAACATGACCGTTATGCAGAATGTGAACATCACTTAGCTTTGGAAGAATCACAGCTTCGATTACAGGTGATCCACAGTGAGAACTTACAATCTCGACTAGCGATTTCTGAGAACAGGGTTTCTGAAGAATCTCTAGCTGAATCAGGTGGCATGCGGGACATGAGGATAATGGGACTACGTTCTGAACTACACATGAAACAAAGTCTTTTAGATCGAATGCAACAGCAACTGACTGAATCGAAGAATCAGTATCATGAACTTTCCTGTCAACAAGCCAGAAGATCTTCACCGAGCAGATCACCGCATGGAGGACCTCTATACGAGATGTACATGCAAGCCGTGCGTGAACGTGACAGCTTGAAAGAATCCAAGGCCGAAGTTGACAAATTGTACTTGCAGAATAGATCTGAACTCATTGACACTGAGGACCTGCTCAAAGTCTTCCAGCGAAACTTTGATGAAACTGGTAAGAAATATCAAGATGCTCTGAACAAGATCGATCACATGAGCAACAATCCGAATGTGACGAGTACCTTGTTTGACAGTTTGCACAATGAACTCAATGACAGGGATACAGCTATTGCTCGCCTTCATACTGAACTTGAAGCCCAAAAGGACTCTCTTGAGCGTGCTCACAGGGATGCAGGTAAGTCCATCAAGATGTTGAACGACAGAAGACTCGTGATCAAAGGTGCGACTGACTATTCCATTCCTGAAAGCCATTTGACCGAGATGCATCAATTGGCCAATGAGCGTTACGCTGAGGTAGAAGAAATGTCGAGCACCATTGCTGCCCTGAAGTTGGAAAACCAAGCTCATTCTTCTTCATCAATGAATAGACCGACTACATTACATGGGTACCCCAGTAATGCCATGCCTCGGAATGAATGTGAAGAGAAGTGTGCCAAACTGAAAGCAGAGTTGGACGAGATGAAGCAAGAGAGGAACGCTGAAGTTCGAAATCTTCAAGATGAGTTGAAGAAGATGGAAGATCGTAAAGATTACTATAAGAACAATTTCTCTCAAGCTGAAGATCGTGCCAATGATGAAGAGCAGGAATACCGAGCAGAAGCTGAAGCCTTCGAGAAGCTCAGGAACGAGTACAACACAAATGTCAAGGAGTTGGAGAACCTTGAAAGGGATAGATCCAAGTCATCTGTATCTCTAAGAGAAGCCGAAAAGATCAGTCTCCAACCCTGGCCTAAGACCACTGAACTTTCATCCTGGAAGGGAAGTGTCGTTCATGAAGTTTGCGTTGCAAGTGGAGATCGAAACTATGAAGATTGGAAGGCGTGGTTAGCTCCGTGTCTTGCAGATCAACCTGACTTGGAGGCGCTGGCCAAAGCTCCTGATGTGAGATTCCAATCCATTGATGCCAAGCTCTCCAATGCCTTGAGGAAAGTCATTGACAATGCTGGGGACAAGTCCATGCAAGTGAAGTATGACATGTCCATGAAGAACCAATTGTATGGGAGAAGTGGGGACTTCATCAAGGGACGAGAACTATTTGCAATGATATTGATTAGCTTCAAGTCACCTGACCACACTGAAGTTCTCTACAATGCCCATCATTTGTATATGTTCAACTACTATGGAGATGACCAACTTGAGGCCTTCTACAACAAGTGGCTTGACATCGTATACAATATGAAACATGATGATCTGCCTTCCAACAATTCCCTGCGTGACACATTGTTCCGGAAGATTGAACATTCAAAACTTATGGCCTTCGATATCAACCGATACAAAACCTTTGATGAAGGGCATCATGAGAAGACCTATGCTTACCTAACTGGTATGATCAAGGGATACATAGCACGAGGGAAGCAAGAACGACTGTTGAAAGATAGAGAACGTGCAGTGAAACTGTCATTGTCCTCTAACAAGACGACACCTGCCTTAGAAGATGCAGACAAGCCTGCCGCTCCCGTCAAGACCAAGAAGGAGAATGAAGCGGCCGCATCGTCTACAGGTGATCCTCCCAAACGTCCTAAGGCGAAAGCGAAGAGTGAAGCTGCATCGGTACTTCCTACACCTTCTCCGAAATCCCATGCCGACAAGAACAACAAGAAAGGCAAAGGTGGGAAGGGAAGATCATCTTCACCCGTTGACAAGAAGAAGATTTTCTGTAACTACTTCTTCAATAAAGGAGGATGCAACAAAGGTGACAAATGTCTTTACAGTCATTCTCAGAAGGTCTATGATGCCAAGATGAAAGGTAAGAAAGGCAGAAGCGGAAGTAGAGATTCATCAAGAGGGAAAGGTAGAGGAAGTTCATCTTCAGCTGGACCCAAAAAGAAGGTATGTTGGAATTGGCAAGAAGGTACCTGCAAGTTCGGAAACAAATGTAAATTCCTACATGCAGATAAATCGCCCTCAGCATCCTCAGAGAGAACCAGCAAGAAGACACCAAAGAAGAAGGCGACTCCCATTACCATTGATTCCTTCTTTGATAGCGACAATGAAGATTCTATGGATTATACCTCACCGAGGATAGCCAGCGCAAAGAAGTCTTCTGATGATCGCAGGATCTCATTTGATCTGGAACCTGAGGTGCACGAGATCGACATTGAGGACTACCAGGAGGGACTACCCAAACGTATGTATCGTGACCCCAACAAGCAATATGTTTTCTGGAAAGTCGATGATTTGACCGACGATCAGTCCAAGTCCGACAACACCCTCGGTTCAGTCCGAGCACGGGCCAAGGCTATCATCATGGACAGATGTGGACTCCATCGTTTTGTTGATGAAGTTAGAATCATTATTGGCCCCAAGTTCGACATGTTGATCAAACTGGACAATGATCGTGATGACTTGACTTTTATTGAAGAGCTTGTTGAACACGAAGTTGGAAACTCCCTCATGAAGTCCAAGAACATAATGTGCATTTCACTACCAGTGCAAGCCAAAGATCGTAGATTCATCCTGGATTCTGGCAGCGGGCATGATCTGATTTCTGCAAGGAAAGCCGAAAGGATGAACTTGAAGCAGCGAACTTGTGATCCTATCATGTTCCACACAGCCAACGGTTCAACTGCTACTCAGACAGAAGCAGAGATTGACCTGGGAACCTTTGATGTGACCTCTCATGCCTATGTACTGGACGACACTCCGTCCGTGATGTCTCTTGGGAAACGATGCATGGAAGAAGGATATTCCTTTGTATGGCCATCTGGTCAAATGCCTTTCATGATTACGAAGAATGGAGAACGCATCGATTTGACAATCCATGACAACATCCCCTACGTTGATCTTGGAACTTACGAATGCACTCCTCATGAATGTCATCATGCATCAAAGATCCATGACCTATTGACACATTCTCAAGTCGGATTCAACAATTTCAACGACATTGATGATGTTGGTCAACCCTCACGAAGAGTACATCTCGATGGAGAAAGTGGTCTTGAGACATCGATTGAGGGCCACAACTGTTCCCGATATGTCAAGAAGCCCAAGGTGAAGAAGAAGAGAAGAGCAATGAACCGACAGAAATATTTGGCAACTCCTGGAGAAGAGGAAGAAGAACCACCTGAGGGCGGCGAGTACGAACCAGGAACTCCGATTGACGAGCCTCCTGGAGACGAGACTGACTTTGAAGATGATGGTCATGGTGCTCCTGAAGATGCCGCTGAAGGTGATGAAGATGACATCGAGATCGATGTTGTCGAGGGTGAGTCCAGGGTAGCCAAAAGAGGAACGCTCAAGAGAGAAGCTAATAGCCTGAATCACAAGTTGACCCACAGATACAAGAATCCATATTGCGATTCATGCATTCGAGCAAAGATGAAGCATTTCAAGACTCGTCGTGGTGCATACAAAAGGGAACTCAAGAAGTTTGGCGACCTCATTACCTTCGATGCGGTGGACACATCCAAAGTCCATGATGACGTATTGGTCCTCGAGAAGGAAGTGTTGGTTGTCAGAGACTGTTATACAGGAATCATTGGTGCTTATCCATCTGACAGAATGACCAAAGATGATGTAGTTAGAGCAGTGAAACAGTTCATCGGCGCCAAGAAGGTCAGACAGGCCTACTCTGATCATGCTCCTCAATTCATTGAAGCCATGAATGAGATGAAGATACCAATTGATCATTCGTTGCCTGGAAGACCTCAAACCAACTCGATTGCCGAAAGGACGAACCAATTTATTCTCACAGCTACTTCTACATGCCTTTTGGAAGCTGGATTACCACCATGTTTCTGGAGAACAGCAATCCTTTGCGTATGTCATCTACTCAACGTAGAACCCAACGATGATGATTTGAGCGCTTGGTGCAAACTCCATGGATCTGAATTTGCTGGCAAACTCATTCCCTATGGTGCTCGTGTGAACTACAAGCCTCCGAAGACCAGAGAAGCAGGACAACTTCATAAGTTCGGGCCTGACTCTATTCCAGGAGTGTTTGCAGGGTATCACATTGGTCCAGGGATGCATTGGTCAAGACAATACAAAGTATGGCCTCTGAGTGAATTCGTACATCAAAATCTTGGTGACGATGCTAGCAAACCTGAACATCGTCTTCTCAAACCTCATTTGACTGAAAAGGTCGAGATGGTCACTCCATTGACATTTCCATGCAAGCAAGAATACGAGAGGGTGAACACCACATTGGAAGGAATGAAAGAAAGAGAAATCCTCGATGGCGATCCCTCCAAAGTGCCTCATAGAGATGACGAAGAACATGACCAAGATGAAGATGATGATGAGCTTGATGACGGAGACGATGGTGGACCTGGACCAAGTGGTGGAAAAGTTTCAAAGAAGCCTCTTGATGACTCCGAGGATATCTTCGACAAAGACAAAGATCCAGAAGAGATGACTCTCCAGGAATTGATCGATGCCCAACCAGACCATTGGAAGAAGGGCAAGGCTGGAGATGGGAAGGTATACCTCAATGACGATGGTGAGAAGGTCAAGTTGAACGTCAAGGGTTACCCATACAAGATTGGAGATGACGGTAGACGAATGTTCAGAACGTCATTGCGTCCCAAAGGGACCTATTCTCCTGAAGAATGGCGCAAACTCTCCCAATCTGATCGGAACACCATCCTCAAAGCCGAGAAGAAGAAGTTGGAGAAGAAAGAGGCCGATGACAAAGCCAAAAGATTGGTCGAGGAAAAGAAGAAGAAGGCAACGAAGAAGGAGAAGAAAGATTCAAAGAAAGACAAGGACGAGCCAAAGTCCAAGGACGATGAGGGTGGTGATGAAAGTAAGAAGGATGACTCTCATTCGAAGTCAAAGAAATCCGATGCAGGTGTTGGTGAAGTTGTGAAGAACAAGATTACCTTACCTATCACATGCACAAGTACGTATCTTGAATTGTACGACATAGTCGATGATGACGATGTACATGGAAGACGATACATTGATTGTCGAAAAGTGAAGAGGAATGCTGATGCAAGTCCATGTTCCGATGCTTCTACTGACGTCCCGGACGACGAGGAATATCTCACTGAATGGGATGAATGGTCGGAGGTCGAGAAAGGACGTGGCCCAAAAGCATCGTGGAGTGGTGAAGTTTGGAGCACATTGTCAGGTGAGATTTCGAGGTTTTCCATGGCTACGCCAGGAGAGTCGACAATGATCAAAAATGGCAAATGTGTTAACGTCAAGAACGTGAAGGACATAGCCACTGATGATGATGAATACATCCCATTTCCAACTATGCCGTGTACTTCTGCATCAAATCAAAGTCACCGAACCAAGATACCTTCAGGAGGTCTTGGAAGCAAACTTTTCAATGCAATGGTTTCACGACCTGTGGGCAGAGCTGAGATTGAGTCTAACCCAAAGGCCAAAGAGGCGATGCTCAAGGAGTGGAAAGGCCTTCGTGATCAAGAGGTATTCGACTTTACAATGGTTCGTGAATACGACGACGTTGTTGCAGAGGCCAAGAAGAACAAAAAAGAAGTACACATGGCCAGAGTCCATGGCATATGCGTGGAAAAGAATTACCAGCTGTCAGAAGACAATCCTGGACGAAAATTCAAGGGAAGAGGCGTTCTGCTAGGAAATCAGGTGAAGAATCAGCATTGGGAAGCAGCATTCTTCCAAGACTTGGGAAATTCCCCTGCTTCCTTCGAAGCCTCGCGATGGGCAGATTTTTACGGATGTCTTCCTGGGCACTCCGTCAAGTTGGCAGATGCGATTCAGGCCTACATCCAGGCGAAGTTGAAGGGACCCTTGTGTTGGGTGGAGTTACCCACTGATGCATGGCCTCCGGAGATACAGTACTGGAAGTTCCGTCGCCCTGTCGTAAGACTCGACAAAGCCCTGTATGGACACCCTGATTCAGGCACGATGTGGGAACAACATTGTGACAAGAAAGTTCAAGAAATTGGTTTTAAGCCCATTGGAGAGGAATGGCCTTCTATGTATTTTCATGATGAGCTCAAATTGCTGTTGGTAATCTATGTGGATGACCTTAAGCTTGCTGGGCCCTCCGAAAATCTGGCCAAAGGTTGGGATATGTTGCGCACTGTTCTGCGCATTGAACCCGAAACCGACTTGGGACTTTACTTAGGATGTGTTTTATCCCAAGGTGAGACCCAATTGCATAATGGTAAGAAAGTCAAGACCATAACTTATAACATGGAAGGATTGTTAAAGTTATCGGTGGAAAAGTATCTTGACATCATTGGTAAGGACACAAAATTGAAAAAGGTATCAACTCCAAGCCTTCCAGAGGAAACGAAAAGCAGCCCGTATCGAGCTCCTTCCGATGGAAAACGCAAAGTTGAGTGTCCTTGGTGTGCACATTCCTTCGATCCAGATATGCCTGCTCTCTCTGAGACTGGCAACTCACGTCCTGCGCAAGACAGTGAGACGCTGAGCCGTGGGAATCTAGCTCCGCATGCAGCTAGTGTGCTTATGAAGCTGCTTTATGCAGCCCGCATTGCGCGGTTTGACCTGTTGAGATCCATCAATGCATTAGCACGTAATGTGACTAAATGGACAAAGGATGATGACGCCCGTCTTCATCACCTAATGTGTTATGTTAATTCCACATTGTCCCTCAAAATGATAGGATGGGTCGGAGACAAAATTGAAGATTTATCATTAGGACTATTTGCAGATGCGGATTTCGCTGGATGTGCCCAATCCTTGAGATCAACTTCAGGATCGCACTTACAAGTCCAAGGTAAGTTCACAAGATTCCCACTTGCTGGTGGAAGTAAGCGACAAGGGTGTGTTAGTCATTCTACCCCCGAAGCTGAAATCGTGGCTGCAGATACTGCACTTAGGACTTTAGGAATCCCCGCATTAAGTCTGTGGAAAGTCTTAGCCAAAGTTTTTCCTCAACTCCTGTTTCATGACGACAATCAAGGTATGATTGGTGTTGTCAGATCAGGACGGAATCCAACCATGCGTCATTTGGAGCGCACACATGGTATTTCCATTGCCTCCATGCATGAACATTTCCAAAAGGATCATTTTGTATTGATCTATGAAATTACAGCCAAAATGGCAGCCGATATCCATACTAAAGGATTCAAGAATCCCATGGCATGGAAGAAAGCTTGTATGCTAATCAACTTGTTGGAACCTCAGGACTTGCAGAGTAAAGAAGTCTTAGACATGTTGCAGCCAAGCACCGATGTCGATATGACTACTCGACAAGTTTTCCAATCCAAAACCGAGGATATCCCAAACTTCCCATACACGGAAACCCCTATTTTGCCAAAAGAAGTGTATAGGAAGGGTTTGACTAGTAAAGAGAAGCTACAATACTTGCCAGGTATGGATCCCATTTTTGTCGTCAAGCAACCGGTGTTTTATCGTCCTAGGCCGCCCGGCCTGATTGTGCCGCCAGATGTATTGAGATCCACATGGGTTCTTCTCAATGGTACCTGGACAAAGGTCGAACACCGTGCATCTCCACCCGAGCAGGCCATCAGATTTGATAAGTGGGTTGAACGAGCGTGTTTTCAGTACCATTCGCCTAACAAGCAGCCGTTGATCCCGGACACTGTTTCACAATCCGTTTCAACGACCTCAACCCACCGGGTGATGTCGTCAAAGCACGTGCATGCCCCGCCTGCCCACTCGAGATCACTACGTGACTCGTGTGCGTCAACACAACATGACCGTGTACAGCATCTGACCGATTCACCAATGCTGATGTTCTCGGTTGATGCCTTGTTTTTAGATGCACAGACATCACCGTCTCAACACCCGAAATCCATTCACCAGTGCCTTCAGCCAGCCACACGTGTGATCAATACGCTTATGCGCCTTGTTCATGGGGGGAGTGAGGGTGAAGGATGTAGTGAGGGTGAAGGAAAGGGACACCTACAGTCCACTTCAACACCTGGCCTATGTCATACGCATCCGGAATTGGACATCAATGATAACATTCCGTTTGTAAAATCCACCCGAAAATCCCAAGTGTTAGGTAAGAAAAATGAAGACCATTGGCAGTGGGATGGGAAAGAGACATTGATCCGAATTCACAAAACGCCAAGAAGGCAAAACTTTGTACCACAGGATTGCGAAGACTGTCCTTGTGACCCTAGGATCATATGTGATGAGAGGGAAACTGAACAAAAGTTCAAAACCAATACTCGAGTGATCAAAGACATATGGAGATTCAAGGGCGACAATCATGAATCAACGAACAAGTTGAATGAATTTTGGACTGGAAAATCGACATTCAAGGTGCTCGCCAATGCTGAAGTGATCGATGGAGGTAAGAACTGTAAAGTGAGTCAGGGAGTAATCACGCTATGCACCAATTGCAATGACGTGAAAACTATTCCCATCACTGATGTTTTTGTCCCCTACCAATATCACGTTGAAGTAGGCAAACATGAGGTTGACCATCCTACAGTGTCGGTAATCCTTTGGAGAGAAAAGAAAAACAGAACTTTGGAATTTCAATTTTCCAAATCACCTTGTGACATGATGACGTCAAAGTATGCGAAGTTTTCCCTTGCAATCAATTTGATCGAAGTTCCTCAAGCAGTCCCATGCTTCGTCTTGTTATGTTCGGAAGAGAGAAACTGGTTTACGTTCTTGCAGAACAAAATGAAAGACGAAATGAAGTTTCATGTCGTGCCAATCACTGAAGATGACGACATGCTCTCTCCGTACGGAATCAGTAAAGCAAGGCGATGCCTTCGGACCAAACTTGATTCAGTGTTCTTTGCAGGTCCATGTACAGGCGGTTCACCTTGGAACCGAATCAACCGATGGGTGAGCGAAGCAACAACACAACTCATCGAAGCAAAGAAGCAGATCTTCTGGGCGATGTGGGAAGTGTTTGCATCAGTGCTAAGTGAACTTATCAACATGGGATCACCAGCCTTGCTTGAGTTGCCTAGAGGTTGTGACTACTGGAAGGACCGTAGAATGACAGAACTTGTGGAAGGAACCGTATCTCATGAGCACAAATTTGATGGATGCATGTATGGCTTGAAATCACAATTCCAAGAGACTCCCAAACCAATCAAGAAACCATGGAAGATTGTCTCATGGGGGGTGTCTTTTCCGAAGCTTCATAGAAGATGCGATCGCCGTCATGACCATGCAGAGTGTGCCGGTAGGGAAACTCGCATTACTCAAGTTTACACTAAATGGATAGCCAAGATAATCATGAATGGAATCAATGATCATGTAATCAGGAATAGTCCATTTGTGAACGTCAGAGTGATGAAACGTTGGAAGCCGCTTGCATGTGATGAACAACTGAAATCTGAAATGTCTCGTGATTCCGAGAATGTCCGCAGTCACCCAATCAAGTCGGTGGCAACATCCGTTTGTGCTACTCGAGAGCTCGACGCCATTGACCATTCGTTCGAGCGATCGCTACTGCACTGGTGCTTTTCGAGATTGACATCAACTTCGGTTCTTTCATCGTGGCACTTTTCATTTTCGTGTCTACTGCTTTCTGAATTCGACTCCGACTGGTTGTTACGAGACCTACGGTTCGTACAACTATTTTCGCTGTTCGAACAGTTGTCACGAGACCTACGGTCCGTGCGACTTTATTCTGTACAAAGCGGGATGGCCGATACACAGGATCTGAACTCAGTAGGGCAATTTGCCGGAAGCCGAATCACCGTTGCATTACGGGTGCTGAAGGGATTGTCCGAAGGGTCCATTGCAGCCAAGACTCCATCACCATTCCGAGACACCCGAGGTTCGAATTTTCGACTGATCTCAGATGAGGACACAGCCAACCAGTGGATTAGGTTTGGTATGCCGCCTGCAGTTGTCTACTCAGCATACTTTGCAAACTCCAGACACACCAGTGAAGCCACTGCACAAGCCCTGGAGGTAGCCTACAAGTTGTTGCAGAGAGCGCAGGACATCGAGAAGGGGTGTTCAGGATGGGAGTTTTTGTCAAAGGGATCGAGATTCGTGAAGGTCTTTGCAAGCAGATGCCCATTCGAAGATGCGACTGTGGGACGCTTCATGGACAAGGAGATCTATGACAGACTCGATGAGCTTTGGATCGTATTGTCCAAAGGACATTTTCCCGAACCTTTTGATGATCAAGCCACTGCAGCCGAAACTGAGGCGAAGATCCGAAGCATGAAGCAAATCTATCGAGGAACACCATCATTCAACACAGATCCGAGTGCCACATCATGGTTAGCTGTGACAAGGACAGCCGAGTACTTCAAAGTCATGGACGAGTTGACCAAGGTAAATCCGAAGTCTCCATCTGACAATGACAGCTATCGAAAAGCAATGAAGCACATGATTGAAGTCCAGATGAGGCACCTAGGACATGCACTGAGGTATCACAATGAGCAGAACCCATCAGATCAGATCATCTTGCAGGATGTGATGAAGGATGTAATTGCTTTTGAAACCAATCAGCCGAAAGGGAGGAGTGCAGCCCAGAACCATTTCTTGTGTTTGTTAGCCCTCGGCACGACACTTGAGAGACACAAGACCAGCGCCCGAGGAGATGGAAATTTGCCAAGACTAGCAGAATTGTCCGAACTACAGTTCTCGATCCTCAAGGCCTTTGACATTCCTTTGGGAATCCTGATTGGGCATGGATACAACGTCTCAATTGCCGACGAAGGGGCCAGATATACCGAGAAAGAGAAACGTCACGCTTGCCATAGTTCCCTCAAAGATTTTACAACATCATTGACCGATACTCAAGCTGGAACAGGTGGCAACATGCACAATTTCGATGACTGGGACATCCCCCTGAACTTCAAAGATGGACGAAGACCCGACGAAGTTGACTTCTGGAACAATGAGGAGCCTTCATGGGTGAATGATGACACATCAACTGGACCCAGTGCCCAGAGTACATCCGCTCCTACGGAGGGATCACAGCCAAAGGCATCACAACAATCATCAAGTTCAAGCGTACAACCGAAGAAGATGCCAAGATCATCGACTGGCGGAGCCTCGTCTTCGTCGACCCATGCAGCTTTCCGATCTGGACCCGGAGCAACATCTCAAGGTCATGCTGAACCAGAAAGAGATAAGGATTGGATTCCAACTGAAGACTGGATGAAGAGGAGGAAACCTTCAACCGTGGAAGTGCGACTCCATGCTGCCGAGGACTATGCTCGTGAGGAACAGCGAATTGCATTCCTACGCTCTGGCAAGGATTTTGTACTTTCAATCGTAGAGGGCCCTCACACCACTCACAAGTATGGATCCAACTTGATCTGGAAACAGTATTTGAGGAGATTGACATTTCATGCTGCCTTGTCATTCAACATGCTGACAGAAGGTCAACTTGATTCCCACATGATTAATGAGAATGACTACGAATGGCTTAAGCTCTACCACTACATCATCACGACCACAGAGTTTGTCAGGTGCAAGGGATATCCAGTGACGGAGGTCCTAGCCATGTTGACATTGGGCATTGAAGAGACCGTGGAGGGCGAGATTCGAGCCAAGCTCAAGAAATTGGGAAACAAGATTGGACAGTTCATCATCGGGGATCCTTGGTTAGACAAATGGGATGAATTGGGAGGACAAGTGAGAAACAACAAAGCTCTCATCTTGACGGATTTGACTTACCAAACGAGATCTAGTTCGAGAATCGTCAATGACATCGAGGCTGGACTTAACAACATGGGTCTTTCATCCATCAAGGTGTACCAACTTCCATATGAGTCTCTGGAGAAACCCGAGGACTTCTTGAAACTGGCAACGAATGCATTGACATTCCTACGATCCAACGCAAATGCATTTTCAAGTGCCACTGTTCACATTTGGATCTCTTTTGCAGCACTTTTCAGAGGACAGACTCGCATACTGATGCCAAATGCAGACTTCGTCACCAAATTGGCGGAGATCATCACTGAGATCAGCCAAGCAGCTCATCTTCCAATTTTCGTCAACATTCTGAGAGATGCCCGGTTTCTTGGGTCACAATCTTCAATTGTATCCATGGCCGAGGAGCTTGCAAGAATCTTGAAGGAAAAGGGCATTATTCACTCCACCAATGAAAGATTCTGGAAACAGATATATGCTTGTGGACGTGAACCTTTTTATTGGAAAGAAGGTGAAGGCAAGGAAGTCATTTGGGCTATGCTTGAAAAGTCATTGATGCGACAGAAAGTCTTCTTACATTGTGCAATGGATCATGATACAGTCCATGACCTGAATGAAGAATGTGTCCATGTGAAGAACACCGGATTTGACATTGAAACCATCAAACGATGCACAGAACATCCACGAGTTATTCCCAGCATTCGTGCTGGAGAAGTCACAGATGCTCAAGCTGGATCAGCAAACATCATTGGAGGAATGAAACACATGAAGGATGCGGTCCAGAGGAGAGCATGGTCAGACATCCGACGAGGAGTATTCACCCCGGAGCCCCTGACAGATGTGGATGAGCATTGGGTCGAAGTAACCGAAGATTCCGAATTGATGTGCGATGTGTGCAAAGGATTTCACAAGAATGATTCGAGATTGAATACCTGCACTGAGAACCGCACAAGATGCCTGAATTGCGCAAGCAACTGGACAAGAGCGGCGATCTACGGTACTGATGACATTGGGATGGATGAATTTTCACAGGATGCAAGAGTAGCTGCAAGATTGCTCAACATCTACAATGAGTGCGTTGACTGGAGAGAGATGGAAGCCGAGAAGGACCTCCGTGGATTCCTGGTCACTGCGACACTTGCAATGCTTTCAGGATACAGGACTACAAGCGATGTGCTCAAGCAGGTATCACATCGAGGTGCCATCCGAATGCCTGCATACATGGTGAAAGGGAAATGCAGACGAGACCTGTTACCCCAGTTCACTGTACAACGCGAAACTCGGACAGAGGATTGCGGAGGCGGAATGCACCGAATGCGATGGTTTTACAGACTGCTTTGGGATGGTGGAAACGTCGCTTATCATGACTACATGAAGACCGTGCTGACCAAGGAGGAGATCGAATCAATGATCAATCCAACTGCAACAGCTGAGTATGTCGGCGACATTTTCGAATTCTGGCTTGGAATGCTTGATCTGGGTATTCAATTCCCTACTATGTTCGCTGGATGGGGGGCAAACCTTGACAGTTGCCTCGCAGGACTGGAAGAGTCGTTTTGGCTATTCAGCAGTTCATGTCGACCTACCGACACCATCAACACAAAGCGAAACCGATCCAGGAAAGCATACATCCCGCCGGTCGAGAATGACATGGTGATTACAATCTTGAAAGAAGCAGGAATTTTTGACCTACTCATGCAGAAGAAGATCACCAGAATGCCGGTGCTCCCAGAAGCCAACTACGATGACCACCCTGAAATGATTGAGGTCTCATCAAGCGATGAAGAGGTGGATGAAGTTGATGAACCTGATGAGGAGACCACGACGCCTACGGCGCGGGGCCCTCGAGCTGAACAAACTTCAGGAGAAACCGATGCCGGAGCTGGTGACATCGAGATTGAGGAGGAGGAAGATGGCATGGGGGGACAACCTTCAGAAGCGAAGAAGCGCCGAACCGAGGTGCGTGACATCCGTGATCGTTTTGAGAAGCTGATTTCAGATGCATTGGATGTTCAATATTGTTTCATTTGTGGTGGAAGGCATGGCATTGACGAATGTACTACACCAGATGATGAGAACATGAAGGACACCATATGGCGCATGAGGTTGATCATGGATCAGAAGTCCAAATCCCCATCATCATCCGAAAGATCCAAAGCTGCAACCAGAGGCAGAAAAGACAAGCTCCCAAAGAACGTCATGCCACGAGGAAAGCGTTGGGGAAGAACCAGATTCACTGAGAAAGAGGAAGTGACCAAGTGCTTCTACAGTCAGTCAGCCTTTATGTACGACATTGGTGATCGTGAAGAAGGAGGACAATACTTAGTGAATGGTGTCGAAGTCAACCCAATTAGCCGAGGTGTGAAGAATCGTCATGAGCTTGACTTGCTGATTGAGCGTGCGGCTGAGGAATCCCCGCCTGTTTTGCCGACCATTGAAGAGCTGAACGCTTGGAACCCCCTTGATCATGATGCTTATGTAAAATGGCTTATTGAAGAAAGAAAACAACGTGGAGACAACTGGAACTTCAAGTACATCCAACCATTTACACATGGCCACAACATTGGTACACTTCAACTTGCTCGCATTAATGGAGAAGAATATCTTGGAATGGGCTGGTGTAAAGTGCATCGATATGGCGAGAATGAGTGGATGGGCAACAAGTGGGAAAATCCGCCATGGATGGTCGAATTATCAAAAAGATTCAATGCAGCGCTACGCCACTCCGTGGGTTGCGTCAGAGACAGTCGAAATCACCGTGGACTACCATGCGACGAGGCAGGTTGGGTCAATGTTGAGTCGATCTTGAAGTACGATGCCATTTGGAAAGACCAACATACTTTGGCTGGAACGACCTACGTCAACTACCCGATACTTGTTGAGAGGTGGAACAACTTCCAGAGAGTGATCTTCACTGAGTACAAGCAAACAAAGAGAATCCGAGCACAAGTGCTAGGACTCAAGGTCACGAAAGGTGAGTTGGAACGCATCATGAACAACTTCAATGATGGATTGACCTCTAGACTTGATCGACAAACACTGAGGTCGGAGATCGGCACAGCAGATCGAGAGATTTGGCTTTGGCCGGTGGCAATCCGTGCCCCTATGGCGCATTCAAGAGTTCAAGGCGGTGTGCACATTGAAGACAAAAAGACTTCATATCAGATGAACCCTGGAGTAGGATACACTCTTGGAGGAGGATTTCATTGCACCACATTTGACAACATCGCTCAAATCTTCAGAGAAGGACTACGTCCCGGAGGAGGAGGCGACCGCATCAATACGTTCTTCGTGCCATTCGCACCGTGGGATGTGAGAAGTCAAATGGTGCTGAGATTCAGGAAGATTGATCAAACTGATCTTGTCTACATCTACATCACGTATGATTCCATCGCCAAGTTCTCCCCTCGATTATCAGCAGACGGACACATTTTGGTCCAAGAAACAATTCCATTCGAATCATTCGATGCAGTTTGGTATTACGACTGGAGAGAAAAGGACTACTACCGTCTCATGATCACGAAGGGAAGAGATCAACTTGTTCTTTCTGTGCAAGGTGCAAAGAGGGTGGCCACCATTGAACGATTTGACAAGCTCATTGGAAACATTGTGCCTGAAGAGTCATCACCCGATCTAGACGAACTTCGAAAACTTGTCGATATCAGGACCGGTCACTTCAGTCATACTCACAGATTGTTCCCTGGACATCCGGATTGGAATGATGCAATTTCATTTTTGGCAGTCACTCATCACCCTAGCAAAGAGGACCATCGACTATGCCCCGCATGTCTGATGGAGACCCCTGCGCCATTATCGATTTGTGTGATGTGCAAAGGATTTTTGGTGAGTCATGGATGGAGGAAACGAATCAAGATCACCGTGGCTACAGTACCAAAGGCCGAATCACATCATCGAGAAGAAGATCTCAAAGACCATGTCAAGAAAGCATGGGAGGAGGTGAAGATCGATTTGACAGGTGATGATGATGACGACGAGGTGATGCCAGATGATGATGATGTCACCATGAAGAGTCCAGAACAAGAAACTCAACCAGAAGAAGGAGATGATGATCAAGCCTCGAAGAAGGGCGACATCAATGATGAGAAAAGAGACTTCAGAGAACAAGATGAAGTCGACAAAGTTCTCAATCAAGAAGGAAAACCGACCGATGAGAACGATGATGAAGAGATAGCGGTCGATGAAATCAACATTGAAGAGTACGAGGCTGGAGAAGCTCGTGATGCAGTGATTGAGTACCCCAAGTGGATGCAGCGGATTGAGTTTGGA
>CAMXCT020006814.1:0-5000 GCA_947184155.2 Cladocopium goreaui
CATATACATACATATACATACATATACATACATATACATACATATACATACATATACATACATATACATACATATACATACATATACATACATATACATACCTATACATACATATACATACATATACATACATATACATACATATACATGCATATACATACATATACATACATATACATACATATACATACATATACATACATATACATACATATACATACATATACATACATATACATACATATACATACATACATACATACATACATACACACATACACATATACATATACATATACATATACATATACATATACTACATATACATACATACACATACATATACATACATATACATACATACACATACATACACATACATATACTACATAATACATACTATACAATACATATACATGCATATACAATGCCTCTCATCCATATAACTACATATACATACATATACATACATATACATGCATATACATACATATACATACATATACATACATATACATACATATACATACATATACATACATATACATACATATACACACACACACATGTCCGACGTCCCATAGCGCAGGGTATGGCGCACACTTTGCTGCTCAATGCCATGGCCATGAAGCTTCAACGGAGCCATTACGAGGAGAGCTGGAAGGCGGAAAGTCAGGGGCTGAAAATGGTGGGTTTTTAGCATGAAAATCCCATGGAAAATTCCATGGAAAATCCCATGGAAAGATGGGGATTTTTAAGCAACCGAAATGGTGGTAACTGGGTTCTAAGTGGGCGCGGGACCCATTTAGTGGGTTATAACTGTTATAACCTACTAATCTAATTGGGGTATACCGTATCTGAAACTGGGTTATATTACGGTTCTTAGCCACTTACGATTCCGAGGCAAACCGCCACTAGCAAATCATTGAACTAAACGGCAATTTTCCTATGTTACCAGAGGGTATCTGGCTAGTAGTGTTTCTTTTTCAAAGCAAATGCACCAGGATTCGGCCAAAGGGAGCTTAACCACAATGGGGATAAAAAAACGCTATCTTTCTAGTTGATGGCCAGCAGAAATGAGGACTGTTGGTTATATAAGTTGTATAATGACATGGTTTTAACCATCAAGGCCAACAAAAATAGAACAACTATGGAACAGCATCAATTTACCACCGATACTTTTTGGGGTTCCCAACTGATCTTTTTTGCGGGTTGTCTGCTCGGTTCTTTAACTGCGACGAAAACACTGGGTCATGATGCCCACCCCAAGAGTTGGCGACGCTTCATTATTGTGACCCATTCAATTTATCCAACTTTGGTGATTTCATAGGGTATAAAACAGTTTATAACTCAGAGTTGGGATATAGCCAAGAGTCTTCATGAACAATTTCAAATGGAACAAATAATTTATAGTAATTAACTCGTATGTTTAGTTACACTTGGTTTTCACGAAACATTTTACGTTTGGTAATGCTGAGATATAAAGGTCAATATCAGTATCAGTTTTGATTGTTCATAATACCGTAGAGGTTAACCCCAGCAGGGATTGTTCTGTGGCTAGCATGCTGTTGAGTGCGCCAGGTGTTTCAACAGATCGACGTTGCTCCTTGGAGCAAAAAATGCCGTGGGGATTTTTGTGCTTTGAATGGGGGAATATGGACCGCTGTAGATGAATGTTAGAGGAATCGAAAAAGAAGAAACAAGTGAAGGTCTCACGATATATCTTGATACCAACCAACATGTGCACTATATATATATATAAATTATCTATAGATAGTCTACGCGTACAGCAAGTAAATGCAAACACTTGTAAATGCAGATGTAAAGATAAACATCTATTTAAAAAGGTGGACGAGAAACTTGGTGCAATCCCTGAAGCTTCGAAAAAGAATTCCGCCAGCCCTAGCATCTGCATTTACTGCCTCCCGAGGATAACGATGGAAGCTTGTCCCTGGAGGAGTTTCAACAAGCTTTCGAGCTTTTGGCAACCAGCCCAACGTCAGGTATGACACTCAGGTTTCATTCAGAGCTGCCTTAGCTGCTGGTCTTTGGGTGCTTTTTGTTCGATTGTTGGATATGTCTGCATGGTCTCCTGTCTGACAGCCCAGATTGGACCCTGCCGACCTTACTGCCCTTGATGATACAAATCAAACGTCCGCATTCCGAAGCGACGAATTGGCTCCCCCTTCTGAGGTTACCTATGCAAAAGCCCGGATGGTAAGGACGATTCCAAAGGCTGGAAAAAGAGATGCAATGTGCAGAGACAAACAGCCCACAGATGGCCATTTAAAGCAAAATAAGGCCCTTCTACGAAAAATTGCAACGCGAAGCAAACCCTGAGCTATACTACACAGATAAAGTGCAAGTGCCAGGTTGTAATGGTGGTCACATGAATTTCCACTTTTGGGTCTTCGGGCCTACCACCATGGAAGGATGATGGGAACCCCCTTGATCTCACCAGTATTCAAATGAATTCAACTCTTCCAGCAGATTTCCCAATGACTTTCCATAAAATCCAATGATTTCCAACGAATTCTATTGCTTGCCCATCGATTTTCCAACGATTTTTACCCTCTGGTAATTTAACGTAGCTATTGAAAATGACCATTAATAGTGGATTTTCCCATTAAAAATGGTGATTTTCAATAGCTATGTTAAATTACCAGAGGGTACTGATCTATTCCAACTATGAGTGATTTTCCAATGTCCACTGATGACCCCCCATTGGGGTACCTAAATAGAATGAGGGGGCAGGAGCCCGTTTTAAAATAAAAATAAAAATAAAATGAAAATAAAATGGGTCAGACCCCAGCATTTTATTTTGTGGGTGCATTTTATTTTTTGAGGTGCCAAACCGGGCCAAACCCATCAAGTTAACTGACAGAGATAGCATCATAGCAAAGATGCACAGCTGCGCGTCTTTGTGATGGCTGCCATCCACTAGAAATTGGGGGCCCCTAAGGCACCCGCATGAGGATTGCTATTCTTACCCTTGGGCACCCCCATTTTTTTGTAGGATATCACGAAAGGTAGCCTAGGCTACCTGAGTTCTATGTACTTTAGTACTAGTTTAGTACTGGGGGAGGTGGGTGCTCCTTTCCCGGAAATTGAGAGCCGAGAGTCACGAACGGAGACTTAGGGGGGGGGCCCCCCCCCCATTCGATTCCCCCCTGGTCCGCATCTCTTTCTTTCTTTTTCTCTGACTATGTACTTACCTCCTTATCCATCTATCTATCCATGTATCTATCTATTGAGTTGTCTATCTATGTATCTATTTATCTATCTATCCTTCTATGTATCTATCTATCTATCTATCGATCGATCTATCTATCTATCTATCTATCTATCTTTTGATCGATCTATTTAGCTATCGATCTATCTATTTATCGATCGATGCTTCTATCTGTCTATCTATCTATCCATCTATTTGTTTATTTATCTATCTATCTATCTATCTATATCCTTCTATCTCTCTATCTATCTATCTATCCATCTATCTATATATATATATCTATATATCTATTTATCTATCTATCTATCTCTCTATCTATATATCTATCTATCATACATACATACATACATACATGCATGCATGCATGCATGCATACATACATACATACATACACACAGACATACGCACATACATACATACATACATACATACATACATACATACATACATACATACATACATACATACATACATACATACACACAGACATACGCACATACATACACACAGACATACGCACATACATACATACATACATACATACATACATACATACATACATACATACATACATACATACATACATACATACATACATACATACGCACATACATACATACATACATACATACATACATACATACATACATACATACATGATGTAACATAACATAACATTACACGACTTAATGTGACATAACATTACATCACATTACATAACATTACATTCATACATACATACATACAGACAGACAGACATATTTACAAACATACATGGATACAAAGGAGTTATCTGGTTAGTGGCCATAGTCAACTGGCCCCATGGTCTGCAACATACACCTAGAATCCTTTCTCGGGCATTGTAGAAGGAAAAAAAATTACGACCGAGTTTTTCTACTCCGCCCACAAACTCGGTCGTAATTCTGTGGGGCATTTGTTGGCTCTGAATTCGTCACAGCCAAGCAAGAAAGCAACACTGGACACGTCATACCACTTATACTGTTTCATAGCTCTGGTTTACTAAGTCATCCAAATGGACTGTCGTCTATGTACTTGGCTTACACCCCCAGTTACCCCAGACTGGCTCCATTTCATTTCAAATTGGCCATTTCATTGCAAACTGGCTCCATTCCATGGATGAAATTTCCCTTTCTCATGGGAATCCACGGCAAAACAATCCTGTGGATGAAATGTCTCCTTTTCACCCGCCTGCGCTTATGCCCGCCGGGCATCAGAACAGGCAGGCCCTTCATCGAACAGCTTTTGGGCCTAAAATGGTGAAAAAACAGCCTTTCCCCTGCCAAACCTGCGCTGCCAAAGCCCCGCCTGCGCTTACGCCCGGCGGGCATAAGAACAGGCAGGCACCCAGGCCTGGACCAGGCCCTTGCAAGATGATTCCAAGATATGTAGGCCCAACATAGCTGCCATGGACGTACTTGGCGCCAGCAAGTCAAAAGCCAACAAAAAGCAACATACGCGCAACAATGGCACAACAAACCTGCAAGATGACCTGACATGGGGCTCAACAAGCGTCTGAAAAGTGGACGACATGGACGAAATTGAGCTCATGTTTGGCCCAGAAATGTGTACTTTCTGTGTTCTTGGCCCCCCCCCATTCGATTCCCCCCTGGTCC
The DNA here is from genome assembly GCA_947184155.2 of Cladocopium goreaui. NCBI lineage: Eukaryota > Dinophyceae > Suessiales > Symbiodiniaceae > Cladocopium > Cladocopium goreaui. The sequence goes on from CAMXCT020006814.1 coordinate 4,867, forward strand.
GCATCTCTTTCTTTCTTTTTCTCTGACTATGTACTTACCTCCTTATCCATCTATCTATCCATGTATCTATCTATTTAGTTGTCTATCTATGTATCTATTTATCTATCTATCCTTCTATGTATCCTTCTATGTAT
>CAMXCT020006814.1:10000-50000 GCA_947184155.2 Cladocopium goreaui
TCTTCAACGCAATTTCCACGAAGTCATGAATCCGCTTGTTGATCTTCGCAATTGAATGTAAAGTTTAACGGGGGTGGGAGTTTAATATTCCCTAATACCCTTGTTGATCTTCCCAATTGAATGCAAAGTTTAACGGGGGTGGGAGTTTAATATTCCCTAATACCCTTGTTGATCTTCCCAATTCAATTAAAGTTTAACAGGGGTGGGAGTTTAAATTCCCTAATACCCTTGTTGATCTTCCCAATTGAATGTAAAGTGTAACGGGCCTGGGCGTAGTAGTAGTAGTAGTAGTAGTAGTAGTAGTAGCGTAGTAGTAGTGGTAGTGGTAGTGGTAGTGGTAGTGGTAGTGGTAGTGGTAGTGGTAGTGGTAGTGGTAGTGTAGTGGTAGTGGTAGTGTTAGTGGTAGTGGTAGTGGTAGTGGTAGTGGTAGTACAGTATTAGTAATAGTAGTAGTAGTATTAGTAGTTAGCGTAGTAGTAGAAGTAATAGTAGTATAGTAGTATAGTAGCAGTAGTAGTAGTAGTAGCGTCGTCGTAGTAGTAGTAGCCGTGGGTAGTAGTAGTAGTAGTAGTAGTCGTAGTAGTAGTAGTAGTCGTCGTCGTCGTCGTCGTCGTCATAGTAGTAGTAGTCATAGTAGTAGAAGTAGTCGTCGTCGTAGTAGTAGTAGTAGTCGTCGTCGTAGTAGTAGTAGTCCTCATAGTAGTAGTAGTAGTCCTCATAGTAGTAGTAGTAGTATAGTAGTAGTAGTAGTAGTAGTAGTCCTCATAGTAGTAGTAGTAGTAGTAGTCCTCATAGTAGTAGTCCTCATAGTAGTAGTAGTAGTAGTCGTCGTCGTCGTCGTCGTCGCGTGCTTGCGTTACAAACAGTCGCACCTTCTCTTGCCTCTCCCTCCTGCCTTTTCCCCCCCTACCTTTCGTCCCCCCCCTCTCAAGTATTCTGTACAGATCAGTTGGGTCTTGCCATTTTGGGGGTTTTCGGGTTTTCCTTCAAAGATGGTTAAAACCAATCAAAGAAGGAAACAAGAACAAGACAAAACAAGATCAACCCAAAAGAAAATGCCGGAGCCCGAGGTCCAACAGTTGCAAAATGTAGGTCCAACAGTGGCCAGGTGGAGGGTGCCTGACGTCATTTTCTTTTTGTACCTGTCCATTGTGTTTTGCTTTGGTTTTCCTATCTTACCTTATGCCCTCTCATTTTATTGGCATTTTCTCCTTAGGCCCCTGCATTTTATTATATTTTTTTAGGGGTTCCACCCCCCCCTGGCAACAGACGAGGGTACTGATGTTCCAATGACTATCCACTTTTTAATGATTGTTCTGAATGGCTCCCATCATCGTTAAAAACGCGACGGTCCCGTGTGGATTTGCCAGGCGCCTGGCTGAGTCACATGTTCCACATGGCCGACATCGACCGAAACGGTTTGCTGAACTTCCCCGAGTTTGTTGCTGCACCCGGGCAGATCCATGGGATGGGGATGGATCAATGTCGATACTTATTCTCCCATGGGATGATCGTGGGATACAATCATGAAGACAGTGTTGTTGTTGTTGATGATGATGATGATGTTGTTTTTCATAAAGTTTTTTCCAGAACACTTTCTATTGAAATCAGACATTTCTTTGTTAGGGCAGTCCTTCCACATAGAATTGTAATTACAATGAATATTAATGAATTAGGTTCAATTTTTTTTGGCGGCCCCTGCAGCCACAGTATTTGAATGGCGTAGTAAATGGATTGGTGCACGGTTGCAATGAAGATGCTGGGTCATAACATGCAAGATCATGGAAGTCAGCTACTCGGACTACCAACTCCTAGTGACCCCTAGTGATGGTAGAGGCCAGGATCCGATGGGAACACTTAGCAAAACCAGCGGTGCCGGACACAGCCACTTTTCGACTGGGTCAAGAGCCATGAATCTTGCGACTGGGTCATGTGAGGCTATTTATGGTCTATTTGGCCCTTTTGAATACATCATGATGCTTCGTGTTGTTGTTTTTCTTTTGGTTTATAAAAGCTACCGCAAAAAGATAGAACGCACTTTAGAAACTCTTTCAGTAGGGTTTAGACTTTTCTATCTTTTGGTGGGTTGAAAGTGGTCTGGTTGTTGTTTCTATCCTTGACGATAATCAAGGGCAGCCATTTTCGTAGGCTCCTGACGGAACAGCCTCTGTCGTCCGGAAACAACACGGGAGGAAATTAAAAAACCCCCGTCAATTAGATTTAGTATTGCAGGTTGCCTTTTTGTACCGGGTATAGTCCATTCACCGTAAAACGATAAGGAAGAAAAAAAACGATAACGCTAAGTATTATATATACATATATATATATATACATGCATGTGTGTATACATATAAATAAATATATATATATATATGTATACATATGTATGTATATGAATATATGTGTCAACATATGTTACCATCATGATTCTGGCACTGGTGGTATGGGATTCATCCATGTTAGTCACATGTTTTGCATTGCGTTGTGTGTTTGTGGGGATGTCAGCGTGAACAAAACGATAACAAAACGATAACAAAAACGATAACAAAATTAACCCGAAAGCCATCTTCAAACACCATGGCCCATTGATCACCTTGCCTTAAATATTATCGCAGGTGCGCGCATTGACAGAAACCTAACGCCAGACGAACCCATATACTATAAGACTCCCTGCCACCACAACAAACTCAGCTAGCCAGCCAGCTAGCCAAAGCGACTGAATCAACCAGCCAGCCTATGCCAACCCCAGCGTTGGAGACAACCAGCCAACCTAAAGACATTTTAAAAAAGGTCCTCTTCTAAACACGTTGTGGCTACATGTGGCTACGGTGAGTTTGCTCCAAGAAGCGTTTTTGCAGCAAAGGTATGAATGCCCGAGGTCAATGGAAGCTGAACGAATGATTTCTTGGATGGCGGCCGCATGTGCATAAACCTCTTTGATTGTGATAAGTGCAGATAGCCTGCAAAACGATAAGGAAGAAAAACAACGATAAGGTGAAAGCGGCATAAGCAAATTTATACGTTTTTTTTTTAAAATCACCGGGGCCATTTTCGTTTTCCGCCATCAACCTTTGGTTGGGGGAAACCCGCAGAAAAGTAAATCCAATTCTAAAACCTTACTTGCCTTTAGCTCTGTTTGAAGGCGATGGAGAACGAATTCAAAAATATTGGTACATTAAACATCATCAAACCTTTTCAGCCTTTGTTTTTTCTCCCCCTCCTGGCTACCATAGATTGTGAAAACGTGGCTCCCGACCGACTAAAAACGTGACTTCTCCCAATCTCTAACAGCCGAGGTCACATTTGACTGGTCAACACTCGAGAAGCCAGTTTTGGATGGCATCTTGAGACGGCTGTTTAATCAGCTGGACAAAGATGGGAACGGCGAGGTGCCTCTACGTGAGACCTGAAAAGCTGTTCTGTTTACACGGAAAAAACAGCAAGAGAGATACGAATTTTCGCAGGAAGCTTGTTACACAAACTCACCAAGTTTTGCCAACTGGTAGTAGCACTTTGGCCAGTTTTTTTTTCAAGTTGTAGTTCCTTTTTGTTTTTTCCTATCCCACATGTCTATATCATCATTCTATGCCATTGGTGATCTACGCCATCGGTGCCCGGCCCATCCTGGTGACCTCTGGGTGGTTTTGCAGGTCAGTGTAGAGGAACTCGCGGAGATCTTCAAAGGCGCGCTGAGCTGGTCCGAGCTGGAGCAGGTCTGTGCAAGGCGCCGCTGGGACGGGACCGACCCCGGGGCTTTTCTGACTGGCGCTGTTTTTTTTTTTGTGACGCCCAAAAGGGGGGGTTGGGGTGACTGACTTTCACCTTTCACCGTTTTTTTTTTCCCGTTTGACTTTTTTCCCGTGCTGTTTGACCAACAGAGAATGGTGAAAAAATGGGATGTAAGCAAGAAACATCGGGATTCATGGGGATTTACGCGACCAGAATTGGGATTTGACTAATTAACAAACATGGGGATATCACCAACAACCATGATGGTACAATGGGAATACAATGGGATATCATGGGGATAATTAATCTGGCCAAAATAGTTATTCAACCAATATTTGTTTGAGATTACTCCAACGAAATGGACATAATTGTCTTCATTGAAAATTTAAGACATAATTTAAGATGATTTCAGGGTGAGATCGGTTCATTTCGGTTCGTTTCGGTTCCTGGAAGTAGTCGGTTTCTAGCGGTTCGATTCCTGACGGTTCGGTTCTCGGTACGCGGTTCGGTTCCGGAGCCTTCCTGTACTATTCATCATGAGGATTTCATGCAGTTGCGGTTGATTTAAAGGTGAGTTGCAAATCAGAAAGCCCATATTGGGCTGGTTTGTTTCCCTTGCTAAAGATGGCTTTGTTGCCATGAACACTTTCCCGATCTCATGGCTGGGCCATGGGGGTTATGGGATGGGACATGACCTGATTTTTGGAGCTGAGATGAGGTAACATGTTTTTGATATTAGGACATTTCAACCTCCCAGATGGAAAAGAATTCACTCGCAATAACTTTGGATTTGGACAGTCAACATCGAGATCAAATTTCCTTTCAAGCACCAGTCCAACTATTAGTGGTTCACTTCCCAACATTTCCCAAGTGCTCCAAAGAACCCCAAGTGATCCGATTTTGGGCTATCCCTTCCAGTGGACCATGTATTGAGGATAATCATGGTCCATGATTTGGGGGATCATCCAACAATACCCAAGTCAGGTTTAAAAAAAATACGATGTTTCACTGCTGAAATGAGATGATGGGGAATATGTTTCTATTTCATTGGAATCTACCTAATGGGCTTGAATATCATATGAATTTCATTAGGATTATATATATATATCCAAGGAGTATAGGATTGGGTTTTCATTGAATCCATTATCATTCATTTGGAATTCTGTGGGGATATTCCCTTAGCACTTACATAGCACAAAAACCATGGCGGCCTTAGATCCTGGTACCTCCAATTTAACCATCGCTGAAACGGCCACTGAAGTAAGTTATAAGTTGGTTTATAATCCCAACTAACTCTAGATAATATCATGATATATTTACCCGGTAAGGTAAACTAACTAATAACATAACTATGGAAAGATCCACCATTTTTAATGGGAAAATTTACACTATGTCTATGACCAATGACCATTTTCAGCTATGTTTGTGACTACCAGAGGGTGCCAGTTCACTAACATTCACTAACGCCGAGTTATTGGAGTTGGACTATATTCCCAGATATTCCCAGATATTCCCAGATCAAATCCGATGGAAATCCCACAGGATCGATGCGGACTGCGACGGCCACGTGACCGTGGAAGAGCTGGAGACGTTGCCGAGCTGACACGACCCATGGAGCCGTGCATGGTTAACACGGTGGCCATGGGATGGTTTAACCTGGTTGGTAGTGGTGAATGATGTTTTTTTTTGTGGCTGAAAAATGGTAGACAATAGCCAGTGAATGATGGTTAATGATGGTTGATAGTGGTTAATGATGGTGATGAATGATGGTTACCCATCATTAACTCCATCATTTACCAGAGGCCAACACCCCAAACCACCAGTCATTATAGGGGTTTATGATGGTTAATGATGGTTAATACTGGTTGATAATGGTGATGAATGGTGATTTACCCTCTGGTAAACCAACAGTTTGCGCTATGGAACACCACCATTTTTAAGAACGGTAAATCAACGAACTCAATGACCATTTTCAATAGCAAACAGTTAAATTACCAGAGGGTATACTATTGTGGGTAAATTGTAACCTTTTCTCCCTGGAATGACGGTGGGGGAATGATCCTATTATTTCTGGTGAATTATTGTGACTCTTCAATTATTGTGAATGATCGCCCGCAATTTGATAATTCGCAGGATACCTATTAACCAACCAGAACAATGGGATGGGGGGCTTTTTCATGGCTGTCAGTTGAATGACACATTTTGACCATTAATCAGTTCCATATTTAGTGTTTTTTAACCAATCGTTATTTTGAGCCAACCCATTTTAAGCTCAAGTTGGGGTGATTTTTAGACGAAATGATATGATCACTCACAATTTTCATTTTTAGAATGATTTGTAGATGTGTTAACATCCCCATAATTACCGTAATCCCCAAATGATAAATCATTGCTGCCCTGGCTTTTGAAGCATTTCTTTAATTGTCCAACTGGTTCATCCACCAAAAAAGGGAATCTGCTAGGGTAAACAACCTGAACTATTTCCCGGCAAAACGAAGATTTATATAGTTTCAAAATGCGTTTGCTTAGGATGAATTAAAACATAATTTTCTAGTTGCAACTCTCCCGTACCCCCAGATTCAGAAAAGCATAAATGTTACCACTGAAATAAAGTAGTAAATAGCATTTTGCTCACAAACCGTCCATTTTTGTTGGGGTTACTACTAGCAACTCTTTGCTGCTTCGTACCCCCTGAAAAGGTTAACCGAAGCCTAAATGTCATAACTAAAACGAGATCGCGAACAGCATTTTAACCTAAGAACTATCCACATTTTTTTTTGTTGGGGGGTTGCTACTAGGAACCCTGTGCTTCGGGGTAATCCCTCTAAAAAGGTTCAGAATAGGTTCCATTTACCACTCGTTTATTTGTTTTAATATCTAAATCTGAACTTATTTTCAAAACATGGTATGTGTCAAAATTGAGTACTCCAATCATTAGATGGCTAATAATTACTACACATAGATTCAAATCTGTGGTTTTTCTGGGTCTTAATCGTTGACCAATATCCAGATAGATGTCATCTGCCAACCTTGGCAGTTGCTACAGGATGGTGCCCCCCAGTTATAAGTTGGTTTATAAACCCCGCGAACTATAGTCATATCTACCATAAGCCATAGTTGAGGCACTTATAAGGCAGCTTAGCTATCTTGGGGGCCTCCGGCCGAGGTTTCTGTTTCAAAGCATCTCTGATGAGGACCTAACGTGGCTCGACCCGAAGGGTGGCAGACGCAAAAAATGTTTTTTTTTTTCAAGCAGATGACTCAGATGGGGGTTTAACCAATGGTTCAACCAACAAAAGTTGGGATTTAAGTGATTTAAGCAATAAAAATGTGGGTTCAAACATCAAATATTGTGGTTTGACCATCAAAAGTGGGATTTCACTAACCATTGGAGATATACAGAATGGGATGTAATGAGGATATGATATATGTATGTATATATATATATACATACACATACATATTTTCACCCAATCAGATGGTCATTCAAAATGCCAATTATGTTTGGGCTTTTACTATGGCATGGATGACATTGAACCAAGATTATATAATAATCCATCCTTTTGGGACCTCTTTTCTTCAACCTCCTATCATTCCAACTAATTTTACTGACAAATCCATTTTTCGAACCAACAAAAGAATGGGGGAGATTGAGACAATAGCAATGCTTTTTTTTTTGGGGGGGGGGGGGGGCTTGCGGGAGATCAAAAACGGGACGGATCAAGAATGGGGGCTGCTAATTGAACAAACAACACATGGCCAATGGATCCAAATGGGGAGATCTGAGCTTCCAATTCCATTGCTTGGCCTTTCCATCCATCAGATCTGGTTGGTGGGTTCTATGCTTTAAACTTCATATTTCCGTCCTGCTCTGGAAATGTGGAAATGTAATGAAATTGATGGCTTTCCTTGGACATGATTCACACATGCTGGATTCTCCACATGATATTTTCTTCGTTTTCCGGAGAGAACACACACACACACATATATATATACTGTATATATATATATATATGTATATCACATATCCCATTCTTTTCGGGATTTTCCATATATTTTCCATGGGATCCCATTATGATCCCATCCCATGATGATCCCATGAAATCGTCCGTCGGATCCCAAGGCGGCTCTCTGCCACTGCCTCGTTGGGGAATTGGGTCCAGCCCAGAACCAAAAAGCCGCGAAGGCGCTGCGGTTCCCTGGAGGGGCACACGGGTCACACGGGTCACACGGGTCACACGGGTCACGACGCAAAAAAGAAACGACGAAGAAACTAGTTCCACTAGTAAACTGGTCGACTTTTATCAAGTTCAATTTTGATGGCCAGAACTTTTTCAGAACTTTAGAGCAGTGTTCTTTCAGCCCCGGTTGATATCATGGCATTATGATGGGATTCTACCCAAATTGGGGAATATCACCATCCAGCAATAAATAAAAAAGGGAATCCCGTTCTCAACGAACTGTAACCAACCAGCGTAAAGGGACGATAAAAAGGCTTTTGAACACGGCTCAAATGTAGACAAGTTACTCAAGTGACTACACAGAAGTTCATGAATAGATTGATCAATTGAATACATATCATATAGTTGCAAATATGCAAATATGTAGAGAAATAAACAACATGAAACTAACAAGGTATGCAAATGGATATGAATTTAAGCAACTTGTTTAAATGTATATATATATGTATTTATTTTGGTTTATTCATTTGTTAAATTGGTTTTTATTTATATAGTGATTACTAGTTGCGTTAAACGTTACGGCGATAGTTTGATGGTGATGCTTCCTTTATCGGGGAGCGACCACCAAATGATCTCAGAGATCAAGTTGGCGAGCTATTATAGCTCTCTCTCTCTCTCACACACACACACGCTACACCCATCTATATATGTCTATGTACACACACATACATATATATATATATATATGATATGATATGATATGATATGATATGATATGATATGATATGATATGTCTATATGTCATTCTAGGTGAGTGTAGATGTAGATATGTAAATACATATGTTTGCACATGTATAATACATGCCCATACATGCCCATACATACATGCATACATGCATACATACATACATACATATATATATATATATATCCACATTTCTATATACATTTATGGACTGTTACGTATCTCGAGAACACCTCCATCGTACTGGTATCTCGAAACTAGTTCCTCTATAAACCTCTATGGCTCTATGATACCAAGAATTTTAGATCCATTCATTGGTCCATCAGTATAAATGTATGAATGAATGAATGAATCAACCGGTCAATTAGTCAATTAGTCAATTAGTCAATCAATTAGTCAATCAATCAATCAATCAATCAATCAATCAATCAAATCTCATTTGATCTAATCTAATCCAGTCTAATCCTGTCTTATCCAGCCTAATCCTATTCCACCCTATCCTAAGTCCTATCCCATGCCATCCTATCCATGTCACAAGCTAATGGCAATTGGTCCCAAGGACCGATCAACTGTGGCAGTCCAAACAAGCTGGCTGGAAAATCACCAGCGAGTTTCATGGTTTCAAAGTCGTGGCTGGATTTTCCAGCCATGTGGACAACCAGAGGCTATTTCCTTTTTTGGCAAACAACCAGTGCGTCATCTTTCATACCAGTAGCGTTTTTGTATTCGGTCCTTTTTTTCCTCGGCCGCCTCGGCCGGTTTTGAGAAGCCTTTGGACTACATCGGGGGATCACTGCATCCATGGGAGGTCGGTGCTGGACCAGATCCGCAATGAGACGCTTGGCTTCGCAGTCCCTGATTGCTTCGCTGCGAGTCAGGCGTGCATGAGCGGAATCTGGAAGTCTCGCTGAGTCACCAGAAGTTGGTCGTAGTGCTCAAGTCACCCATGTTCTGGTTTGCGATCCACTAACAGCGAGAAGTTTACTGCCAGAAGAGGTACCTCAGTCAGCTTGGGCCAGACTGCGACCAAGGTAACAGTGGCTCAAAATTCTTGAAACAATTTGGAGAGCTTAGAAAACATAATATATAAATGCATAAGTACATAAATAAGCCAGGCCAGTGATATAAGTGCATAAGTCCAATTTTGAGCCAGAACCAGCCATTTTTGGGTTTGTCTGAAAATTTGAGGGAAACGTGGAGAACACCAGGTTCCTTCCTGACACGGCCTAATTGTGATTGGGGTTATTTCACCATTTTCAGACAGATCCATTGCATTGTCATTTCTTAGTGACCAGAAGTAGGAGCAGCTTCGATCCCAAGTGCAGATACCTTTGCTAAGTGCATCACTGCTGTGCAGACCGTCTGCAGACGTTCGAGACATCCCTCGGAGGGCCTGTTACCACAGAACTCGCCAAGCGATGTCATGTGCCGGGTCTCTGAACCCCGAACCTGCACCTGCCTGCGCTTGGGACACACAGTGATTGCATGTGTGACATGCAGAGAACCAGAGAGGATGGATATATATATATATATATGTATACATTTACAGTTGCATATGCAGTTAAACACATGCATTTAAACAATGTGACATATAGATATGCGGCTATATGCGTATACTATCGTATATTCGATGAGAACTGATCAATCATTGGCTTTGTTGGTTGCTTGCTCCATCGTTTCGGGTCGGCTTCCGGTCTTGTCGTTAGTTCGCTCGTGCGCTCGTAAGGCAAAGCCACCAGCGTGAACAAAAAGGGCAGTTGACGGTCCATGCGATCAGGCTTGAGGTGCAACAACCATGGAGATTCAACCGGGCCAAAATATCTGGATTTCAACATGGATTTCACCAAAGTTGTAGTTTTGAGTAATTAAATTTAACCAAACTTCACCAGAAATTGCAACAGCATCTTGAGCAGAACATGGGATCTATCCGCGAGAAAATGGACAAAATGTGCATCACCGATCCACGGAGGTCCCGGGGTAAAACCGGGTCAATGGGCCGCAGTTGTTTTGAACCATCACTGCATAGCCTTGATGCGAGAGAACCGTTGCCCACCTCTTTCAGATGGATTTCCCATCCCCAAACCCACCATGCCGAGGTAATGCCGTTTGAGATGTGCGAGAGAATTGATTCAGATGAAAACTGCCTGCTTGTCGCTAGACTCCACCTCAATTTCCAATTTTTTTATTTGCCACGTCTTGGGGATGTGATGGATAACATACAAGCCCTGACCCATCAGGTTCTGGGCGCTTCCAGGGTTCAAGGGTGCCAGTCACTGCTGTCGGGAACACTTCCGGTATTTCAGTTGCTTCAGAGTCAATTTAGAAACAAGATGCGACTTTTGCAACCCCCAACCAGAAAGAATAATAATTTATCACTATTCAATTGGCATTTTGTTATGGTATCTTTCTGGGGCCTGTTTTAGATAAGACTAGAGAAGCAGGCCGTGCGACTTCGTGTACAAAGAAATCTCGCAGCAATCCAGATGACCTGGCGACTCCAACAGGCGAAGAACACGCGGTTTCCATGTTTTTTTTCTCGTGGCAAACCCAAAAGACCATACCCTCTGGTAGTTTATGGTAATTTGACATAATTGAAAACCAGCATTTTAATATGCAAAATCACCTGTAAATGGGCAGAAGGCACCCTGTTCATGTACCCAACTTTACCATTTGGGAAGTGTGAAAACATGGAACAACTAGACACACAATCACGTGGTTCACGCATGGGTGCACCAACTTAAGCCGTAATGAACCACTGATATGTCGTTTCTTGACTTGGGATGCCCGCTGCGGCACGCAACAGCCGGGCATTGTGTGTGTGTGCTGCCATTTGTGATGCCGTTGGCGAAGACAATTCTCACTGCAGCAATCAAATTCTCAAGCTGCTGCAACTAGAACTGAGGGATGGAACTAAAAGTTAGTTCTTTTAAGTCTCTACCCTATGGGGTGAATGCAAATGAAACAGTTGTGTTTTTCTCGAAGAAGTGATGTCAAACTGCATGAACTGACACTTGCATCACTTGCTTCGGCACGAGTTCACTCCCTTGTGCGCTTATTTTCCGTGAATTATATACATTGAGCAAAGGTGCCAAGTTTTTGCAGTCCGGAGCTGGGAATGTTTTGAAACATCCACTGTCCTGACTGATTTCAAAACTTTTCCATTTCCCTTCTGCCTGCGAATCAAACATGGTAATGGAAGATCCAGTATTTATAGATGAGTTTCCCATTAAAATGCCGAGAGAGAGAGGGTTTCACAGCTTGCCATGTTTGATAACCGCAGAGTACTCGAAAGTTTCTACCCATGGATGTGGCGATGGAGGCAAGGACAGTGTATGTGTTGCCATGCTGACTGAAGAACAGTCACATGCTGCAAAATTTCCAGGGCTGCAGGTGTTTACGCCAGATCACAACCAGGGGGAAAGAGCGCACAGGGCATTAAAGTCTCAGTGTTTGTGAATGGGTTGGCTAGGGCATCAACCAGTTGAGTTCAACTTTCATTTTTGCACGTTTTGGCTCAGATCCAGTGGTTCACCACGGGTGAACCGTACCGCCAGGGCCGAGCTTCCCACGGGAAGGCGTAACGGATGGGAAACACCCAGTGTTGTAAGGCAGTGGACACCTCCCCCGATGCGGCGGCGGAAGCCATGCCCATCATGGAGTCGTGGCCCGCGAATCCGGGCAAACCTGTGATGGACGTGCCGGCCGTGTCGGGGGGCAACAGCCCACATGAGCGCATGTACAAGGTGAGCCTGAAGAAGGTGCGGAAAGATGTGGTGAAAGTGAACATATTTTTGATGTCTACTCTCTGAAGGGTTTCAAGATTCGAAAAATATCGAAGTGTTGACCTTTTTGTAAGGGAAGTTATTTTGGTAAGGGGGGTTTCTGCATAGCCTAACATCACCCTTTGGTGGTTTAGTTTTCCGCTTTTGCTACAGGTTTCAAAACATCATATATATATATATATAAATATTATATAGAGTTATATACATGTAATTAATTGTAATTACCCTTTGGTGTTATAACGACAATAATCCTAAGAAGTATGAACGATGCGTTGCCTTATTTTACACGTGAAAAGAAGGTCAGTGAATAAATAGATGGATGAATGTAACATGCAATATGTAATATAATACAATATTATGACATAATATAAATAATATATACAAAAATATTTTACCATAATATGATATAACATAATATATTATAAGATAGTATGATACAACATAATATATCATAACATAATATAATATAGCATATAATATAATGTAAAACAATATAATATAGCATATAATATAATGTAAAACAATATAATATGACAAAATATAATGTAATATAATGTAATATAATATAATAATATAATATGTAACAATATATATATATATATACATATAGGATTTGCACATATATATATATATATATATGTATATTCGTATGTATGTGTGTGTATAAGTCTTACATGCCTTCTTTTTTTGGCCTGGCTAGGTGGAAGGCCAGAAGTTAGGCCTGGATGTGGATTACATGGCGGAGCGCAGTGTGCTGCCCATTTTGGTGATCTCTGGTGGCATCTCTGAGCAATGGAACAAGCAGCACCCGGAGAGGAAGATGACACCAGGGGATAGTGTGGTGGAGGCCTGGCTTGGTGGATCATGTCGATATATTTGATTCATTATATGTATATATATATAGAGAAACTTACATTGGACTATAAATATATGATAATGTATGTATGTAACTATATCCACTTGGACTATAAATATATGATAATGTATGTATGTAACTATATCCACCTATCTATATTTAGATATATCATGACCATAGCTATTCATGTATAGATGTAACATACAGTTGTGTGCACACATACATGTTGCAGATGCATTGTAACTTTATATATGGATATACACACTTGAGTTGGATTATACTCGTACGTACAGTGCATTCGTGATATCGTATTCTATGATGCCGTACGTTTTTACATAATAGTCATAATACACATGGAGTTCCTCAAGATGATGTGTGATATATTTGTATTTGAGATGCGCGCGTGCACACGCGTATGTATATATAAATATAAATATAAATATGAATATAAATATAAATGTAAATATAAATATAAATATAAATATAAATATGAATAAATAGGCGAGTGTATATATATATATATAAATGCACGCAAGCGTGCACACAAACACACACTTCACACACACACACCTCTCTCTCTCTCTACAAGAACACATGCCAATCTCTCCTTGTAGATGTATGTATGTATGTATGTATGTATGTGTATATAATGGTATATATATATATAGATGTACTGTATGAATATAACGTGGTGCACTGCAATGCAATGCAATGTCATGTCATGTCATATCATGTCATGTGTGTGTAGGCTGACATATGCAGGTCGGCCGTTTCACTCAGCGCTGGCACAAAAGCTGATCACAAAAGCATCCCAAGAACGTTTCCTAAATAGTTGAGCTCGGGGGATGCCATTTACACGCGCACACATGTATGATGGTCATATACATATGTATACAGTAATGTATGTATGAAAATCTGTATGTAAATGCATTCATATTTACATACAAACATACATACATACATACATACATACACAACATACCGTACCGTACCGTACTGTACCGTACCGTACGGTACCATACCATAGCATAGCATATCATACCAGACAGACACATACATACATACATTACACGACACTACGCTACGTTACATTACATTTCATTACATGACATACCATACATACATACACATACATACAGATACACACAAATACATACACATACATACACATACATCCACATACATACATGCATACACATACATACACATACGTATACAGTATACATATTCACACATATACATACATACATATATACATATATATATATACATACATATACATACATATACATATATATATATGTACATACACACACACACATATATATATATACATACATATACATACACATACATACATATATACATATATATATATACATACATATACATACATATACATATATATATATATATATGTACATACACACACACATATATATATATATATACATACATATACATACATATACATACAGCATATACATACATATAGATGCATGTGCGTACAAATACATACATATAGATACATATACATATGCATGCATATACACACATATACATACGTATACATACGCATACAACATACATTTACAGACATGTACATACACTAGACAAGAAAGGATCTTTGAAAAGATCCGTCAGGAACTGAGTCCTGTAACATGCAAACCAGCCTAGACAATTAGACCTTAAAAAAGATAATGCAGGTATGTTTACACGCGTCCCGGGGGGGTGTCTTCGGTGGCCACCGGCCCCCGGGACCCCGGTGGCCCCCTGCATTACTATGATTATTATTAGAAACGGAGAGGAAAGAAGAAAGAGAAAGAGAGAAGTTTTACATCTATTCAGATGTTACAGACACACACACACACACGGCCGGAGCCGGGTCAAACCTGAAAGGCAAGAGGAAGAGAAAAGCGGACGCAAACGACGGGCCAACGACCAAAACAGCGCAGGGGGGGAAGGGAACAGACGGACCTCCAGAACCAACCTACACGGCGAAACGGACCTGACAAGGAACAGGGCACACACCTAAACCCCACAACACATTACGGAGAAGCCGCGAAGGGAGGGTAATCAGGGACCAAATGGGGGACTAGTTGGTGACGAGAGAAAACCAAAACAATTAATTAAAAACAAGACTCAGTCCCTAGATACTTAGAGGTCGTGCGTTATTCCCTTGCCGGGACCGTGGTCAAGTCGCGCCGCAATGGCATAAACAGCTGTTCAAGTTCCAACGAATTAGGTGCGCAATATGTTTGACCTCACCAGACAACCATCAAAAGAAAAAGTCACCAAACCTGCAAGCATGAACCTGCCTTGCCTGTTGTCATGGATGTCGCAAGCTGGAGCTGCAGCGGTGAAAAAATTGTGCTTCTGGTTGTTCAGAGCAACTTCACGTTGAAAGAGCGGCAATTGGCGAGGTTAGTGGGGACGACAAGAACGGCGGGACTTCGTGAAAAACGGTGCAGAACAGTAAGGCCAACTGTTGCACTTTACTTAAACGAACTACTAAGTTAAAATGTGTGAATTCGGAAGTCAAGTCTGTCCACAGTCACCCACAAAGGGGTTGCCTCAATTGGCCCTATGTCACCTTGTCGGCGTCACCATAGGAATCACACTAGACAAGAAAGGATCTTTGAAAAGATCCGTCAGGAACTGAGTCCTGTAACATGCAAACCAGCCTAGACAATGGACCTAAAAAAGACAATGCAGGTACGTTTACACGGGTCCCGGGGGTGTGTCTTTGGTGGCCACCGACCCCCCCGGGACCCCGGTGGCCCCCTGCATTACTATGATTATTATTAGAAAGGGAGAGGAAAGAAGAAAGAGAAAGAGATTTTACATCTATTCAGATGTTACACACACACACATACACATACATACATACATGCACATACATACATACATACATACATACATACACACATACATACATACATACATACATACATACATACATACATACATGCACATACATACACACATACATCCACATACATCCACATTCATGCACATACATACACATACATATGCAGATGCATACATACATTCATACATACATACATTCATACATACATGCATGCATACATACGTACACATACATACACATTCATACACATACATACACATACATACACATACATACACAAACATACACAAACATACACAATCATACACATACATACACATATACATACACATACATATACATACATACACATACATAAACACATACACATACATACACATATACATACACATACATACACATACATATACATACACATACATACACATACATACACATACATACACATAAGTACACATACATACACATACAGATACATACACATACATACACATACATATACATACACATGCATACACATACATACGTATACATACCTATACATACGTATACATACGTATACATACGTATACATACGTATACATACATATACAAAAGTATTCATACGTATACAGTATACATATACATATGTATCCATACGTCTACATACGTATACAAACGTTTACATACGTATCCAGTATACATATACATACGTATACATACGTAAACATACGTAAACATACGTATACATACGTAAACATAAGTATACATACGTACACATACGTATACGTAAATATACGTATACGTACGTATTCATACGTATACATACGTATACATACGTAAACATACGTATACATACGTACACATACGTATACGTAAATATACGTATACGTACGTATTCATACGTATACATACGAATACATACGAATACATACATACATACATACATAGACATACATACATATACACACATACATATACACACATACCATACATATGTACATACGTACATACATACGTACATTCATACGTACATACATATGTACATACGTACATACATTCGTGCATACATACGTACATACATACGTACGTACATACATACGTACATACATACGTATACATACGTATACATACATATACATACGTATACATTGGTATACATACGTATACATACATATAGGTACGTATATATACGCAGACACATACATGTACATATAATATTCATATACATACAGACATACAGACATACAGACATACAGACACACAGGGATACAGACATACAGAGATACAGAGATACAGAGATACAGACATACAGACAGACAGACTGACAGACAGACATACATACACACACACATACACACATACACACATACAGATATACACACATACACGCATATACACATACAGACATAGAGGCATACAGACATACAGACATATAGACATACAGACATGCACACATACACACAGACGCACAGACGCACAGACACACAGACACACAGACACACAGACACACAGACACACAGACACACAGACACACAGACACACAGACATACAGACATACAGACATACATACAGACAGACATACATACATACATAGATACATAGTTGCTTAATTGCATACATACATACAGGCGGACGGACGGACGGACAGACACACAGACAGACACGGTCACACACACACACATACACTCTGGTAAACTAACATAACTATGGAACATCACCATTTTAAAGGACGGTAAACCAACAAACTAAATGGCAATTTTTCAATGGCAAACTGTTCGTTTCTTGCCGTGCCAGGTCAACGGTATCCGAGGCAATGTGGCTCTGATGCTGGAGAAGTGTAAGGCCGATCCGACGTTAGAGTTGACGATTTGCAAATGCCTCACCTTTGGTCACTTGGTGGCGGACCTCGAGTAGCTTGGAGCAATGCTGACCAGCAGATTTCTGGGGCACTGGAAAGATGTCGGTTGTTTATGGTTGTTTCAAATATGTGCTTTACTGTACTTCCAATGCCATTTTGGGATGACCTCCAAGCAACAAGCAACATTCATATTTTTCAACTCTGGTATGAAAATTTGCACTTTGGTTCCAGGGAACATCTGCAGGACTCCCCCATATTTGAAGTCATATTTGGGGATAAAAACCAATGGTTTCCAAACAATCCCCTTGAAATCATTGATTCACCTGTTTTTGGCCAAAAGAAAAACTTTCTGGCAACTCTCAGGAAACTGATTTCCATCAAAGGTTGTGGTCCCATCATGATCCGCCTTTCATGGCACGATGCCGGTGTCTTCAACGGCACAGATGGCTGCCCCAACGCCGCCATGCGCCTGGCCGGGGGGGGGGAACACGCCTTCGGCGCCAATGCGGGCTTGCCGCAGGTGGCCATCCCCTTGTTGCAGGCCATTAGCGACAAGTACGTTCCAAGGCGGAGATGGTGGCACTGGTGACTCTGGTAAATTAAGAGTTGGACCCCGAAAATCACCAATTTTTTGTGGTTTCACGAATCTTCCAACCCCGAAAAATGGCAGGGTCGTCATGTTAATTTACTGGAGGGTCAATGGAGATTTACTATGAATTTAAACATCACAAATCGTGATTTTTAAGGGGGACCAGATGGGTGGCATCGTGGTTTTTCAGGGGGACAAGATGGGTGCTTAATCATGGTAATGATGGTTATACCATATTCTAGCGTATTTTGGGCGGATGAGCATCTAGCTATACCAGCTGTTTTCGTGTGAGCTACAGAGTGCCAGGCTGTTGACTCATAGGGGATTGACGAGTTTTAAGAAACTATACTATATGGAACCATACAAAATCAACAGAATCAACATAATCAGCATAGAATTAGATGCAAAATACAAGTGGTTGTTGTTGGTTTAAAATATTAGATGTAGACCCTGCAGTGATGGAAAAATGTTGGGACACATGAAGTCTTATCTGATTACTTGACGTTTGGGAATCAAACATGTCAATAGACAACTCCCGATTAAGTTCGATGATTTTCCCATTCAACCATCCATCTATGGCTGGAGTTCTCAGCCACGTTTGATCACACCGGATGATCCAATAATATCCTATCACTAGACTCATTATTATCCATAGTAAACGTGATTAAACCATGTAAAAACCCTACTGAACTACCATGAAAGCTCCATTTTTCGTCCTCCTTTAACAGTTTCGCCAGGCTCATTTCCCACGCGGATCTCTGGGCCTTGGCGGCCAACGTGGCCATCAAAGTCATGGGCGGCCCAGAGGTCACCACGCACTTCGGGCGCTTCGACGTGCAGGCGCACAAGGAAGGCATGCAGTCGGCCGCGGGACGACTTCCGGATGGGGACAAGGTGGCTGGGGCTGGGGCTGGGGCTGGGGCTGGGGCTGGGGCGGTTTTTGGGGTGCTTTAATGATAAAGATTTTGATGATGATAGATTGATGATATTGAGATTGATGATTAGATATTGATGATCCATTCAGGTTCAGTTTCTTTAGCACATGACTCAGTTTTCTCCGTATTTTTTTGGAAAGGTTTGATGCTGTGGACACACCTCCAAGAGCTGGGGAGCTGGCCAGCCACTGGTCATGGGACCCAAATGGTTACAAGGAACCAAGTCCCAAATGGGGCCGCAACCACTACCTACTGTCAATGCGGAGAAGGGCAACAAAAACAAATATGACTTCTTGAAGTCAAGATATAGAAGACAATAGTTGAAACACAACGATGTTAGCCATCAAAACATGAGTTGATTGACTGCGGAAAGGGCCTGGTGAGGGGGATGTTTGACAACAAATTATATAATGCCGAATGAGAATAAAGATGAAGATATCGCACACGTACCTACCAATACTGTAAATACTGTAAAAATCCTGCTATTTTTCTGCCCTGCTTACTGCATTTTTCAACTCTTCTAGTTGCTGTTTCCTTTTTTTCTCTCAGTTTTTGTATAGCGTTTTTCTTGGCAAGGACATCTCTTCCCCCTAACATTGAATGCCCACCTAGAAACCGTGGTTCAGCAACTGATCTCCAGATCTCATTTCCATATCATATGCCATTCGCCCTATGATACCTGTAAACCTCCGTTAAATGGTAAGAATCATCAACCAACCATCAAGATGTCTCAGCCAAACCATTTCCCCAGGATATGTCCATTAGATTTCCATGATGTTCCCATCAATATTCCCATCAAGTTGGGAATGATATTCCCATTATCTTCCCGTCCATCATTTTGGAGGATTCCATCCCCTATTCGTCCCCCTACTATTAACCACCCATAAATGGTACCATATATGTGGTGTCATCCCCTAAACCATGGTTTCTGGGGTGTGTTTAATATTGTTGGTTAAGTTATATCAGTTATATCCCCATGAATATTCCCATTAACCACCATTAACAGTTAACATCCATTAACCACCATGAATCACCATTACTCACCCTTCATCAACGACCACAAAGAACGGCCACGCCGGGTCACGCCGGGGAGAGCGGGGCTTGTTTCGCAGGACGCCCAGCATCTCCGTGACATTTTCTACCCCAAGGGTTTCACGGACCAGGACATTGTGGCACTCTCAGGCTTGGTTCGACGCTGGTCGGGCTCGGTCGTGTTAAACCATTGGGAGGACGGTGCTATGTGGGTAGTTGATTATTGCCAGTTATTGTCAATTATTGGTTTTCGCATCTTTACGTACTTTAGTTGGCCTGTAAAGGTTCAAGAATTGGATGAAGGACAGACATATGTTCTTTTTTTCTCCGGGATACCTTGGAGTCTCCAGAATTGGATGAGTTGGGAAAATTGAAACCGGAGATCAACATCTTTTAATGGTAACAGCGCCATGGTTTCGTAGAGATTTCCCAAGGATTTTCCATTAAACCAACCCAATGATGGACATTCTGTGCTTTTTTCTGGCCCCTTCCAGGCACCCTTTTTGACACACACACACACACTTTGATGTGACTTTGTTTTTACCCAGTTGTGTCTATAACAATATGTTAATATGTGTGTGACGGTGTATATATATATAATAAGTTATTATGAACCACTTACTATCTTTTACTTTCTCCACATTGATTATGCTCTTGTAGTCCTGGCAATGGAAGATGCACCCATGGTTTGACTACCACGATATTTCGATTGATCAATTTTGAACATGCGGATATCCCATTGATTGCCAAATAAACCATGAAACATACCCATGTTGACTGGCTATTATCGTGTATGAGACTGGGTGGTCTATTGAAGACTTTAATAAATAAGTCATCACAGGGTGGCCTATTAGCCAACCAAAAGTTATCACGGAATTGGATAGCGGTATTTTTCCATGGAGATATTCCCATCATACTTAGTTTATTAAAATACCCCATTTCACAATTTTACAGTATCCCCATTGTATCCCCATTATATCCCCATCTGGGTGTATCCCCCATTTCCACGGACGAGATGGGACGAGTTATCCAGGTGCCCACACTGTTGGGGCTTGCCATGCCGAACGCTCGGGCTTCGAGGGTGCATGGACAGACGACAAGTTGAAGTTCGACAATGCATACTTCAAAGACTTGCTCAATAAGAATTGGAGCATGGAGACCGTCTCTGGATTCCAGATTTTGTTTCTTTCCCCCTTCTTCTCCTTTATATATATATATGGTATAATGTAATATACGTATGTTTACATGTATTTGATTTATATATGTGTTTATGCGTTCATGTATTTATTTACTTATATATATATCTGCTTAGATGTTTATTTGTTTATGATTAAAATCACTTGTTTTTCAAAAGGCACATTTTTTATCCCATGTTATTTTTTGGGGATTTGAGTATCAGACATGGTGTGCAAGTGGGTCCCAGTCGCCAAGGTGAAGTCTGGGAACAAGCAATACCGCTGCGGCAAGACCATGATGCTCACCACTGACATGGCACTCATTGAAGATCCCAAATTCAAGGACTGGGGTGGACTGAAAACGCCATGGCATTGGGAGCATTGGGGGAAAAAAAGGGGACCTACACGATGTCCATCATGGATTGGATGATCATCCCATTTGACTCATATCGGGTGTGAAGACATTTGGTTTGTAGCCATTGACTGTAAATCGTTTGTGCAACGGGTTACCTGAACTGTCTTTTTGGGCGAAGCGATTGTGTGCATCCTACAGTCAGCGGTTGTTTTTCTGGCGACTCTTGCACAGCAGCAGGTTAGATTGCCACAGGCTGGAGCGCCTGAATGTGACTGTGGATCAAAAGCTACAATACATCTTAATATCATATTCAGGGGGAATGACCGTGCATAAATCCAAGCTCTTTTTAGCTATTTTGATGTTCATCAAGATCCTGATCGGGTTTTGACATTTTTCTCCATATTTGAACCTTCAGGAGTATGTGAAAAAGTACGCCAACGACCAATCGGCCTTCTTCGAAGACTTCAAGATGGCATGGGTGCAGATGCAGGAGTTGGGCTGTGGTCAGCTTCGAGATATTTTGTAAGATTGGCGCCTTGTTGGCCTCGCTTTGCGGTTTGCTGTTTTTGGGTGGGGTTGATGGACAACATCCGCCAAAACATGGGGAAGCGACGAGCTACTACCCAGTAAATTCAAATAGATATGGACACATCAGCATTGTAGATCATTTTCCCTGGAAAACCATTGGCTTTCCATATCTATGTTACTATGCTGGAGGGCACGTTTCTTTTTTTTGGGGGGAACCCTGGATCCAGCAAAGTCCGAGGCAACGGCGCGAAAATCTGAGAGGTGTTTCACGAGACCCTTGATTTGGGATGGGAGATGCCTGCAGTTTTTTTTTTCCTTCATGGCTCTGGGTGGGCTCCCGTCCCCCGTGGGCATCACGAACAGTGGTGAATGTAAATCAATGTTAATCAGCTTGCACTTTTGGTTTTGAACTGGTGATTTCCCAAGATTTTGGTTTGGGGAGACCCTGTAAATTTTCCCTGTTGTTTCATGTCCACACACCTCTCCATGCTTGGAAGCTTCGACACATCAGGCTACCTGACGTGCGACAGGTTCACAGGGGCAACGAATCCCAGAAATCTCATCTTGACGCAAACCGGAAAAAGGGGCGACTGATGGACCCCCACCAAGACATAGATAGGCTATGATAGGCTTCTATTCAGAATCGCCTGATGTACAAACTTATTTAGGCATTGCTGGTTGCAGCCGCATCTTTAAAGATATATTTTGTTGAGTGTCAAGCATTCTTCAAACCCGCTTTGACTTTGGCTGCTTTCTATCAGTTCTAGTTCTATCCCTATTTTTGTGGGTCAAGCGCCTATTTTCGGCTCATCCTTGCCAATTTCGGTGATGACAGCCATGGCTTGATGACGGGCTTGAGAAGCAGAACCTACCACTCTAGAAAGGCTTCAAGATCTTAAAGCTTCAAGTTTCTTTTTGGAGATGCACTTCGTACATTGAATCAAGTTCCGTCGGTTCCTTCTTGGTAGTTCCGGAGGTGAATTATCAGCCCATCATCAGCTTGCAACGGAAAAGCACATGAGAAGCTTGTTTGGATCCATGGTTTTGCCAAGTTGAGAGCTGCGACGTCGATGTGCCGTCCTTAGATTCTATTAGATCTATTCATGAATTGCGGGGCATCTTGGGGAAATTCATCTTGGGGAGAAGGGATTGTAAACTCTGGTAGGTGAGGTTACGCTCCTGTAATCAAACATGGTGATGGAAAAATCCTTGCACCCAGACGAGAATTCACACGAAAACCAATTTTTGAACAAGGTGAACATCCGTAGGTGATGCTGGGAAAAATGCAAGGTTGCAATTAGCGCGGTATTTGAATTTCAAAAAAGCCGCCACTCAAGTGGCCGCAAGTGGCCGCAAGTGGCCGCAAGTGGCCGCAAGTGGCCGCAAGTGGCCGCAGGGGGCTGTTGGAGCAAGTGGCCGCAAGTGGCCGCAAGTGGCCACAAGTGGCCGCAAGTGGCCGCAAGTGGCCGCAAGTGGCCGCAAGTGGCCGCAAGTGGCCGCAGGGGACTCGAGAGGCCGCGAGTGGCCGCAGGGGGCTGCTAGAGCGTGGCCGCAAGGGGTCCCTACTGTAGAGCAAGTGCACGGCAGCCACTTGCAGCCACTTGCAGCCACTTGCAGCCACTTGCAGCCACTTGCAGCCACTCGAGTGGCCGCAAGTGGCCGCAAGAGGCTGCAAGTGGCAGTCCGGAGTGCCACATTCCTCAAAACTTGAAAAAACAAACAGTTGTCCTGCAAATCGCATTTTTTTCAAGTTTGCCTTGCAACGGCAGTTAAGGGGCTGCTAGAGCAAGTGGTCTTACGACCACTTGCAGCACCTTCCAGCGACTTGCATGACTTGCAGCCACGCGGGGGGCCGCAAGTGGCCGCAAGTGGCCGCAAATTGCAAATGCCAGTCCAGATTGCTCCCCTCCTCGAAACTTGAAAAAAAACACAGTTTTCCCGCGAATCGCATTTTTTTCAAGTTTGCCTTGGAACGGGATCTT
This sequence comes from Cladocopium goreaui, assembly GCA_947184155.2. Classification (NCBI taxonomy): domain Eukaryota; class Dinophyceae; order Suessiales; family Symbiodiniaceae; genus Cladocopium; species Cladocopium goreaui. The sequence continues at coordinate 34,602 of CAMXCT020006814.1, forward strand.
AAAGTTGCAACGAAGGGCAGAAAGTAACGAATAAAAAGACCAGAGGTGAAACGAAAGGAAGGGAGGAACAAATGAAAGGCCAGAGGTGAAACGAAAGGAAGACAGTTACGCATCAAAAGCCACAACGAATGAAGGGGACCAGTTGAAACGAAAGGAAGGAACGAATGAAAGACCAGAGGTGAAACGAAAGGAAGACAGTAACATATCAAAAGCCCCAACGAATGAAAGGGAAGAGTTGAAACGAAAGGAAGGAAGTAACGAATGAAAGGAAAGAGATGCAACGAAAGAGTTCAAGTAACAAACGGACTGTAAGAGGTGAAACGAAGGGGAAGAAGTAACGAATGGGATTTATAAAGGAGGTGAAGCGTAAGGACGGACGTAACGAAATGAACGAATTGAAATGAAGGGAAGCGGTAACGAACGGGATGTCAGCGTTGAAACGAAAGGAAGACAGTGACGAATGAAAGGAAAGAGGTGAAACGAAAGGAACGGCCGAACGGAAGGGAAGAGTTTAAACCAAAGGAAGGAAGTATAACGAATGTTCGGAAAGAGATGCAACGAAAGAGTTCAAGTAACAAACGGACTGTAAGAGGTGAAACGAAAGGGAAGAAGTAACCAATGGATTGTATAAACGAGGTGAAACGTAAGGACGGACGCAACGAAATAAACGACTTGACAGCAAACGGAAGGAAGGAGCCGAAACGAAAGGAAGGAAGTAACTAACGGGGTGGAGCGTTGAAACCAAAAGAAGGAAGTAACAAACGAAATAGACGAGTTGGAATAAGACAAACATGTAAACGAAAGGATTGTATAGGAATTGACACGATGGGAAGGACGTAACCACATGAACGGCTTGATCCGAAACGAAAGGAACAAGTACATGAACGGGGTGGAAGCGTTGAAACGAAAGAAAGGAAGTATCAAACGGACGGGAAGAGTTGAAACGAAAGGAACGATGTAGCCAATGGAAGGGAAGCGTTTAACGAAAGGGAAGAAGTAAGGAACCGGGGATATTCTCTGAGGCCTCCTACCTTTTTTACATAGAATGCATTGATGCTACTCCCCAACAGCTTCTCCTTAGTCTTCTAACATGGTTGCTGCTACGCTCTAAGATCTACCCAACTTTCAAATATTCTACCATCATTGATGCTACGCCCCAAGATCTGCGCATTATCTTTCCAAGCTTCTACCATTACTGATGCTGCGCACTAAGATCTTCTCTTCAATCTCCAGACATCATTGACGCTACTGATCTTCAATTTCTGCTATCATTGATGCTACGCTAAAGATCTTCTCTTCAAGTTTCCATCGTCAGCGATTATACGCTCACAGATCTTCTCCTCAATTTCCAACATTGTTGATGTTACGCTTTCAGATCTTCTCTTTACTTTTCAGACATCATCGATGCTGCGCTCTAAGATCTTCTTTTGATTTTTCTGACATTCTACCCGCATTATCCCGCATGGATGCTATGCTTTTCGATTTTCTTTTCATTTTTGTCCCATTGTACCATCATTGATGCTACGCCCTAAGATCTTCTCTTCAATTTTCAAACAAGTTTGATGCTACGCTCTAAGATATTCTCCTCAATTGTCCAACATACTTGAAATTACTTGAAGCTACGTTCCAAGATCTTTTCCTCAAGTTTCAAACATCAGTGATGCTACGCGCCAAGATCTTCTCTTCAATTTTCCAACATCATTGACGCGACGCTCTAAGATCTTTTGTTCCATTTTCTGACATCATCAATGCTGCGCTCTAAGATATTCTTTTCAAGTGTCCAACATCACCGACCCATTGATGCTACGTTCTTGGATCTTCTCTTCAACTTTCTTTTACCATTGACGCTACGTGCCAAGGTCTTCTCTTGTATTTTCTAACATGCCACGCTCTAAGATCTAATCAACTTTCAAACATTTCATCATCATTGATGCTATACTCCAAGATTGTTTCTTCAACTTTCCAGCATTCTACCATGAGTGATTCTACGGTCTAAGATCTTCTCTTGAAGTTTCTCACATTCTACCCTGATTCATGATACCCTGCAAGTTTCTAGCGATTTTCTTACATAGTACTGCGTTGATGCTACTCTCCAACATTGTGCTTTTTTTAAACATCATAGATCCTCTAAGGTGTTCTCTTCATCAACTTTCAAGCATTATATCAATTATACCATCACTGACGCTACGCTCTAAGATCTTCTCTTCAGCTTTCTGACACAATTGACGCTACGCTCTGAGATTTTCTCTTCAACTTTCTACTATCATTGATGCTACGCTCTGGTATACCTTTTCCGTTTCCAACATTCTTCCATCATTTTGCTACGCTCAAAGATCTTCCCTTCGACACCATCATTGAAGCTATTCTCCAAGATCTTCTGTTCAGTTTTCTACCTTTCTACCACCGTTGATGGAAGACATGGGTGGTATATGGTTTGCCACATGGTTTTGACTATCCGGGGCCGGCGTGAGGCACGATAAAAACATTCTTATCCAACCTCCAAACTTGAAACGAAACGCCTTTCCAGCAAAACTTTTTTTTTTTAAAAGATGCCAACTTTGCCATATATTTCTACCATTTTCTACCAGCATGCAGCCACTCGCAGCCACTTGCAGCCACTTTCAGCCACTTGCAGCCACTCGATTGGCTGCAAGTGGCCGCCGGAGCAAGCGGCCGCAAGAGGCCTCTGAAGCAAGTGCATGGCAGCCACTTGCAGCCACTTCCAACCACTCGAGTGGCCGCAAGTGGCCGCTCCAGACAGTTCCAAGCAAGTGGACGCAAGTGGCCGCTCCGGAATTTCCAGCAAGTGGCCGCAAGTGGCCGCCCCAGCCAGTTCCAGGCAAGTGGCCGCAAGTGACCGCAAGTGGCCGCTTTCGGCCAAATCAATTTCCAGCCTCAAAGCAATCGCTCTGGAAAAATGTCCCCATCAGGTCAAAATAACGGTTTCCCATATTTGAATCAATCTTGATGGGGGGCAGAATGCTAAAAACATGTGTCTTTGCGTGTCCTTGCTTTTACCATGAACTTTCCTCTTAAGAAACCAAATTAACAGTTTTCATTGTTGGTTGATGATTATAGGCATAGGGGGTTTTACCACCCAATGGATTATAATGATTATATCTAATCCATTCTGGTTTTCCCATTCTGAACCCAACAATCTATAACAATCTATACTAATATACTCCCTTCCCCCATTCATATGAACCACCGCCATTCTATTTTTCCACCCGCATGTTCTCCAATTCGCTGCGACACCATGGTTTCTGGTGGTTGTTCAATATTGTTCCTTATGTTCCCTTTAATATTCCAATAATATCATCATCATATCCTTACGAATCCCCATTAATCACCATTAATCACCATTTTACATCAATATTCCCATCAAGTTCCCTATTGACTCCCCATTAATCTCATATGACATATCCATATTCCCATTATATCCCCATGCGGCGCCATCATAATTCGATGGGCGGTCCCGCAGCCGTTGAGGTTCGCTTCTCTCTTCCGGGCGCAGCCGGCCCCGAAAGCTCGCACGGCGAAAGCGCGAGCTGCGCGAGCCTCTTGGCAGAGGATTTGGATGGGATTTCATGGTAGTTTAAGAGTGATTTAATAGGGATTTAATTAGATTTCATGGAGATTTTGAATGGTAAATTGGATGGATGCTATATCATCGGAAACAGGGAAATTGTGGGACGTTGTCATCTAAAAAACAAGGTGGATTGTGTTTGAACCAACACACATGATTTTTCGCAACCAACGTTGCCCCGGCTCCGGTAACTGAAACAGGTGGTTTTTGTTCAGTTTCACCTCCCCCATCCTTCCCCTAATATCACAAAATGTGAATTTGTCGTACGGATGCATACGGCATATCCCCGCAAGGCGCAACCTTGATGGGGAAAACGCATTTCCAAACAACTGGGTTTCCACGAACAACTATGACAGAAATATGTGAAGGAGATAGAACTGTGACAAATCTCTATTTTAGTGGGATTTTACCAACTTCTATCTTTTTTAGGGAGTTGCCAATATGTTTTTAATTGGTCTCCCAAATTTATGGGTCGTCCTGTGCCAAGGACGACCGTGGACGCGAGGCGTCAGAAGATGTTGCAGCCTTAACCCCTTGCCATATATATATATATAATATGTATATGAGTCACGGTAAAAATGGTTGAAAACCATTTTAGCATTGCAGGAGTTTTTTGTCAGAGATGTGCACAAAATACTGTAAAGCGATAGGGCCACCCCAAAAGCCATAACCTATGACCATACATGACAGTCCATTAACTTGGCGTAAACGAAGCAAATACTGTTGAAAACGGGCAAAACCGATGAGGGAAATTCAACCTGTTGCCTTGTTTCCTGCAGTTACCATATCATTTTGGCATCCCACTCGCTCGCTCTCTTTCTCTCTTTCTCCCTCTTTCTCTCTCTCTCTCTCTCTCTCTGTCTTTCTTTCTTTCTTTCTTTTTTTTTTCTCTCTCTCTCTCTCTCTCAAATGAATGCAAAATGAAAGGAACATGAGGTGTTGCCGAAGCACCTAAAACCAACAAAACAACTCCTCAATCGATTTCCGAGCCTGTTTTGGAGCGGATTTTGGATGATTTTGGCTTCATGTTGGATCTCGGATATGCTGACTTCAACAAAACGCTGGAAAGCGATAGGCCCCCCCCAAAAGCGATAACCATAACAATAGCAACTACTCAGATGTAAAGGATTTGGACGGGAGCTCATATATATATATAAATAAATAAATATATATATAGATAGATATTAACTATTATACTATATTATATAAATTATATATATATATATTATATTGTTTTAAACATATATATATATATTATCTATTTATTATATATATATATATTATTTATTTATTATATATATATATTTAAATATATTTATTTTTTTTTATACAATATATTGATATAACATATTTATACATATAAATAATATATAATTATATATATATAAATGTATATTTATATATATAAATAATACATTATATATAATTTAAATACATATATACATATAAATATTATATGATATATATATATATTTGTTATAATATATATAATATATATACTATATTATATAATATATATAATATATATAATATATATAATATATATAATATATATAATATATATAATATATAATATATAACAATATATAATATATATATCATTATATATATAATATATATAATATATAATATATATAATATATATAATATGATATATATATATTGTTATATATATAGTATAATATACATATATATATATAATTTTTATAAAATATAACATAGTATAATACACTATAATCTTATACAATATAATATAATATAGTTTAATATATTTTAATATTTTATAATTAATATATATATATATACATAAATAATATAATATACATGATATATTTAATATATTTATTTTCTTATGTATTATACATTACATATTATATGTGGATATCTATGTACATATAACACACACACACATCACACACACACACATATATATATATATATATCTACAGAGTGGAACGCCACCAGGTCCCCCAAAATACGTGGTTTTAGGTATTTTTTTTGACTATTTTGTGCTTCTTTTTCCTCTTTTGATCATATATGAAAGATCAAAGATCTTGGGAGATGCACTGTTTTTGGTTTGTTAATCCTTAGCTCTCTTCTTGGCTGCTTGCTTTTTGTAGCTCTATTGTTTTTTGATAGGTGGTCTTAGTGCATGAATGACAAAGTTCTTTGCCCAACAACATCTTGAAACATAGAGATTCATTGTGTCAGTTGGTACTTCATGTACATATTAATGTATAGGTACTACCTAGGCATACAGCTATTGCAAAGACAGTATATATATATACATATACATAGCACTTTGTATTTGCATTGGTGGCTTTTGATATTGGGTTGCCAGGTCGCCTTTTGGTTGACATCATAGTTCCAGTGGAACTCTTTTAGTAAATGAAAGTGCAAATTCAAATCTAGTCTCCCTCCTCAAGTAGTTGCATTTTTTTGGCATACTTCATGGTAACTTGCTGCATCAATGCACAAGCAAGGCAGCCATTCTATAGATACAGTTGTTTGGTAAGGTTGCTTAAGTGTTTCCTTTACTTGGTTTTGTGCCCTTCTGGTTACCATGAAGAAGTTATACTGACATAGTTTAAGTTTTGCCCACATCCATGAATACATTTATGGTAATAACATGTCTGCCATTATATTTGCAGTGACACAGCAAATTACCATGGAATATGCAGGTAAAAACGTCTTTTCTGAAGCAAGGGGGAAAGGGAAGTGCCCCTGGAATTTGCCAACTCTTGTGATCAATCGATATTTTAAGCAAAGATCTTTTACTGTATTGAAACCTGGAAGAATACCATTGCATATGCAGGAAACTGTAGAAAACTTGTGTCTTTAAGGGCATAGGTGACTTATATGCCACCCATTCCATAACTGTATGTACTATACATATATATATAAGAAAAATGTGTATATATATATATAATATTTGCATTCTAAGTGCAAATGCAGCTTGGATATGTTGACACAGCAAATGGCTATGGTATCTGCAAAAAAAATATTGCTTTTATCACAAAACACCCTCTAGATATCAGTGTATGTTCGAAGCTGCCATTTCTATTGTATATATACTGATACTGCACACTTGTGACAATGCGCTTGCATACTGGTTGAAGCCATTCACCCACTAAAGCACAAACAACCACTGAAACTTTTCATACAGTTTATAGATCAAAGAACTAAGAACAAGAGTGAGTATTGGTCAAAAGGATGGAGAAGGGACCCCTTTCCATATGAATGCATTCTGGGAGCTGCTACTTCCTAGTCCAATGTGTTGTGTCATAGCTGTTTTCTGTCAAGTCTTATAAACAGTCTTACCTCTTTTTAGGTGTTACTCATCCTGTCTTAAAAGATTATAAAAGCACAGCCAAGCAATTATGGTAACAGGGTACCTGGATTAGATATGCAGTGGCATAGCAAATTACTGTGAAATATACAGGAAAATATTTTTGGGGAAAGTGTAAGTTGGAGCTGTCCTTGCCATGTGCCAACTCTTATGAGCAAAGTCGGTTGCAACCAAAGAGTCTTTATTGCAATCAATCCTGGAAGAATTCCATTACATACGCAAAGTACATGTGGAAAATATGTGTACGTATTGGTATGTGCTACTTATGTACCACCCATATCATAGATGCATACAGTAGTACTACTAAGAAAAATGCAAGTCCATCAATGTATATAGGAGGGCTATATATAGGAGGGCTAGGAGACGTAGCCGGCCATCAGGGGGAGAGGCTATGCAAATAGGAGGGCTAGGAGAGGGGAGAAGCCCCCATGTTTTTTTTGTTTCTTTTCCTTGGCCACCTCTCCCCCTAAGGGAAGCCATATATATATATACACATACTATGTTTGTTTTTCCTCCTTCCTTTTCCCTGAGGACCTTCATGACTCTCTGGACATTCTTTGGCAACCCCTGAGGAAGTCTGACAATCTGTGTGGATCTCTAGCAATACCATCACAGGTATATGAACATAAAGGATTGAACGTGATGTAGCAAAAACACTGCATTTCCAGAAACGTGGAAAAATGGGGACCTGACAGCGTACCTTTCTGGAGATATATCCATATATACATATATCTATATATACACAAGATTTGTATTGTTTGAAAACAGTTTGCTTTTCAACGCGTTGATTCTGCGAACCATGCAAACTATAACTTTGGATCAGTTTGATTGGGGAATGTCCAATTTGTCCGGTTGACTTCAGAGAACAAACAGCTTGGGTTGATTATGGGTGATTCAATAGGAAAAGATCTTCATCATGTTAGCTAAAGGCACCTGATTTGGGTCTGCGAAAGATGTGAAGCGCGGATGTCTTTGAGACGAGTTGGCTTCGCATGGCCGCGTCCAGCAATGCTCATTTTCGTCAGGCTGGACAAACCCAAAAATCGAAAAAAGGACTCTCTGGGTGTGTTTCCGGTCGCTGGGGTCAGTTAATTAAGACAGGCAGATGTCATCAGAAGCGTCCTCTTTCTCACTGTTTGGTGAAGCCAGGCCTATTCATTTCTTTGCCGATTTTTGGGGTCCCAAAAAGATATTGTAGAAAGTGGGTCCGAATCGGTCCGACTTGGTTCTGTTTTGATCGTCATATACTTCGCCAAGCTTTTTGCTGCATCAGTCTGCCAAACCCACTGGTCCTTGTGTTGAAGTTCCGCGTTTCTTCCTTCATTTTTCTTCCCGATTCCATGAACATGACATCTACTCTACCAGCAGGCAGAACTTGGATTCCTTCCTTATTATGGACATTTTATCTAACAGAGGTGGGAAGTTCACCAACAAAATAGGGACTCAACAGCGAGGAGCTGCTGCGGCTCCAGAAGGTCAGATGCCTAACATGGGCCGAGTCCATGCAGAGAGAGCCCCGCGTTGCGGAGCGTATTCCACGTCTTCAGCATTCTTTAACCCAATGAAACAGATATTTGACACCTATTCCATGGAGGATATTATATCCTTGAAACAGTTACCAGTACCGCACAAGGCGGTAGCCGGAAGTTTCAAAAATTGGAAACCTATAGGAGAGCTTGGTTTTTGTCAATCACGGATGGCAAAGCGAATCCACTGATGGATTGAAAGGTGGTTGGAGTTGTGTTTTTGGAATGATTACAATGGTTGCAGTGGTCACCTGGTCGGTCACCTCACCCACAACTGCCACTTTTGGAAGTTGAGATGTCGAAAAAGTGCACGCCGTTGTGGCGGGAAGCACACGTCCAAGTCAAAATGTAAAAAAACACACCAGCTCCGGACCACTTTTGGAAGTTGAGATGTCGAAAAAGTGCACGCCGTTGTGGCGCGAAGCACATTTCGAAGTCAAAAGTGGAAAAAATGAGGGGTTCGGAGCACTTTTGGACGTTCGGATGTCGTTTGCGTGGCAGGCACAAGGAATTTTGAACCTTGCCAAAGGTGAACAAAACATGAAGGTTTTGTAGCAGTTTCAACTACAACCACCACAACCACCACTACACTACACTCCACTACGCTACAACTACGACTACAACTACAGCTACATCTACATTACGCTACACTACACTACACACTATTTACATTACACTACGCTACAAAATACTCCACTACACTACGTTACACTAACTACATCTACAACTACACTATTACACTACACTACACTGCGCTAATTACATTATACTACACTGCACTCCACTTCACTTCGCTACACTATACCACACTACAACTACAACTACAACTACATTACGCTACACTAGGCTAATTACATTACACTACTAGGCTAATTACATTACACTTGAATACGCTACATTACACTACAACTACCACTACATTACGCTACACTACACTAATTACATTACATTACACTAAAAAACGCTCCACTACACTACGCTACACTACGCTACACTACGCTACACTACACTACACTACACTGCACTGCACTGCACTGCACTACACTACACTAACTACAACTACAACCATACTACATTACCCTACACAACGCAACACTATACTACACTACATTCCGCTACACTACACTCCACTACACTACAGAACACTACACTACATTACACTACGCTAATTACATTACACTACGCTCCACTCCACTACACTACACTCCATTGCACTACACTCCGCTACACTGCACTGCATTGCACTACACTACTCTACACTAACTACAACTACAACTACAACTTCAACTACAAGTACAGCTACACTACACTACACCACACTACACCACACTACACCACACCACACTACACTACACTAACTACAACTACAGCTGCAACTACAACTACACTACTTTACACAAGACTACACTACACTACACTACACTACACTACACTACACTACACTACACTACACTACACTACACTACACTACACTACACTCCTACACTAGATTACATTACACTACACTACACGCATTAGACCACCACAAACGCAACTGCAACTACACTACACTAATTACACTACACCACAACTACGAGTCCACTACATTACAGCTACAATTACAGCTGCACTACACCACACTACATCCGAGACCGTCAGTTTTTAACACTTTTGACTTCGAAATGTGCTTCGCGCCACAACGGTGTGCACCTTTTTTCCACATCTCAACTTCCAAAAGTGGTGCGATTGGAAATGTGCTTCGCGCCACAACGGCGTGCAATTTTTTCATCTCTCATCTGACCAGATGTCTCCGCACCCGCCGCTTTAGCGAGCCTACTTTTCGACCCTCCGGAGCCACAAATCATTTGGAAAAACACAGTGAATCGCGACTTTTCTACCTTTTCGCGCGCCTGCATTTTCTTTCTTCTGACTCTTTCCCTTCTCTGATCTTCTCTCTTCTTTTCTTATCTTCTCTGACTCTTCCCACCTCTGCTTTTCCATCTGTCCATATTGTCGGAAGTTTGACTTCTAAACTTCCTCCAGTCATTTATTTATCTCCGTTTCGGAGTGATTCTTACTTTCAACTTTTCAACTATTTCCAACACGAGCATGGAAACTGAGCCGTTGGTGGATGGTTACCGGCCCAGGAAGTTTGTCAAAGTCGCAGCGGCGGAAGCAACGCCGCAAGCAAGAGAAACTTGAGCGGCGTAAACCTCAGGAACGTCGACGCCTCAGACAAAACCAGGGTAAAAACCCAGTCCCAGAATTGGTTTACGGGAATTTTGCAGGACACCGCTACGTTTGATTCTCAAATCGATGGTTTCTTGTGAAGTTTTCCTTTGCAATCCATTGACCCAGAACCTCGAAAAACGGAGCCCAGGTGAGGGGTCACAGCTGGAGGATTCCACCTCGAAGAAGACCAAGGGTAAGAAGATGCGAGACCAAGAGCCGGCTGGAGGCAGCTGATTTGTTCATTCTCAAAACTGGGGACTTGGTGATCTTTCACCAGGAAGCATGTGTAACAGGTGGGAGAATGTGGTGGAATTTCATGAAGTAGATACATTTGCTTTAAAACAAATAGAATGGCATTTGCCAATGCTTTTCCTACGATTCTCCATTGCCACTAAAAAGTGGCAGTCACACCGAGCTCGTCGGTCCTTGAAGGATCTGACTTCCAGAAGGCTGCTGCACCCAAGAGGAAGCAGAAAAATGAAGATACAGGCTTTTTGCTGCCGATGGTCATGGACTTTTGGTTCCTCATCCCCGTCATCATATGTCAACATCTAAAGCATATCAAAAACATCAAAAACATCAAAAGCACCGGCACCAGCACCATCATCATCATCATCATCATCACCATCACCATCACCATCACCATCACCATCACTTTAGTCCGTATTAAAGGTTGCATAGCCGTCACGGCCACATCACATCATGTTTGGGTCCACCAAAATTCTTTATTCTTCTCTGTAGTCAGAGAGAACCCACTACCCACCACATTGATATAGGTCGCTAAGATCAAGCAGTCCGACTTCGGTGCGCTGTTCTCCAGGCGTTTTGGGGAAAGCAGCCACCCGACTGAAAGGGTCAAGGCGCCGAGTGGATGGCATGATTTCAAGGTGGCTGAAGGTGAACCCCCTCCATTGATCCATAACCAACATGTTTTATGGGGGATGTTTTTGGTGGGTAGAATATGTTTGGACGATATTTTTGGTTTATGGGATAAATTGGTTTTGACTGTGTGATCCCTGACACGGAAAATTGACATGGGTCAATCCTACTGCAGACCCCTGCGTCGTGGTCAAATTCTATCTCGGTCAAGCTTCGGGATGTGACCATCAGGGTGCCGTTGGGTGAGACAATCCACTCCCACCATTTGGCTTCACAGTTTACAGACTCGGGACCGCCACCAGCCCTGGTCTGATGAAATATCTAAATGATCTGATTTTCACTCATGTTACCATGATTTTCCTGAAGCCGGTTTCAACATTTTCTCATATCTTGCATTATGTCGCCTTATTTTCTCATGGCTTTGCCATCGTTCTCCCATCGTTTCCCCGGTGCCCGCGGCGCCAGGTTCCGCTGGCTCAACGAGACGCTGTACACCATGACCGGCGACGAGGCCCTGGATCTTTTTTCGAAGGATCCGTCGCTGGCGGAGGCCTACCACGAGGCACCTGGGGCAGTGGGGCAGAGGCGTCAGGCGAGGTCAGCATCGTTGTATGTTATGGTTAGCTAAATGTACTAGGTGATTTCTACATGTGTGCTGTAGAATGTTTTCAACTATGGTTAACTATGTTTTACCAGTAGTACCGCGCAAGGCGGTGGCGGAAGTTTCAAAAATAGGAAACCTATAGGAGAGGTTGGTTGTTGTGAATCACGGATGGCAAAGCGAATCGACTGATGGACCCAAAGGTGGTTGGAGCTGTGTCTTTTTGGAATGGCTGCAATGGTTTCAGTGGTCACCTGGTCGGGCACCTCACCCACAGCTGCTGGATGTAGCGTGGTGTAGTGCAGCTGTAGTTGTAGTTGTAGTGTAGTGGAGTTGTAGTTGCGGTGTAGTGTAATTAGTGTAGTGTAGTTGCAGTTGTATTTGCAATGAATGTAGTGTAATGAATCGGCTCCGCGGGAAAATGATTACAATTAGGTGGTGCAATGAGTGTAGTTTAATGTAATGTAGGGTTGTGTAATATAGTGTACTCTAGTGTAGTGTAGTGTAAAGTAGCGTAATTGTAGTTGTAGCTGCAGTTGTAGTTAGTGTAGTGTAGTGTGGTGTAGTGTAGTGCAGTGTAATGTACTCAGTGTAGTGTAGTGTTATGTAGTTGTAGTTGTAGTTGTAGGTGTGGTGGAGTGTAGTGTAGTGTAGTGTAGTGTAGTGTAGTGTAGTGTAGTGTAGTGTAGTGTAGTGTAGTGTAGTGTAGTGGTGGTGGTAGTTGAAACTGCTACAAAACCCTCATGTTTTGCTCACTTTTGGCAAGGTGCAAAATTCCTTGTGCCTGGCACGCAAACGACATCCGAACGTCCAAAAGTGCTCCGAACCCCTCAGTTTTTTTCCACTTTTGACTTCGACATGTGCTTCGCGCCACAACAGCGTGCACTTTTTCGACATCTCAACTTCCAAACGTGGTCCGGAGCTGGTGAATTTTGACTTGGAAATGTGCTTCCCGCCACAACTGCGTGCACTTTTTCAACATCTCAACGTCCAAAAGCGGTCCGAGACTGTCAGTTTCTAACACTTTTGAATTCGAAATGTGCTTCGCGCCACAACAGCGTGCACTTTTTCGACATCTCAACTTCCAAACGTGGTTTGGAGCTGGTGTGTTTTTTTGGATTTTGACTTGGAAATGTGCTTCCCGCCACAACTGCGCCCGCCACAACTGCGTGCACTTTTTCAACATCTCAACGTCCAAAAGCGGTCCGAGACTGTCAGTTTTTAACACTTTTGACTTCGAAATGTGCTTCGCGCCACAACGGTGTCCACTTTTTTCCACATCTCAACTTCCAAAAGTGGTCCGACCCTGGTGTGTTTTGTGCATTTTGACTTGGAAATTTGCTTCGCGCCACAACGGCGTGCAATTTTTTCATCTCTCATCTGACCAGATGTCTCCGCACCCGCCGCTTTAGCGAGCCTACTTTTCGACCCTCCGGAGCCACAAATCATTGGAAAAACACAATGTTTCGCGGCTTTGCTACCTTTTCGCACACCTGCATCTTCTTTCCTCTTTGTCTTTCTCTTCTCTGATCTTCTCTCTTCTGCTCTTCTCTTCTCTGACTCTGCCCACCTCTGCTTTTCCATCTGTCCATATTTTCGGAAGTTTGACTTCTAAACTAAACTTCCTTCGATTATGGTATGTTCTGGCTACTATTGTTTCCAACTAGGTGATTTCTATGGTAGATACAACTATGGTTTATGGTATATAATATAATATATACTTATATGTATATATATATATATCTATTTCTGAATCTGTTTTTACTATAGTTAGCTAGGTGAGTTCTATGGGTTTATGGATGTTTGTGGTAGATATGTCTATCGTTCATGGCTTTACCCAAACACTTGGAACTGGGGGGTCTCACCTTGTATGTCGAACTAGGCGATGAGGTGGTGAAGAAAATCGGGTCACATCCCAAAAGCAGATGGTCCACCAACTATTATAATAAAATAAGTGATTCATAGTTAGGTGAATATTATCTAATTATCATAGATATACCCAAACCATATCATTATCATAATAGGTGAATATACACTAGTATATCACTATGGTGATTCATAGGTGGCCTATGACGAAAGTTTTTTTAAAATTATTATGTGATTTGATGATCCAGCCATGTCGTCGTTTTGGCGATTCAATCATGTGCCACGCACAACTCGCGAAGAGTGAATGTTGTGGAGTTGGCGATGAACCATTCCTTCGAGAAATCTACAGTGATTAAAGTGGCAATGGTAAAGCCCTTTTTCACAAGTATTGTAAATCACACGCGCACAGAAATATATTGTATATATATGTATATGTATATGTATATGTATATGTATAGATAGAGCTACCCACAAGCACATACACATACACAGAGAGAGAGAGAGAGAGCGAGAGAGAGAGAGAGAGAGATAGATAGATAGATAGATAGATAGATGATATACATACGTAAATAAATAAGTGATGGAGTGGCATACCGAATGTCATCTTATGTGAATGTGAACAGCATTGAATCCTGAAAAAGATCCACCCCGGAGCAAAGCCAAGCTGATTGACTAGATTATCAAGGTTCAAGGCCACTTACCAACCATTGGCAACTATTTTTTGCTTGGTTTTTTTATACTGTATATTTCATTATATTTCAAAAACCCGTGAAGTTGCCAAGTTGCCCACTGGAATTTGATATATCTTGCAAGATCTTGTCCATTACACATCTCAGATCTACATATGTGCCATGGTCAGCAGTTGGATTTTGTACCCAGCTCTTGGAGAATGGACACCAATGCATTTTCCTAAAGATTTTTATGCCCATAAACTTTATACATACACACCATGTCTTGTCTCTAGCACATATAGGGATAAGTTGTGTTTATAACCTATGATGCTGGTCTCACCTAGTCATGAGTAGTTAAGTGCTACCAATTTAGCAGATTATATACCTATCTGGTCTCACTTTCCCCATGTAATATGGTTGGTTGTGTATCCCAATATATCCCTATATCATCAATGACCTCCCAATTCTGTTGATTTTATCCCATGAGCAGTCCCAGCAATAATTTCATTAATATATGCATATGAATATTGTATAGTTAGCACTATTCCCCCATTATATTCCATTATATATCTAAATTCTCCCCATTAATTCGCCAATCTCTATATATATAATATATTGCACCATTGTATCCCCCTATAAAAAAATACATTCCCTGTCAAAAAATGAATAATATGACCTCTGTATATATATATATACATATAATTGCATAC
>CAMXCT020006814.1:55000-167500 GCA_947184155.2 Cladocopium goreaui
GACAAGACCCCAACAAATGCACGCAATAAACATGGTGATAGAGTAGGAGCTGGAAGAAGAGGAAAGGAACGTGAAGACGAAACCCTTATTCTCCCATTCTTGATCCATATTAACCCACAGAACAGAACAGAACCCACTATTAAGTAACCCACTCTTAAACCACAAACAACTTAGCTATGAACCACTATTTTCCCCAAAAAAAATCACCACTATAACTCCACTCTTAACCCATTCTTAATCCATATTCTCCCATTCTGCACCCAGTCTAAAACCTATCCATATATCACCATGGGATATGTCCTCCGTGCCCAGGGTGACGGCCTGTAACCTGGCCGCGGTGCCGTTGCCGAAGGCGTCGTTGAACGTGGCCGTCTTCTGCCTGGCGTTGATGGGCACGGACTGGACCAAGTTCGTGGCCGAGGATCGAACGGGAAGAACAATCTGACTGCAATATAATGTCTTTTATTTAATGAATAAATCATAATAAATCAATATATATATATATAGTTTTTTTCAATGTATATATAAGGTATGTATATGTATGTGTATGTATGTATATGATTATTACTGTCATGCCGGTTCTGATCCATCTCTACGCCAATCATCATTAACAGGACATGTGGGTAAACCGTAGCGAATTAGCTGCGCAACCAGGCTCGCCGCTGCTTGAAGCTGGGTGGTGTGGATCTCAGCATCGGCCCTGCCCACTGGTTCGCCATTTGGGTGAATGATGCTATTTCTATATACCCTATCATCCAACCTTTAAAATATCCCATGAATATGTAACCTATATTTCTATATACCCTATGATCTATCATATACAACCAACATTTCTGGGTAAATCGTAATATTTCACAAACCTGAACCCTTCGGTCACTCTCGGGGATGATTCCCCACATTCACCATGGTTCCAGGTCACGATGTGAGGTCACTATAATTTAGCCAGACTGAAAGTTTTTTTCATGAATCCTCATTCATCATCATTATTAACCACTCTTAACCATCACTAACCATCATAAACTGGCTATTTTCTACCATTTTTCAACCATCATAAACCATCATTAACCACTATCAACCATCATTACTGTAACCATCATATATATATATAGTCACCATGTTCATGGATATTTCTGACCATTTAACCACAATTTTTAATGGGTACAATAGCTATGAGGCTAATGCTATATTAAATATATGGTAATTACCAGGAGGTAATGTATAAATAGCTACCAATTCAATGTTACATTACCAGGATAAATAGCTATGTTAGTTTATGGTAATTACCATCATGAACCATCATTGACTGGCTATGTTCTACCATTTTTTAGCCATGATAAACCATCATGAACTCTCATTGACCCCTATTAACCATCATCAACCATGTTTTAACCACTAGTTCACCAGAGGGTACCATCATTATTCATCATCATAATTTATCATCATTAACCGTCATTAGTCCATAAACTACCATTAGTAACCACTATTAATCATCCTTCATAAATCTGGTGGGTGGTTTGGAACATTTAGATTATTTTTCCATATCTTGGGAATGTCATCATCCCAACTGACGAACTCCATCATTTTTCAGAGGCGTAGGTTGAAATCACCAACCAGACATCATTTGGTAATTGGTATATTAACCCCATGGTACCTACAGTAGTAATATGAGATTACCATATAGTACCAGGGTATATTAACCCAATAACCCCATTGGTATATTCCCGAGGGTTAATACCACTGGGTTTATATACCAATTACCAGGGTTTATTGAGATTATTGGTATATTAATCCAATGGTACCATATACTATATAACCCCCTTGGTAATGGTATTGGTTTATTGAGATTACCGAGGACTTTGCCACATCGTGGAGGTGGAGTCCCGCTTTGCGGACGTGGAGGCGGTGGTCAGGACCGGGTGTGGCGATGGCTATGTGTAGTGCCATTGAAAATGGTGATTTCATTGGGAAATCCTAGGGGATATATAGATTTAATGGGAATATCATGGGATTTACCATATGGTGATTTAACATAGCTATGGAAAATCACTACACTTAAATAGATCAATAGAGGAAAAAATCATCCATCAATGGCCCATTTTCAATAGCAAACTGTAGTAAATTACCAGGAAGGTAACCCCCAAGCAGATAAACGAGTGCTTCCAGCAATGATATAACATGGGTCATTAAATGTCCCCATTTTTCACATCACCCAACCATGAATGGTATATGGTCTATAATGGCTACTTTTTTAGGTGATGTCCAATATTCCCAAAATGGGACAGTTACCAACCCCTGTATAGATTATGTTTTCTCCAGATATTTTCCCCCAGGTTTTCAACTGTTCTATCTGTCCTGGGGTTGCTATACTGTAACTTTTATGCGTAGCCATAGTCGGGGGGGCCAAGTCGGGGTATATCCAACGATACTGAGGACACAATCAACCAGCAAGATAGGTGTGTCTGAAGAATTAAGGGACGCCTCCAAAAAATGATGGCTAATTATCCTTCTCCCCATTATTTCTTTATCATTGGCGAGGTATCCTCTATTTTCAGACAGGCCCAATATCATCAACAAAAAAGGTGCGCACACACACAATACAATGATATATACAGTACACACACACATATATATATATATATACACACGTGCATACACACATGCACACACGCACACACACATATATATTATATACACATAATTATATATACATATATAAATACATGATTCCCATACGCGTACAGATCCAAAGCTATAGCCGGAACAAACAATGTACAAATTATGTAAACAAATTCCACCCTGCCTCAGGACCGTTGAATCTCTGGGTTTTCAACAGCTGATGGTGAAACCCGGCAGCCGCGATCCAAGGTGACCCCCGTTTTTCGGTGTGGCTACACGCGGGCGCACGCTTAATGCACAGTAACGTACTACCATGTAATTTAAGGTAATGTAAGGTATATTGACGTAACCTAAGGACATGTAATCCAATATAATATCAACCAATATCAACCCATCAACTCCATTTACATTCTCTCTTTCTCTCTGTATATAGAGGTATAGAACCAATGCTTCCATTGAGGTGTTGATAGGCTGAAGGTATTACTTTTGGAAACGGAAATCTTTGCCATGGAACATGGCAATATTTTTCTGGCAAGTCATCTGCACCTGGACAATTTTCCATGTCTATTGCATAACATATCTATGTGGAAAACCAGCACTAGAATTTTTAAAAATATAATTACACACACACATATATATATATATATATATCTATAACGTCTTCCATGTAGACCAACTGTACCCACCAGTCTTCCATGGCTCAAATAACCAGAGGCTACGCACCAAGATGGCTTGGCCCGAGACATAGAACAAATCCGCTATAGAAGGGATTGCTTTAAGGGAAAATCTACCTTTTCCATCGTTTTCCCATTAAATATGGGGCTTTCCAATCCATTGACATGAGTTTCCAAGATTGGCTGCGATTCTGCTAGGGGATCATGGTGTTAAGCGCTCCAAGGCTTCTTTGTGGAAATGCGCTTCCGCGCCACCAAAAAGGCTCAGTTGATCGTTTTGCAGCTTTCTCGTGGTGGCGATCGATGGCCCTGGTTGCATCATTTTTCAAACACCTACATACGGCACCTGGGAAATTACTGGCAATTTCGGTAGAACGGTTCTATGTTTATGTTGAGGGTTGTTAGAAGTGTAGTGTAGGTAGCGCACATCGAAAAACAAATTATTTTTCTGGGACACATGACAAAAATTGCCACCCCAAAAACATGTTTGTCCCATTTTCAGGATGCCCAAGGCCGCAAGTCGAAGGGTCCGGTGGCTGAATTGCACGGGGATGCGCCCGGTGTGGGGAGTCAACTGAGTCAACCAGCAAACATGGGGACTTGACCAACATGTTTTTTGGGGCAGATCGCCATCAAACATGGAGATCCAATCATTCAGAATTGAGGATTTCTCTGAAAAAATAGAGGTTCAATCGTAAAACTGAGAATTAAACCATCAAGAATGGTAATCTAATGGTAATTTCACAGTTTGCCATCAAAAATCACAATTTTTAGTAAGTAATTCATCTATAAATCGTCCCTTTTCCATAGCCATGTGAGAAATCGACCAAGCATAATCCACAGAAATGGGGACCCCACAAAGAAGGGACGCCGAAATTCGTCAGCAAACATGGTAGCGTATCCCAGAAATTCCCGTTGACTCATGTTTTGCAGATTATCTTACGGTGGGTAAAATGAGTCATTTGACTTTGAGGGTATGGCAATGGACTATTTCTGATTTGTAGATATCTTATCGTGGTAAGCCCAATGATAAACTATCCCCAATAGTACTATCAAGGGTTGGAAATTCATCCCCAAGTCATGGCTGTATCAGTGGATTTATGCACCACGTCATTCCAACTTGCCACAAGGCAGACAACCATGTTTTGTTGGTACTTCTTCCGTTGATGTTCATCCCAATCCCTGATATACAAGGGGTTGGCACATGCCCAATCCTACAAAATTTGAACATTCCAAGATGGTCATTGAATCTTGGTAGTGATGGTTCTTGGCAGTGATTTTTGGAATGGTTGGGGTTGGCTCTTTTGAAAGGGGACAGTTGCGACCCTGTGGCAAGATTCATCCAACTGACCCTGGTGAGGTCAAGATGCGTTACTTCAAGCGTGCACATACCGGAAGCAGTAAAAATGGCAGTGACAGTGACATGCAGTGACTGCATGCTCTGCTTGATTTCAGGAAACTCTTTGATAGATTATGGGCCAATATGGGTCATGTTTTTCATCTGATCCGGATCGGTGTTTGTCGTAAAATCCAACCAACCAATCCAGCATGAAGTGCCGCCATTTTGACATCTGGAAGGCTTGTGAAGGTAGATGACAATTTGTTGCTTTGTCCCAAGAGTGAAGTATACCCCCATTCCCGTGACCAGTTCAATATAGTTACATACAGTAGTTTGTCATATGATCAGGAAACGCTGGATACTGGGATGCACAATTTTGGACAAACTTTAATGAAGACTTGAGCCATGAAAAGATACAACAGTTCACAGCATCCACAAAGAAATAGGAAAAAACGGATGCATTAAGCGGACATCGTTCTACATCAGAGGAAAAGAGGTGGGAGACATGATCACAGTACTTGGATGTGCATCGCAGTTAGTATTACGTGATTGAAATGCTACAATGTAATGTAACCTTGTTATTTGTAGGTTATAAGTTATATCCCAGCTTTTGCCCCGCTTAAATGGGATGCCCCCATGTAGTTCCTTCAGCTTCATAGCTGGTACAGCTTGGTGAAGCCGAAAGATGAGCCATGCTTCAACTTGGGCAACAAGGCTGCGTAAAAGCAGGATCCCTCTGACGGTTCTAGCAGGGCTGGAGCACAACCCATAACAAAAGTGAACCCCCCCCTTGTATCTGGGGTGTTGGGAGCAACCCTGTCTAGTGAGTCTAGTGGATAGTGTGCAGGAGACCCTATTCCATCCTATACCCATCTTCCGCGGATAGCCTCAGCACACAAAGACTTGGAGAAATTTGGTGAACCCCCCAGCGTTTAGAGGAAACAGTGAACTCTCCTGGCCCAGGTTGGTTTATTGGATCGTTTTTTCAGTTTACAGACCACCTCTTGAGCATTCTATGGATCATGATTGATCTAAGGGAAAGGATGCAGGATTCACTTTTGTCATTTTTTGAGATAGGAACAGGCATGGGTTTCGCGTATCTAGATGGTACGAGGGTCCAAAAGTGGCCACAAAATTGCAATTCCACTGGGGACAATGATGTACAACGAATTCAGCCATAATTTTACCACATGTTCATTGTCATTTGGCGTACTATTATAAATCATTTGGCTGAATTATAACGACTTCACCCAAGACGTCACGGTAAGATTATGGCTGGGATTTGGGGTATCATCCCCAAATGGCCGAACTTTTCATGTGAGCTATGATCATTTACCCAGATGATCAAATCTACTAATATCCAATATCGCATATCTAGTAACTGATATATCCGATGTCTAATATCAACATCAACATCTAAATCTATAGAATATTATAATATATTATATGCACATATTTCCACATATATATATATATATATCTATACGCACACACACATATATATATACATATCTATACATATATATATATATACATATAAACATACATATATATACACATATATATATATGTACGTATATTATATATATGTATCTGTAAATGTTCAGCCAGATCCCAACTCAACTGGAGGGCCTTTGAGCTGCTTCGCGTTGGCATCGCGACCCTCAGGCTGAATTGTCAGCCGGGAGATGGAGCTTCATGCAGAGATCTCCAAGAAAATGGTGGATTTTTCTGGGGGTATAGAATAAACACCTTAGTATTTGTATAGTATTTGATGGAGGTATAAACAATTCAAATCAATCAAATATGACTATTTAACCGGTGATGTTGGATTTTATATAGTTTCATTACCAATGCAATGGTACATTGTCATTGTTGGAATTGTCGTTGGTGATATTGCGGTAAACACAACAATAAACTATCCCAACACACTGTATATACCTATATGGATTTGATTCATATAGAGCGTATTTTTTGGGATGTGATGAGCCCACTATCAATAATAATCCACCCCACAACCAGTCATTTCGGGTTCATGTTACATCACCCTAAATAAAATAAGGGTATACGTATATATATATATAGTGATATATATATATATAGTGATATATATATATATAAATAGTGATATATATATAATATATACTGTATATGTCTATGGATTTGATTATGTGAGAATAGAGAGGTGGATTGATGGATGGATGGGTTTTTCAAAATAGATATATTTGGTTTTTGGTAGGGATTCGATATGTCTATTTTTTTGCGCTGGTTTTCCATGCCGTCCGTTGAGCCGTGGAGGACTTGTAGAGGTGCAATACGGGGCTAGGGGATTAGCGTAGATCTTCGCAATCCTTCGCATATACCTATAAATATATACACATATGCATATGCACATACATATATCAACAGACCCATCCACCCACCCACATAAGTATATGTATATATATATATTATATATATATATTACATGTATATATATATATATATCCTTCACATGCATACTGCATACACACATACATACACACATACACATCACACACGTGCAGTGCATTTCATTGCACTTTATTTCATTTCGTTACATTACACCACATTAGAGTACGCATGCTGAACATTTCCGAACATCCTCACAAAAACGGGAAGATCTTTGACCATTCCACATTCTATTTACCTCAGAATCATCACATGACCCGCTTCCCCCAAAGTTTGCAGCAACATTTTGCCACAGGTTGCCGTGCACCTTGGAGTGTTTTCACCTTCAAGGTCGAAGTATGATGCCGTCGCCCTGGCATGTTGCTGTGCGCAAAAGCTTCTAACCTTGGGCAAAAACTGCGAAAACCATTGGAAAACCATGGAAAACTCTGGGAAAAGTGGACGGTTTGCGTGGGGAAACGGGGACAGGATATACCACTCTACGATTGAGTTCGGAGTGGATTGGTTTGGGTTTGTTGCTGCTTCGGTCAGAATTGAAAATGGATTTGCATTTATTTGCATTTGCGCGAGCTGGGGCAAATAGTGAGTTGTTCTTAGGGCAACTGTTCTAAGCACGTGAACAACATCTTAGAATGTTGGTGAGGCAGCAAGAAGTGACACGCATTGAGAGACATGCAGATTTGTATCTCATTAGTTTGGGATACCTAATGTGGAGATCAATAATAATCATGACAATAATAATGATATTGATAGTAATAATCATTGATCAATGTGCATGCCTTGGCACTGGCACCATACTTTCTTTATTCGGTGTGCGGATCCATCGAACCACGCACCGTGCATTTCGAGACTGTAAACATTCCAATTCAGGAAGACGGCGCCGACTGTCCCACAATTGTTTTCCGAGAAAATCTTGGAACTCCCAATATATTCGGGCAAAATCCCGTGGGCTTCCAACTAAAGAAATATGCATAAGACCAATCCATATCATCTATAGTATATAATTAGTTATATCTTTCGTTAATCATTATATCCCCACTATAAAGCCATATTTTGATACATTTTGGGGGTATCTCCCCTTACATAGCCCATAGGTCTGATATATGGTAGGTCCAATAAATCGGTTCCTGGAACGTCCACTGAGGTAATTTATGAGTTGGTTTATAACCCCAACTAACTCTAGATTTTTCCCAGATAAAGTTAGTTGGTTATGAGTTGGTTATAATATCTAACCCCAACTAACTCTAGATTTTATGAGTTGGTTTATTGGAGTTAGACTATATGCCAGATATTCCCAGAATCCCATGAAACTCCAAACATGGCAGCCGTGGCAGGACGCTAAGAGGAGGTCCAGGACTCTGTGTTGCTTGGCAGCACCAGTCGGAGTCACCAAGTCAACTCCAGGAGGCTTTTTTCATGGGGACGGGGTTGCAACATGGGGTCTACATGGGATATAATTGATATAATTCACCGCTTAAAAACCAAGTGTATACCACATATTTAAGTGGTGAATTATATCCCATGTAGAATTATATCCCATGGTAATTCACCATATTAAATATCCAGTTGTGAAGTCACCATGGGAATTCACCCATGGG
Organism: Cladocopium goreaui; assembly: GCA_947184155.2. Taxonomy (NCBI): domain Eukaryota; class Dinophyceae; order Suessiales; family Symbiodiniaceae; genus Cladocopium; species Cladocopium goreaui. The sequence goes on from CAMXCT020006814.1 coordinate 63,658, forward strand.
GACGGGATTACAACATGATGACTTTGGGAACGTGTTGGGGCGATATCAAAAGATGGGGGTGGTTAACATCAACCATGTCATGGGGATATGACCAACAAGATGCTGGAGAAACGTTAGGTCGTTAGGTAATTTAGTGTTTGAATCTGTTGCTGCAAATGGGTTTTTAATATATATATATATGCTATACATTACAACATGTTATAACAAGCGAATACTTTACGCTTTTCAAAAAGTATCCAAGATGAGGAATTTAATACTGCTAAATCTGCTAAACGAAATCCTTGTTTAGTAGGTTTAGTATTGAATCTATTCATTTTCCCGGCCCTCACTAGGGGATACTAGGGGGGTATCTAAGTTTGGGGGCATGGGATTGTAGCCTATGTTTACATTTATTACAGGCACGTACATACATACATACATGAATGCATGCATGCATTCATTCATATAAATAATTGGACACACAATTGCATGATTCCTGCACATAACACGTATACACAATTCCGTACGGAATTATATAGATTCGACAAATACATACATAATGAGACGAATGCTAGTGACATACATGATTACATACAAATTCCATTGTCCATTGTCACAGGCATATATTACGTTACGTTACGTTGCGTCACGTTACATGACATTACACTACATTACATTACATGACGTTGTATACATGCACGCGCACATGCACACGCACACGCACACGCACATGCACACGCACATGCACACGCACATGCACACGCACATGCACCCATCCATCCACCCACCCATCCATCCATCCGTCCATCCATCCATCCATCCATCCATCCATCCATCCATCACACATACATACATGCAACATTTACATTTGCATTTACATTGCGTTACATAGATGCCCAGCATCACACGCCACATGCGACCGAGTGGACCGAGGATAGCGATCTGGTGGTTGGTCTGCGGCCAGGCTCTTCGGCCTCGTCCCCAGCGCGAAAATTGACCTTGGAAAATGATGAACGGGGAGAATGACTATAGAATTTACTATGAATTTACTATGATCAATTTAATACGTACATAAATCAACCATGATTGATTTGTGAGTTGACTACTATTTGCTACGATTTCGAGATTCTTTCAATGCCATGGTTTCGTGTGTGATTTGGGGCATGACCCCATTGACTGAGGTTCGAATGGTGCCCAAAGCTGGAGACGTTGTGCTTTTGGTGGATGAGAATGGGCGCATGGTCCCTGCCTTAAAAGCCAAACCTTGGGCAGTCTGAAGATCAAATGGGACGGCTGGATCACATCGAAACATGGTGATTTAACTATCAATTAAGCAACAAAAATGGGGATCAAACATATAGGCAATGTGACCAATATAAAAAATATACAGTAAACACATACAAATCTGATTGGATGATTTTTTTATGTGGGGGGAAGATTTTCTAAGACCGACTGCCAATTTTTAATTCTAAACTCCTAAACTCCTAAACTATAAAAATCACATTTGAGATGATGATCCTATTTTTGGGATTCAACCGCCAATCGATTTTTGAACTATTGGACTATTGGCTAATACGGGCCAATACTTTGACTCAACCAGTTTTACATGCATTTCTTGCACCCGTTGGCATACCAAAAGCAACATATCCCAAATGTTTTTTTGTCCTGTCCTGCTTTTGCTCAAGCCCGAAAAAAACGCCTCCAAGTGCGAGCCTTCAGCGATTTCACTCCCTTTTCGAGCATTTTCCTCGTGAAATGGCCATGAAGGAGCCCAAGAAGGTGGCAGGTGGCGCTTACGGTCAGTTCTTAGCTGAGAAGCGCCCGGAGCTACAGGCCGAGTGCAAGGGTCAGCCCATCACAGCCGTCACCAAGCAGCTGGGATGGAAACCAGAAAGAAATCTGGATGTTGGGGACTTGTGGCTGCATTCCATGTACTAATTGGGTAACTTGTAGAACAGAGATATGCGTGGGGTATACAATATACAACTGGATATGGTTAAAAATGAATAAAAAGGAACGATTTCACTGATTTCACCTCCAGTTTCAGGGGGTGAACATGGATATAGGCATGGGGTTAGCTCAAAGTGGAGGCCCAATGGACCTTTTTGTTGGGTTGATATTAATTTTGACCCATTACCAACTGAGCTGGAAAAGTACAGCAGCAGGTTTGCCAAGCAAAACATGTGGATGAAAGCACCAGTTTCATGTGGATATGCTATAGAGACTATTGGTATTCTCCGGTGGCGGGTTTAACTGGTTTTATTCATGTTTTAGGTCTTTATCCCGACAGAATGATGCATTGAAATCGTGGGGTAGTCTTTCCAAAGCCACCCCAACAACAGGGGTTGAATAAGCTTCTCAGAAGGGTTAGTTGATGGTGTTTGTGGTTAACACCCCCTGAATTCCTTTCGGATGGCTTAGTAGGGGATAGAAATAAATAAATTTGGGTCATTAAAAAATGGGAGTGTTTTGCATGGTCTGTGTGTGGTGTGTCGGGTGTGTGTGGGGGGGGGGGCGTGACCTTTGGAAGGATACGATTCCTTGGATTTTGCGCTTCGCTTTTGCATCAGTGAGGTTGGCTTCTAAGAAGTTCAAGGCTCTCAGTGAGAAGGAGAGAGCCGTCTACCAGGACTGATGGTTTAAAAATCAGATATGTCTCAGTTTGCACTATTTTGAACATCACTAAAAGAGTGATGAACAAATTGCTAACATTTGCAAACTAAATATGGATTTAAATTTCATATCTGCGAAATACAGGTTTCCATATATATATAGTATTATATAGTATTCCCAAAGTGACAATGTACAATTTACCGAATATACATCTACATATACATGTACATGTGCATCTGCATGTACATCTACATATACCGTACACATACACATTATATTCATATTCATATACATATACACATGCATATGCATATACATATGCATATGCATATACATATGCATATACATTTACATATATGATGCATATATACATATATATATATACATTTACACATATACATACACACACATATATATAAACATATATTTATACACACAATTATACATTTGTACGCACATCTACAAATACGCACACATATACGTATACGTATACATACATATATATATATATTATATACATGCATACGTATACGTATACATATGCATATAAATATGTATATTATATACACATACCTATTCATATTAATTCCAATTTCGAAGATATTTGCAATTTGAACCACCTCCTGAAACGGAATGATCCGCATCAAACCATACAATGGAAATTATTTTCCCTATATGTTCGTATATACGCGAAACAACTATTTATTTGTGTATATGTCTCTCTTCACACAGGGGTTACATCTCCCTCTCTCTATATCTATTTCTCTTCATCTACATATATCCATCATTTTCATGTACACACACATACACACACACACATATATATATAATATTATAAATACTTCACGCGCTGACTGACATATACAAATGAGCTAGGGTGTGGTCCGTAAAAACATTCACATACATATACAAATGTGTAGATAGATCGATAGATAGATAGATAGATAGATAGGTAGGTAGGTAGGTAGATAGAGATAGAGATAGAGATAGAGATAGAGATAGCGATAGGATAGAGATAGAGATAGAGATAGAGATAGATAGATAGGTAGGTAGGTAGGTAGATAAATAGATAGAAGAGATAGAGATAGAGATAGAGATAGAGATAAAGATAGAGATAGAGATAAAGATATAGATAGATAGATAGATAGATAGATAGATAGATAGATAGATAGATAGATAGATTGGCATGATAGAGATAGAGATATATAGATATAGATATAGATAGATAGAGATAGATCGATAGATAGATATAGATATAGATATTTATATAGATATTCATATAGATATAGATAGATAGATAGATAGATAGATAGATAGATAGATAGATAGATAGATAGATACATATATTGTAACCACAGCTTGGCAAAACCTTGCGTCTCAGTCACGAGGAGAAGTACCTGGCGGCCAAGGCCAAGTACGACGAAGACATGAAGACCTTCCTGGCGAACGGTGGCGAGAAGAAAGCCAGAAAGAGCCGCGAGGACAAGGCGGAAATCAACGGCCCCAGGGCCCAAATGGGACTGCTGAAGTCTAAAGATCTGGGAAAATCTGGGAATGGACAACCCATCCTTTTGTAGCGATGAGATTCCTGATTTTCATTGGGGTTTGAATAGGGTTCAAATGCGGTTGAATTTTAGTTTAACACAATTATGATGGCGCCTTGTGCGCTTATCATTGAAAACTGAAATCTTGAACAAATGGACCTTTAATGCGGAAACAAATGGACAGCAACAGTGCAAAAACATAATGCAAAAGATGGACACCAAAAATGCAAAAAAATGCAGGTGCAAAAACGAAACCCTGTGACTGTGAGCATTTTTTTCATTTTACCTACAGTAGGTTTTGCAACTTTTTTCCCGATTCATGTTTGTCCAGTTCGTCCCTGGTCAGTTTCGCACTCTTTTCGCATTTTTTCTCCATTTCTCATTTTTGCCTCTCAGAATTGCATGATTCAGTTCCATTTTGTTTGCATTCAAGATGCAAAAACCCTAGAACAAACCCAATTCGACTTCACCAGTTTATATTTCCAGTTGGAAATTGCAGTTGTTTTGCTACACGTTATTACACGTTGGTTTTTCAGGGGTGTGATGGTCCAGTTTGTTTGCTATACATGGGTATTTGGATATAGTATCCAGCTATTCTGGGCGAGGTATCCAAGATTGGCCATGAAATATGAACCCCTATTATGGCCAAGGTTATTTCATTGGCTTAAGATATCAGGTTTAAGCAGGCTCATTACAATCCATCACTATCACTATCGCCAATTTCCAATGGAGGGTTATTTTTTTTTCCGTTTTGTTTTTTTTGGATTCCTGGTTCCTTGCTTTTCTCTGCTCCTTTGCTTTTCTGCTTTTCTGCGTTTTGCTTCTCTGCTTTTCTGCTTCTTTGCTTTTCTGCTTCTCTGCTTTTCAGCTTTTTGCTTCTCTGCTTTTGCTTTTCTGCTTTTCCCTGCTTCCTTGTTTTTCTGCTTTTCTGCTTCTTTGCTTTTCTGCTTCTCTGCTTTTGCGCTTTTTGCTTCTCTGCTTTTCTGCTTTTTCCAGCTTCCTTGCTTGTCTGCTTTTCTGCTTCTTTGCTTCTCTGATTTTCTGCTTTTTCTACATTTTTGTTTTTCTTGCTTCTTCGTTTTTTTTGCTTGTTTGCTTTTCCTGCTTCTCTGCTTTTTTGCTTTGTTTTTCCTCTTTTGCTTTTATGTTTTTTCTGTTTTGCCAGCAACGAAAGAACAAGAACAAGAACACGAACAAAAACAAAAACAAGAACAACAACAACAAGAACAAGAACAAGAACAACAACAGCAACAGCAACAGCAACAGCAACAACAGCAACAGCAACAGCAACAACAACAACAACAACAACAACAACAACAAACACCGACACCGACACCGACACCGACACCGACACCGACACCGACACCGACACCGACACCAACACCAACACCAACACCAACTAACCACAACACCAACAAACCACCCAAACACCAACACCAACACCAACACCAACTAACCACCACCACCGCCGCCGCCACCACCACCACCACCAGCAGCACCACCACCAGCAGCACACCAACACCAACACCAACACCAACACCCACACCAACACCAACACCAACACCAACACCAACACCCACACCAACACCAACACCACCACCACCAACAAGAAGAAGAACAACAAGAAGAACAACAAGAACAACAAGAAGAACAAGAAGAACAAGAAGAACAACAAGAACAAGAAGAACAGCAAGAACAACAAGAACACCAATAACAATAACAACAAGAGCAAGAACAAGAACAAGAACAACATGAACAAGGACAATAACACTAACAATAACAGTAAAAAGAACAAAACCAAGAACAAGAACAACAACAAACACAACAAAACAAACAACAAACAACGACAAGGACAATGACAATGACAACAACAAAACAACAATGACAATGACAATGACAGGTAAAAATCAACACCAAGACCAACACGACCAGCAAGGGAAACAACAACAGTATGTATGGAAAACATCACACTGCAAAATGCTGCAAATTCGATGGAACAGTGCCACAAAACCGTTGAAATGACAGCTTCCAGCGCCAAAAATGTGCAGATTCCATGAAAATGATGCAAAAACTATGAATAAAAAAAGGCTCGAAGTCAAAAATGCTGCAAATACCAGGGAAATAGCAGCTTCCAGGTTCAAAATGCTGCAAGTGTAAGGAAAATGGACAGAACAGGAAATCCCCCCCCAAAAAAACGGAACAAAACAAACCAACACAATTCCAGACCCATTTCAAATTCTTAACAACAGATTGTTGCTCTCCAGCAAGTAAAGACCCCTCGAAATTATCAAAAAATTCGACCCCCGCCTTCAGGCAGACAAGAAGAAGAAGAAGGATCCCGACGCTCCCAAGAAGCCAGCCGGAGGCGCTTATGGCTGTTGGTTGGCCAAGTGTCCTGGAAGGCCAAGTTCGGAGCTGACTTTTTTCCCCCCAATATTTTTCCCAAACATTGGGTTATTTATTTATAAAATATTGGGTTATTTAACCAATATTTATTTATTTTTTTCAGAATGTGTTTCTCTCTTTTTTTTTTTTTCTGTTTTCATATGGGTTTGTCCAAATAATCGGGTATACCCCAACATGGCAATGGTGATGGGAAAATGATCCTCTAAAACATTGTTTTTTTGGGGTAGCCCAGTCTTGGGCAAACATGGCTGGGAGGTCCTAATTTTCACCGGAGAAACACCTGGAGGTTTCCAGGACGAGTATACTGCCAAGGAGGCAGTAAAACATGATTCCACCAGCTGGAAGGGAATCTACAGGTGTTTTTTTTTGTTTTGCGGGGGGACGGGTGCGGGGTGTCTAAAAGTACGGCACACCAACTCTCGGAGATACCATGTAACGTATCATATCAAGTTGGTGAAATATATCACATGAAATATCTCAGCTTATATCCCCATAGAATGATTTGTTATTGCCTAATCCTAGAAGAACTGTTTTCCGTTTTTCCCCATTCTGAATTCATATGGTTGATTGATGTTGATTGTAGATCCCATGAAATATATGAACTATCTCCATTTTCCTAAGTGATATAAGATATATAAGTCCCAAGTTTGATGGTCAGCATTGGTGCACAGGGCATCGACCCCAGGAATCGCCCAAGCTTCCAAGCGCAGTGCAAGGGTCAGCCGGTGACGGCGATTACGAAGCTGGCCTCGGCCAAATGGAAGGAATTGAGTGCGAAAGAGAGACTTGGCGACCGCCTCCGGGAATTGACTCGCGAAAAGATATTACCCTCTGGTAAACGTTTCCATAACTATGGAAAGATCCACCATTTTGAATGGGAAAATCCACTATAAATGGCCATTTTCAATAGCTATGTTAAATTACCCGAGGGTAAGATGTGACATGGTGAAGTCAGTCGGCTTAGATTAAGCCAGCTCCTGATGGTCATCAATCCAATACCATGTCTTGACCCTGTCTGGCTGCTGAAGCCATGGGATCTGCCACATGGGCAGACCAAACTAAGAGGCTATTGAAGATGGATAATCATGGGGATATTTTATGGAGATACATGTGTAGAACCAAGCATCAGTTTTTTTTTTTAGTTTGACCAGACATGGGGCATACCCTCTGGTAAACTAAAATAGCCATCGAAAATGGCCCACTTATAGTTGATTTACCTATTAAAAATGGTGATTTTCAACAGCTATGTTAGTTTACCAGAGGCATTTTAATAGGGACATTTAGAAATGGTGAAGAGAGGGTAGTGGACATATTTTTGATTCTATTGGAGCAAATCCAAGGAAGGCAGTCTTTGAAGATGAGTACAAGAAGAAGTTGGAAGAATACCAGGAGGCAAAATACCGAAAGCGTCCCACAGACTGGCGATTATTTTTGCATGCACGTTTTCCTGAATTCAACTGGTTACGACCGCGTGGGTTGTTTGTGAAACAGTGAAACAGGAGATCTTTTAATTGGTTCAAACTTAAACCCACCATGTTTTTTTTCCAATTCATTATGACACTCGTTTCTTTTCCTCCCCAAAACAGGCCCCCTTGCCGTGGAGATGCATCCAACTTGGCCTGTGGGTAATAATAATGTTGCAAGCCCATTAGGTTGATGGGTTATATTACATAGTTCGTTCTATATTGTTAAATGTATGTATATAATATATAATATATATATATACACATATTACATAATATATATATATATGTATGTATGTTACATTATATATGCACAGATTACGTTATATATATATATACATATTACATATTACATAATATACATATATGCATATTACATTATATATACATACATATTATATAACACACACACACATATATATATATATACATATTACAAAATATATTAATATATTTTTGTTTATATATATATATATAGAATATTTAATTATACATTTGATTGCGCATACATATATAATATAGCCCCAGATTGATGGCTCAATGCAACCTCCATAAGTTCGGATCCCGTTGCTGTAAATCCCCGTTATCTTCCATTGAAAGACACTATTCATCCCTATATTGCTGGTGAATGCCAACCTGAGATTAATGCCAGGGCTGTTTGAGGTCGGGTGTGTGTGTGTGTGTGATTTCAGTAGTAGATCCAGATTCAGGGACCCGTGCCGCCAGTAGGCAAAGAAGTCCTATGTGCCGCCGGCCGCCGATGACGACGCGGAGGAACCCTCGCCCAAGCGACGTAAGGCGGCTAAGGAGGATGAGGCGAAGGCAGAGCCCAAGGCCAAGGCCAAGGCCAGGGGGCTTAATACATTGTACATATCGTGTCCATATATATATATATACATACATACATATATATATATACATACATATATATATATATATTATATGCATATATATATAATTATAAATATGTATATATATATATATATATATGTATGTGCGTGTGTATATATATATATATATGTATATACATATATATATATATATATATGTATATTGCATATATATATATATATTTGGATAAGCTCACGCACGCATATGTATACGCCCCACGCCGAAGGCTGCGCCGAAGGCAGCCAGTCCCAAGGGCAAGGAGAAGGCGAAGGCCAAGAGAGCCATCTCGGGTGCCTGAGATCCTATTCCTCGCTGAGCTGCAGATTCAGCGTGCGCGTTCTCGGACAGTTCCCATGTTATCCCGGAATTGGGGAAGTGCAGCGGCCGATTGCACGTTGAACGCGCCTTTTTGTAGACACATGTAGACACGTTCTTTGGGGTGCAATGGTAGGCAATGTCTGTTGCGCTAGAAGTCTCTGGGATCAATCACGCTTTCAATGGAAAATGGATGACGTGTGCTGTGTAGCCGTTGGATGGTGCCTGGTGTGGTTACAATCTTCTTCTTGGCAAGCTCCCCAAGCGCGGGTTGTTCCAGTTGCCCTTTGGAAATTATGGCTAGCTGGAGAATTCCCCATTTGCAGATGATTTTCCTATTTAACGCCTCCATTTAGTGAAGGGATTTTTCAGGGGGTTGTACCTGGTGGTTGGGGGGGGGCAGGATTCGTTTCTGAAGTTTTGTCTCAATCAGGATGAGGGGCGACGCCAGATGTTCAACTAGACTTGGGGCTCAAAGCATCATGGGTGGTGATATCATGTTATATGATCTCCCCTCTTTTTGGGTCAGGTAATCATCAAAACGAAACTATTGATTGGTTATCCCATTCCATCTCATGGTTTCAACCTTACCCTCTGGTAAACTAACATAACTATGGAAAATCACCATTTTTAATAGGAAAATCCACTATAAATGGCCATTTTCAATAGCTATGTTAAATTACCAGAGGGTAATTTTCCAAGTTTTGAAATGGCCATCAACTTGCAGGGAGGCATCCCCATTCTGAGACAAACCCAAATTCCAAGCGTGCTTGGTTTTTATTGACTCCACATTTCTGCAGCAAAAAATCTCCATTCATCTCCCATGTTAATCCATGTTATATAATCCATATTAGTTTTGTGTGTGTGTTCATCAATTTTCATCCACTTTCATCCATTCTCACCATTTTCATCCATTAATCATAGCAACTCACCCAATTTTTGCTGCTTAAGCTCCTCCATTTTCTTCGTCCGAGGTGAAGCGCTTGAAGGACATCGTCTTCGAGACCACGGAACTCACGGACCTGCGCAGCGAGGATGGAACTTGGCATCGGAGCAGCAGGTCACATCTTCGTGGATGGCGCCGTGGCGATGGTGCCCTGGGGTTGCTGTACCATGGGTTACTTCCCCATAGCCCATAGCCCCAAGAAGGGGTGAATAAGCTCCTTTCAGAAGGGCTGATGCTGGTGGATAAACCATCAGCAATTTTGATTTCATCATCAACAAACAGTGGCATTTCATGGGATGTAGGGTCTACTGGGAATTTTTGATGAACCATTCAGCCCTTAAACATGCTAGACCGCATGGTTTAGTAGGGATCACGACGTGTACTTGTGCATTTGGGACCATAGAATGGGGATTACCATCTGGTTATTTAACATAGCCATGGAAAATCAGCATTTTATAGCTAGGTAAACCATCTATTTCTATGGGCCATCTATACCATGGCTATGTTATATAAATAACCAGAGGGTACTGTCTATAGATTAAACGTAGTGAGCTTCACCGCGGCTTGCAGCGCCCGAATCGACTAAACGTAGTGACTGGTGAATGACCATGAAACATCAAGCAGCATCAAACATGGTGGTGTCACGGGGATATAATGGGATACAATGGGAATATGATAGTGGATATTTTTCATGTTTCATCTTATTTGGATTTATTTGGTATGTTGATCTCCGATCACTATATATATATGTATATATATATAATATGCATATTTATGTTTTATTGTTTCTTTTCTCTTGCGGGGGATCACTTACCATAGGCATAAACATGAGCCAATTTGGTGTGAAAACCAGGGTGATGGGGGGGTTAAGTAGGACAGCAGGCCGACTGGTAGTTTCAAATATTTCTCATAATTGCCTGGGATGATGATTCCGAATTCCAACTGTTACAGGATGGGTTGGAACCATTGATGCCACTGATGCCGAATCAGATGGATTCACTAGCTTCGGTAGGGGATTTATCCTCCGATCAAGCATGGCAACTGAACAGCCACCTAAATGGAGGTTTTAATATGCTTTAATGGAATAATCATCTATAAATGGTCGATTTTCCATGGCCATGTTTGATGACATCGGAGGGTACTTGGGACCTCGTGCAAAACCGCCAAGGTGCTGGGTGGAAGGAGACAACGCCTTGCTCTCTGAGGACACCCCGATGATAGAACCGTTCAGCCGTCAATGTTGATGCTGATTGATACTAGTTACTAATATATACTAACAGGTTGCAACGGTTGTAACTGTTTCAACCACATTTTTTGGAGATCTACAGTATTTTTTTTTCGCATCCCGGCATTCTCGAAAGTTTTTGTTTAGACTCGTCCTGTTGCCGGCCGCGCTCAGCAGGACTCACGGATGTTTGGATGGTTGCCCTCTCACAGACTAGAGGCCTGGATCTGCGAATCAAAGAATTGAAGTACCCGTACCCTCCGGTAATTTTATAGTTTGCTATTGAAAATTGCCCATTTATATATATATAGTGGATTTACCTATTAAAATAGTAAGCTTCTATAGCTACGGTATGTTAGTTTACTGGAGGGCAACCCCTGACCATTGTTCTGATTATTGCTATGATTCTTATTCGTATTCCTATGATCCTGCTTACAACAATGCTTATGTTTGTCTCGCACCCTTCAGAATGAAAATTATGAATATGATTGATTATGATAAACCATCATAATAGATTGTGATTGAGTAATAATGATGATGATGATGATGATTCATAGACCAGAACATCGATTATTCATTACTATAACTCACAATCATAATCGAATTATTACGAGGGAGTCGACAGGCAAAAAGGCCAAAAAGGTCCTGCGAAATCTTGGTCACTCCAGGCCCCTTAAGCGACCCAGGGCCACAAGGAGTCATTGAATTTTTCGAAGGGACCATTTACAGGAACACCCTATATTTCATGGATTTTCATGGTAAAAACAATGGTAAAAACCAAGGTTTTCCGGTTTCGATGTTCAGGCCGTGGCTGTGGCCGTGGTGTGGCCTCTATGGCGGAGCAGCTGGTTGTCTGCCCGGCGGGGTTCTGGGGATTCACCCGGCCAGGAGATCTCCCACGAATGCCATGGTTGGGACCCAATCTGTGGCGCCACTGCAAGAGCATTTCGAATGGTGGGCCAGTGGGCCTGCATAAAAATGGGCACAGAATTCATGATTCCTGCGTATCACTGGATGACTGGCTCAGCATGGACGCTTAATTCTTGCAAATTCAGGGACAAAGTTGGGTAGGTTTGAGAGGTTTGAGGACTTTTGCTGAAGCGTTGGTTGTGAGCGGCCTTCGATGGCACAGCACATTTTCAAAACTACTTTTTCAGTCATTTGAAGAGATTTCCAACCGCCATCTACGCCAATTTGGCATAGCCTCTTACTACTTGAGACGTCTTCTTTGAATTTTTTTGACTTGTGCCAGGGTCGAGCCACAAAGAGTTCGAGATGCTTTGGCCCCACGAGACTCGTGCTGCTTCGGATGGCTGTGGGAAGAAAAAGATGCCCATCATGAAGAATGCCACCATGGGGCTTTCCTGCAAACATCGGGCATATTTCACCACTGTCCAAGGGGGATCTAGCCAAGATGAGTGATAACAATCCAATCCCCCAAGAATGATGATCTCAATGATTGCCAAATATGTGCAAATCCCCTACGAAACTAGGGGCAAGGGAATAGCAGGTCGTGATGGTTTTCAGGTTTCAGGTGCCGCTTGAACCTCGGCGCCCATGATATGTCGGAGGTCGGATCCATGGTTTTGCACTGCAGAATGAAGCCCAAGAGCGTGTTTCAAAAGTTTCAACAAACAAAACATAGTATATATAGTAATCTCATGCAGTCTTCGTGTGTTTTTTTGCATTCCCAATCATTGCTGATATTGCTGAGAAATCCTGTTGACATTATCCAAAGTGTTCGGGTTTCACTTCTTCCGCTATTCCAACCACAGCAAGCATGGAAAACACATGAAAGTTATGCCGTGAAGCTGATCCGCTATCACCAGGGGTATCCGGGGGTTGACTAGATATTCGATGGCACATCTTGTACATTGTTCAGAGCAAGAGCCGCTTATGATTTTCATGGTTTGGAACGATGCAGATGAAATCAGCGACAAGGAAATGAGGTCTGCAAGGTGTACATATTCGATTTCCAATCCCAGAACAGTGAAGTTACCTCACGGTCACATTTTGTTGAAACAATATTGAGGAATATTGGGGAGAGGAAATACGTAACAGCTAGCTGATGCCGATGCCGATGCCGATGACTGAAATTGCAGCCGCCCCCTGCGAGGCTCATCCTGCTTTAGATTTCTGCAGCCAGTAATTTGCATATGATATGATGCTGGATGCTCGTTTGGTAGATTCGAGTGATTTCGACCCTCTAAGATTTTTGGGCCTTTTTCAAGGCAGAGAAGTTTGCACAGCAACTTATGGATTCAACCACCAATACGGGTTTTAATTCAACCTGTCTTCCATTCATTTCTTGCAACTGTTGGGATGCCAAAAGCAACAAATCCCGCATGTTTTTTTTTCTCTGTCCTGCTTTTGCTCAAGCCCGAAAAAAACGCCTCCAAGTACGAGCCTTCAGCGATCTCACTCACTTTTCGAGCATTTTCCTCGTGAAATGGCCATGGAGCAGCCCAAGAAGGTGGCAGGTGGCGCTTACGGTCAGTTCTTAGCTGAGAAGCGCCCGGAGCTACAGGCCGAGTGCAAGGGTCAGCCCATCACAGCCATCACCAAGTAGCTGGGATGAAAACCAGAAAGAAATCTGGATGTTGGGGACTTGTGGCTGCATTCCATATACTAATTGGGTAACTTGTAGGACAGAGATATGAGTGGGGTATGCGCTATACAACTGGATATGGTTATTATCCACTAAATTGGCACATCCAGTTCCTAAAATGAATAGAAACTATATAAACATCTCTCAATCCCAATTTTTCGGGGTGAAGATGGATCCAGAAATATTGAGAAATATCCAGAAATGGGGTTGGGTCAAAGTTGGTGTCCCACTGGACTTTTTTGTTGGGTTGATAATATTGACATATTTTGACCCATCCCCAACATGGAGAAATTTGACAAGAAACAAATTTGGGAAGCCAGATGAGCAGAGGAAGTAGAAGGTTTGCCCCCAGCACAACATGTGGATGAAAGCACCAGTTTCATGTGGATATGCTATAGACTATGGGTATTTATCTGGTGGCGGGTTTAACGGGTCTTATGTTGAATCCCCGGTTGAACAAGCTCCTAAGAAGGGTTAGTCGATGGTGGTTAAACGCCCCTGAATCCCTTCCCGCTGATATTAAACACGCCCCATAAACCATGGTCTAGCAGGGGATAAAACAATCATATTGGGGACACCAAAAAATGGGGGTGTTAAAAGGCCTTAGAGTGTGGGGTGGGGTGGGGTGACCTTTGGAAGGATACGATTCCGATTTTGCGCTTTGCTTTTGCGCATCAGTGAGGTTGGCTTCTGAGAGATTCAAGGCTCTCAGTGAAGAGGAGAAAGCCGTCTACCAGGACCGGCGGTGTTATTTCTTATATCTGCAACACCTCCAAAAAAAGGTTCTGTTGGCACTTCTTTCGATACGTGTTGGGTTCCATATTTTCGTCGCATACGGGCAGAAAGCGTGACAGCGAAGCGAGAAACAGTAATCGGCAATAAACAATCAGCAAACCAAGAAAAGACGAGAGTAGCAAAGACGCAAGTAACATCAAGTAACAATTTATAGTGAACTTGCTGGAGCTGGTGTCCCAAAGCTGGTTGGGTTCCATGTTGGTTGCCGTGTTGGGCTCACCTTCGGGTACTAGAACATACATGAACTTACTAGAACTGGGGGGGCCATGCCAAGTTCCATGTTGGTTTCCGCGTTGGGTTTGTCGGGAGCCACAAGGGCACAAGGGGTGGTACCACGGTGGCACGATTGGACATGATGCTCCAGGGTTGGTACTTTGGAAGAAGGCTGCATTTTTGTGTTGGTAGGGGGGTCAAGCCTAGTAAGACGTAAGAAATCACCTCAACCTCCGGTTTTTCGCGCTGCCGCGTGCCTTGACTTCTGCCTGAAGCCAAAAGGCACGCGAGCTACCTATGTGTGGGAACATATCGCCCACAACCCGTGCGTGCGTCCATTAGATTGCGCGTTTCTTTCACGTCGTGTTTTTATTTTGGTTTGGGTTCGTGCCAAGGATTCGCCCTGGTTGTCGTGGTCAAGCAGCACCGCTGTGGCTTTTTGGTTTGCTGTTGCGCAAGCCAAGCCCGGTGGGATTCGTTTTTGTGATGTTTGTTCTTTGCGCATACCTTTAGCTGTAGGTGATCAGCGTGTGCTTGCGGCTCTTCGACCATGTGCGCACCTTTGGAATCTGCGGGATGCGTTTTTTTCTATTGAGTTACGTCCTTTGTGATTCTTTGCGTTTTGCGTGTTTTGTCTTTGGCTTAATAACACAACGGGAACACAAATGCTGCAAATCACATTTTTAGTCAAAAAGAAAAACAAAAACATACCAAAAACAATAATATATTCATGACCCATGCCAAAACACAAAAAAAATAAAAAAGGAAACCAAAAAATATTTCTTATAGCAAATAATTACATGCAACAGACCCCAACAATACTTTCAAAACCAATCTGGACGAATTTGTTTCAATAATTCACTGGCAGGCGTGGGGCCTGCACCGATGAAATTGATTCCAACGCGGTGGGGAGCACGCAATGCGGGATGAGGAAGCAACAAGGCGAAGAAATGTCAAAAACTGGCGATGCGTTGACAAAATGGTTTGGAACAGTCTCTATTTTTTTTTGTGTGTGTTATTCATGCATTTATTTATGGATTCGCATGTTGTTTCTTGCTTTATTCCATGACTTTTGTATCATCAAAAAACGGTTTCTCGGTGAAATGCTTAAACTGCTGAAATGAATATCTTATGACGGAAGTTGGGCCTACCCCACACTGAACCTACACAAATCATTCCCCCAAAAATCACCAGACAGGACCCAGCTCCTTTTTTGAAAGGTTTCTGCGTCTCTTGGATGTTTGTGGGTCAGGCCCGAACAAGAAAAAGGCCGTGTTGGTTTCCATGTTGGTTCTCGTGTTGGGTTCAACGGGAACTACACCAGGCACTAAAACCGGAGGGTGACCATGTTGGGTTCCGTGCTGGGTTCCATGTTGGCTTCAATGTTTCCATGTTTAATTTAATGGTTCTTTTTCATGCATTTTGGGTATGAATCAGGGTAGCACAATAGGAACAACCCGGAGGAGCATACGTATATAAGTATATCGTGGTCATGTGAAATCTTAATTGGCAAACATGGCACCCTGCTTGAACCCAGACTGCATTTTGAACAGCTGAATCTCCATGGTGTAAGGGCCGAAAGGCATCGAAAGGCCAGAGTGAACCCAAAAACGTCCAAATGTCACATTTACCTTTGGAAGTTGTAAACAAAAAACTAGGATCTTCAAATCCGTTAAAATCTGAGTTTCCAGATTTTCCGTGTCAAGTGCCGAAAACGACGCGAACATGGAAGTTTGGGATGAGCCCTGGCAACATGCGGGCTTCTGTGGCTGAAAAGTGCCTCAAATTCTCCAAACTTCTCCAGGAGAAGTTCGAGGCGGCCAAGGCCAAGTACGACGAAAAGATGGAGGCCTTCCTTGCGAACGGCGGTGAGAAGAAAGCCAGGAAGAGCCGTAAGGAGGCGGATCTGGGCCAAAGTCTGGAAAATCTGGGCACTTTATCCATCCTTTTGTGGTTGAATGGGATGTGAACGGGGTTTAATGTTAGTTTATAATTTTTTTGAATTGTGGAATTGTGGAACATGAGTTTCCTGGTGGAAATTGCAGTTGTTTTGTTCCATGATAGTTTTTCAGGGGTGTCATTTGTTTGCCATGGATGGGATTTGGATGGATTATTTTGGGATCTACTGTATATAGTATCCAGCTACTTCGGCAAGGTATCCACGATTAGCCATGAACTGTGAGCCCCTATTCTAAACCAAGGTTAGTTTATTGGCTTAAGATATCAGGTTTAACCCGCCACTATTAGCCCGACTGATTTCTTATTGTTACCTCAGATTGTCATCAGAATTGCTCTCCACCCTCGCCTCCAGGCCGTCAAGAAGAAGAAGGATCCCGACGCTCCCAAGAAGCCAGCCGGAGGTGCTTATGGCTGTTTCATGGCCAAGTGTCCTGGAATTGAGTTCGGAGCTGACTTTTCTTTTTCCATATTGTGCCGAACCAGGTTGGCATTTATTTTTTCCAATTTATATTTTTCAGAAATACATGTTTTCCCTTTCTCATGGTTGATTATATATCCCATGGAACATCCTCATGACATATCCATTTTCCTAAGTTATATGGATGCATATCACAAATGAGCAATTCATATGGTTGATTGTATATCCCGTGAGAGAGAGAGAGAGATATATATATATATATGATATATCTTATTTTATCCCAAAATTTCCTATGATATCAATACATGTTTTTCCTACGTGATATAAGTCCCAATTTTGATGGCACCTCGCAAGGAATCGCCCAAGCTTCCAAGAGCAGTGCAAGGGTCAGCCAGCGACGGCAGTTTCCAAGCTGGGCAGCGCCAAGTGGAAGGAATTGAGTGACCTGGAAATCTAGCTTTGTTCAAGGTGATTTTTATTTTTTTAAATTTTTGTTGAATGGAACATCCACCATTTGGATCCATTTGGGGAATCTATAGGGGAGATGTTTAACTTTTTTGGGGCCCCAACTGTTGGCAAATCCAAGGTGAGAAAGAGAGACTTGGTCTAATGTTAAGTCGGGCCGCCTCCATGCGGGTTTAACTGGACTCGCACTGGATAAACATGCGATTCACAGGGGGATGGTCTTTGGAATTCGTTGGATTAGTTGGGTTAGTTGGCGTTGGATTAGTTGGGTTAGTTGGATTTGATTATATAGTTGGATTAGAATGATTGGAATTGATCCGGGTGAGCTGGGTGGATCAGAAAAATCCATTTGAAAATAGATAAAATAGGCATTTCTGAATGCACGGACTCATGTTTGGATTCCCATGATTCATGGCATGGATGACAATGGAGACACCCTGAATCGGCCACCTGAAGCCACGGGATTATTTCCCCATGGTTAAACCAACCCGCGGCTATTGAAGATGGATATTATATGTATAAGTTACCCTCCGGTAATTTAACATAGCTATTGAAAATAGCCATTTATAGTGGATTTTCCCAGCTACAAAATGGTGATTTTCCATAGTTATGTTAGTTTACCAGAGGGTATATACTTATGAGGATATTTGTAAGGATACTTTCTGGGGATATAGTTCGCCACTGGCTCTGATTATTTCTGGTAAGCCAGACATGGGATATACCACAAGCAGCCAATTTTCTTGGACTGATGATCCGGAATTTCAGGTACATTCTCTTCAGACACACCAAGAGGCAGCGTATTTTCCAACTGTCAACCCACCATTAATGTAAGGAATTAGTGGGAATATGTTTGATTCTATTGGAGCAAATCCAAGGAAGGCAGTCTATGAAGATGAGTACAAGAAGAAGCTGGAAGAATACCAAGAGGCAAAATACCGAAGACATCGCACAGATGACTGGGCGACATTTTTTTGGCATCCACGTTTTCCCGACTGGTTTATTTTATCTTGATATCTTCAGCGATAATTCTTGTTGGTTCCTCACAGGTCGTTGGTGAAACGGTGAATGATCATCTGGCAAACCAGTTAGATAATGTTAGATATATTTAGATTAATGATATTCATGGGTTATCTGATCTATAGCTATAATCCTAAATAAATACAAATAAACATATGCATATTATATATATATACATATCGCCAGATTCATGGTTCATTGCAAACCCCCTTCTACCGGGGATCCCATTGGATCCTGGTTCGCTCGCAAAAAACATCATCCCAGTGCTGGTGAAAACCCTGGAATCAGCCCCTGGTCTGAACTGCGGGTGTGTGTGAATTTAGTAGATGACATCACTACCAGGGCGGAACCACCTATTTTTCATCAACCACGATAGATCTTGATCTGGGGTTCATATTAGCATACTCCAAGTGGTGTTGTATCCCATTTAAAAGCATGATTTTCATCACGATATCAAACTATAACTATATCTTGCATCATCATTCCCATGAACTCCCCAGCTTCGACCCAAACTCTCCGCCGGTAGGCCAAGAAGTCCTATGTGCCGCCGGTCCGCGATGACGCAGAGGAACCCGCGACCAAGCGACGCAAGGTCAAGGAGCAGAAGGAGGCAGCTAAGGCGGCGGAGGCAGAGGCCAAGGCCAGAGGGCTCCATACATCTGTAATATTTGTACATGGAGTGTCCATATGCTGTGTATATATGTATATATATATATACACATAATTATTTGTATACACACACATATATATATATATATACAATTATATATATATGTATGACATATTAATCCATAAAATCCCGCATATTATAATCAGTTCTAGACATCGAAATGTACTAGAAAAAATTATGTGGTTTGAAAAGTGTGTGGTTGAGGCGGTTGAGGACATTCCATTACCTTTGCCGAAAAGTAGCCGAACCATCAAGAAAAAATGATGTTTTGATTTGCGGGCCTGTATTTGATTGTACTGCTTGATAGAAATTGCGCTCCAGTTGCGCACGAATTGCCCGTTGCGTTAGCTTCTTTTTGGCAACTGCAAAAGCAGTACGAATTTCAAAAGCAGATACGATTGCCCAAAAACCTGTACCATTTGCTATTTTTGAGTCGTTTTCAAGAAGTCTAGTACGAAAACGGGGGAGATTACTTTTTTGTAGTGCGAATGGTCATCCAGGTACATATATACAATAAATTATCACAATATATATATAACATATATATATAGTTTCATATTTGTTCAAAACATTTGATTACATACAACGCATTGATTGATTCATCGGGATTTACCATGTCCATCTGCCGGTGTTTCTCAAGCGTTAATTCATGTCAGGCGGAGGCGAAGAAGGCCGGCAAGGCCGAGGCCACGCCGAAGGCCAGTCCCAAGGGCAACCCGGAGAATGTGAAGTTGGAGGCTGCCATCAAGGCCAAGGCCGAGAAGTTGGGCTACAAGGACAGTGCACTTCCACAAAAAAGGTGATATCTACGTGTATATATATATATATAGATAGATAGATAGATAGATAGATAGATAGATAGATAGATAGATAGATAGATATTGCATATGTATATATATATACATATATATATATCTCTCTCTCTCCCTCTCTCTCTCTCTCTGTCTATGCATGTATGTATGCAGGTATATATATATATATATAGAGAGAGAGAGTTAGTCAATACTAAATTACTAAATCTCTCTAAGAGATCTATCTTACTTACCTGCCTTGTGGAAATTTCCAGGACTCCTTGGTAAAGTTGGCGGCTCGTCCTGAAGTGATTGCCACTGGGAAGAGCCAAGGCGATTTGTTGAAGGCCTTGGAGGAGAATCGTGGACGCCTGCACCCGGCCAAGAGAGCCATCTTGGGTGCCTGAGATCCCACCGGGCTTCCTGAGATCGCTGAGATTCAGCAGATTCAGCGCGCGCTAGGTGCGCAATCTCGGGCAGGTCCCATGTTATCCCGGAATTGGGGAAGTGCAGAAGCGGCGGCCGATTGCACGTTGAACGTGCCTTTTTGTAGACACGTTCTTTGGGGTGCAATGGTAGGCAATGTCTGTTGCGCTAGTCTCTGGGATGAATCACGCTTTCAATGGAAAATGGATGACGTGTGCTGTGTAGCCGTTGGATGCGGTCTGGTGTGGTTACAATCTTCTTCTTGGAAAACCAGAACCAGGGCTGTTCCAGTTTCCCTCTGCTCGTGGATAGCCGGATTTCATCAACCATTTGTAGATGATTTTTCCATATTTTTCCACTGAAACCTCCATCGCTGGTGCGGGGATTTTTCAGCAATCTCTGATCTCCAGATCCAAGCCAATCATCTCTGTTCATCCTGCTTGGTAAGCGGCAGCTAAAAGCTACTTGCAGTGCTTGCCAAATGTGTAACCGGGTCTGTAATCTTACCAAGCAGGAACCATCAAGTAAGCCATCAAAGCTGAGAACCTCATGTCCCACCAGCTGATTTTAAAGTGATCAACGTCACCAACCAATGCGTACCTGGTGGTTGGGGGGCGGTTTGGAATGCCAGGATTCGTTTCTGAAGTTTTTTCTCAATCAGGATGAGGGGCGTCGCCAGATGTCCAACTCAGGCCTCAAAGCATCGTTTCTAGTTGTTGGATGGTTATATTATGTTATCATTTCCCAATTTTTGGCAAGGTAATCAATAATACAGTGGGTTGTTAGATTATATTATGCCTTATTTCGTCTTAATTTGGAATCCCATTGGATCCCGTGGTTTCAAATCCCATTTTCCACTGTCCAGTGGCCGCAAACTGGGGAGCCATACCCATTTTAAATACCAAGCATGCTTAGTAAGTCTTCCATATTCTTGTAGGTTCACCTCCATTGTGTAGTCTCCCATGTTTATTGTTGTAAATCCATGTCAATTTTTAATTTTATAATGTTGCATTAGCATGTATTTTCATCAATGTCCATCCATTTTCATCCATTTATCCATATTGATCCATCATTTGGAGCTGCTTCGGCTCCTCCATTTTCTGCTTCCAGTCCCACGTGAAACGTCTGAAGGACATCGTCTTCGAGACACGGAAGTCACAGACCTTCGCAGCGAGGACTGCCGCGGCGAAGGGGTCGTACCATGGATTCTTTATCCCGGCATGGATGATGTCATGGTGTCATGGGCATTGAGCCCACCCTTCCAGGTCCCAAATCATGACTTTCTGGGGGCTCATTAATCAGCATTCATAAGGGCGAATCTTGCTTGCATCTAGTGTTGGGGAGTCATCTTTGGAGGCTGGTTGAATCCCATGATGCATGCCATGGTTGGGACCCAATCTGTGGCGCCAACACTGCTGCAAGAGCATTTCGAATGGTGGGCCAGTGGGCCTGCATAAAAATGGACACACAAGTCATGATTCCTGCGTATCACTGGGTGACTGGCTCAGCATGGACGCTTAATTCTTGCAAAGTCAGGGACAAAGTTGGGTAGGTTTGAGAGGTTTGAAGACTTTTGCTGAAGCGTTGGTTGTGAGCGGCCTTCGATGACACAGCACATTTTAAAAGCTACTTTTTCAGTCGTTTGAAAAGCTGGGAAGAGGGAAGGAAGAGATTTCCAACCGCCATCTATGCCAATTTGGCATAGCCTCGTACTACTTGAGACGTCTTCTTTGAATTTCTTTGACTTGTGCCAGGGTCGAGCCACAAAGAGTTCGAGATGCTTTGGCCCCACGAGACTCGTGCTGCTTCGGATGGCTGTGGGAAGAAAAAGATGCCCATGATTCAGAATGTCACCATAGGGGCTTTCCCGCAAAAAATGTGCATATTTCATCACTGTTCAATGGGGATCTAGCCAAGATGAATGATCATACTCACCCATCCTCTAGTATTAAACACCCCCTCAATGGTCCAAAATATGTGCAAATCCCCTACTAAACTATGGTTTCTGGTGGGTGTTTAATAATAGTAGAGGAAGGGTTATATATATATTGTAGTATGTCGTGGCAGTTTTCAGGTTTGAGTAGGTGCCGCTTGAAGCTTGTCTTGTGGTGCAATTTCTGCAGCTGACGGGTACCTATCGCCTGCATTGCTCAAAAAGAAGAATTGCTTTTAATCAACAGCCCCTGGCGCCGGGCCGGAATGGGTCTGGAGCTCAGCCACACCATGACACATTGATTTTTCTCCCCCAACTTCCAATCCCTACATTTCCGGAGGACATCATCCCTTTACGACCAAGGCGATGGTGGCACCCTGCCGCGCCGCTTGCATCCTGGCTGACCTGTGGCTGACCTGTGGACATGATTCACGCAGCTTAAAAAAGGCTTTGGTCATGAAGAAATGGCCTTCTAGTCGCTATTCCATCCAAACTATGTGGGGAGTTTATGGGGATATTATATTTTTATAGATAGATATATATATATATTTATTTATTTTGCATCTATAAACCAACTTGATATGAAATTTGGGTTAATCATGGTTAATCCAAGAATGGGTGCCCCAAAATGGCTCTGTGAATTGGGACGAAGATGTTCCGAACCATTGGCAGTAGACATATGTGGCAATGGAGAATGACACGGGCATGGATGATTCTTAAGAGGTAAACTATCAACGCCCAGGAGATCTTACTGGATAGGGTATTAATAGGATCGGAGCTCGATGGTGATGGAGAGATAGACCTGCCCTTAAGCTGCTGTTTTGATAACACCACATCTGAAAAGTAGATAGCAAAGCCGACGCTACTCACCACCGAAATGAGGTGCATGTTGTGCTAAATGTCATCTTCAAAAACTCGAGCTATCTAGCCTTGAGGTGGTTCCCAGATATTCCTGGGCGGTTTTTCCTCTTCTATCATCCTCAAGACCCCAGTGGTTTGAACGCTGCAGAAGTTTGGGTTTGTCCCCCAAAATCCACTTGTCTACCATCATATTATATATTCATCATGCTTTATCCCACAAACTGCAATTTCGGGATATGGATTCCGTTTTGCACTAATTCTTTAGAATCGTTCAAAGCATCGTTTTTGCCTATTTACATACTAGCATTAGGAGATCAATATAAATATATTGGGTGATATTGGGTGTCTTGTTGCAGTACGGTATGTAATTTCAACATGTGTGGACTCGTCCATTTCAGGCTCCCAAGATGCAACGGCAACCTGAGGATCTTGAAGGTCACTGTTGACCTTGAGACTCCAGCGTTCAGCTCAGAGTGAGAGCACCATTGATTTTTCATGAGCAGCAGTAAAACAATCGTGAAATCATCATCAAACACTATCAAACACCTATGAAATATGGTGATTTAAGCAGAAAAGATGGGGAGGTTACCATGGTGATTTTTCAGCAGAACAATAGATGCAGACGCCATCAGAAGGTCATCAGGCCCTATCAGGCCATGGGGAGAGATGTCACCAGCAGACCACTGGGAAAATCAAGATCAAACATATTCAAAGATAATCAAACATAGGGATGTTGCCTATCTGTGCCTTTTCGCGAAATGGATCATAGGTCACCCCTGATGCTCTTTCAGCATCAGAATCCCCCGGCCCGGCCAGAACGTAGAACCATCATTTGCATGGGAAAGTGATCGACAAATATGTCATCGAACAGGTGACTTTCCATTGCACGATTCCTTTCAAGAGGGAAAACGAGTTTTACCCTGGGACAAACTAACATAGATGTGGAAGATCCGCATTTTAATAGGTAGTTCATCCATAAATGGGCAAGTTTTCAGATCTATGTTAGTTTACCATTTTTTTCCCCTATAGGGCCTATAGGGTATCCATCTTCACCGACCTTCAGCAGCTTCCCGACCCTACCTGCAGCCCTTTGCGTTTCACCCAGGGAAATGCGGAGAGCTCCTCGGATGCAGAGGCGAGCGCCAGCGCTGATGAACAGATGCTGAATGATACCCTGAGGAAATTTAACATAACTATGCAACATCACCGGTATTAGTGGGCATATACAAATAATCATGGTAATCCTTGAATGAATCACCGGTACACACACACACACATATATATAATATATATATATGCATATGGATATCATCATAATAATCTTTGAGGGAAGGCATGGCTGCATCGGGACGGGGCGCTGAATGCATCCAACACCTTGAGATCCGCTAAGGCATTGTGGTGATTTTTTAAATAGTTGATCAGACAGGTTGATCCTTGTCTTGTTTCTTGGACATTTTCCTTTCATGAAAAATTATTCTCGGGGGTTTCGATCTTTGTGCCACCGTCAGACTCCTCATTTCTAATATGACAATATATTTTGGTCAGAATGGCATAGCTCAGTGCTGCGCTACGTTTGGCCGAGTGTGAGACACCTAAGACGTGCAGCAGCTATGTGCAACGTGTAAAACACTGAATGGGTTTGTACATAGCATAAGAGGTCATGGCGCCAGGGATGGCCCTCGGTAGGCTCAGTCCGTCGGAAGTCGGCCGAAGAAATCTCAGAGTCGCTTGGCAAAAGTTATTTTTTTTGGAGAAGAAGATAGAGTCAGCTGAGTTCTTCCACCAAAGTTGCACAAGTTTGGGTGCTCTAGCTTTTGGACTTGGGAACTTTCGGCCTTGTGGAGTCGTGGAGTCACATCTTCGCCGCCTGGGTGGCCCCCTGCCCTCGATGAAAAGGTTTTTTTCCCTCATATTTGCTCATCAAAGACAGTGGAAAATGGTGGTTTATCGATGTTTATCGTTTCAAAAATATTCCCCCAGCTTCGAAGAATTTCAGACCCATTGACCCACCTTTCTTGGGAGTTTAGCAACGTGCAATCTCCATGTCCAAAGGCCATCGGGCATTGTGGGGCGAACATGTGGTAGTTCAACTCCGAGTTTCGGTATCCCCCGAGAAAACCGGGACTTCTGATGATGATTTGCCTATGAGTCAAAACGCCGGGACTCTAGGTACCGCAAAATAGCTGGTTAATGGATGTTTATTGACTACAATAACGGGATGTTAGCCAATGCCAGCCGGCAATTCAGAGTACGAACCAGCAATCACAGCAATACCCGCCACCAAGACTTCTCATGTCGACTTTGGCTGCCAGCAATGATTAGTGGGATATTCAGCCAACCAGATCAGCCAGTTAAGATATCCAACAATAAATAGTGATTATCGCATTGATAATTCAAATCAGAAAAGCGACATTCCATCAACATTCCGCCAACAAGCCCCATTCCGCATCTATTCATCTATTATCACTTATATTGGAATCTGATTTGAATAGATGATACCCTCTGATAATCTAACATAGCTACAGAAAATGGCACATTTACAGAGGATATATTCCATCAACAATTATTTTACGTTCCTATTAAATATATATTTCCATAGCTATGTAAAATATAGTGATTTTACATACTATTATATTATTAACTTATTACATAATATGTTCCATGAACATCAACAATTTCCATCACCATTATTAAACATAATTTCAAAAACACTATCATGAAAAAATATGAGACATTCATCACCATTAACCACACAAATAGTCACTATGTTAATGGGTATTTCTTACCATTTAACCACCATTTTCTAGCTGGGTACATCAACTATAAATGGTCATTTTCAATAGCCATCATTAACCATCATTACCGATCATATTGTTAAAAATGACCATTACAATGGTTACCATGAATGTGGTAACTATCATTAAATGCAAAAATTGTTAACCACAAAAACCATCATAAACTATATTAACCATCATCACTACCATCATTAAAGCGGCTATTTTCTACCATTTTTCAACCATTACTAACCACAAAAAATAGTAACCATCTGGTTATTTAACATAGCCATGGAAAATCCCAAAAATAAATGGAGGTTTCTAGCTGGGAAAATCATCTATAAATGGGCCATCTATACCATGGCTATGTTAGTCATAACCAGAGGGTAACCATCATTAACCATCATAAACCATCATTAATCATCATTAATCATCATTAATCATCTACAAAAAATAGTAACCATCATTAACCATCATAACCCCCCCGATCCCAGGTGAAGCGCCCGTGATCCTGGTGCACGAGGGCGATGACGTGACTCGAAAAAAACCACGGTTCTCGGTGATTAGCGGACATGAAAAATGGTGGCTTAGCATGGCTGAAAGTATGGCTTAATATGGGTTAAGAACCGGTTGATATGGGTTAAACCCAGTAGATAAACTGAATTTAATGCACAATTAATGGGACAAAGGGATATTGATGGGAATGTTAATAGATGGAATAGTATGGAATAGTCTTTTTTATAACCTTGAAAGGTACACCTCATCTCCAACAAAGTCGCTGATGAAACCACAGGGTTGGAGCCGTCAGAGCGGTGGGTTGTTGGTGACGATCCAACTGCTGCGATTCGTTCAATCCAAGTTGGGACGCAAGTGACCGGGAAAGTGGTTATTTGATGTTATTTGATGATCATTTACATCATGGTATGAAATCAAATAACCACTTATTCAAATAACAACCCCCAATTGTTATCTGTTATTTGATGTTATTAGTGGGGTTGTGTATGAAACTAGCAGGGTGTCCCAAAAGCTCATGATTGATCATCAGTTTCCCCATTAAAATTGCCATAACTTTGGGTATGCCGGCGCACTGGCCCATTTCTGCCAACAAAAAAACACAATATCATATTGTAGGGCACAGATCCCATTATACGCAGAACATATTCCCAATGGTTGGTTTTGTACACCCCCCATTTCGGTATTGTATAAAGGTGGTAAACCCAATGAAAAACACACCACGATGACCAACATTTTGCCAACTTTGGGGAATCTGATTGAAATCCATACCCCGCCAAAAAACAAAACAGAGTTTTTTTTGAACAAATTTGGATGAAGTCGTCATGTCGCAGGAACGCCCACAAAAAATTACAACAGGTAAGAGCCATGGACTCCGGTAGTTTTTCTCAACCGTTTCTTCGTTGGATTTTCCGGCCCGCTGCCGGCCATGGCTGGCCTTGCCAGCGAGGCGCATTCCTTGGCGGTGCAATTTTGTGCAGAGCATGGCTTGCAGGATGAACTGGCCTGGCCCCTGAGGACGGTGGCATTTTCAGGGGAAATGACGAAAACCATAGGGGATTTATACTCAAAGTACGCGCGATGGCTAATGAATGACGATGACCCGTTTCTTGAGGATTTAGTGTTTTTTGTTTGTGATTTTCCATAGCCATGTTACTTTTTTCAGAGGGTAACATTGTAATATGATTCAAGTGATTTAGCCATCAATCATGTACAATCTAGATTTAACATGATTCAGATTTTCCAACCATCAAAGATGTAGATCAAACTGCCAACCCAGCAAAAACATGGATTTAGCCACAGGAATTGAGGGATTAAGCTGCGCAACTTCTGACGGCTTTATAGGGGGAATTGTCCCAACATTGCCTATTTCAGGTTTGTGAATTATAGCCATTTATCCGGCTAAATTTGAGATAGCGAAGAAGTTCACACACTAAACCAAACAAATAATACTCAATGGATTGATTGAAGCTGGAAACAAAACGGAAACCATAGGTTTGAGCCCAAATAACCAGAAGATAAATTTACTAGTTAATCCCCTTGGGTCCCATAACATCAACCCCATATATATATAATATAGGGATCTCCTGTAACATTTCCATCACACCAGTTATGGGAAATAGACCCACCATGGGTCAAACCTTAAGACCCGCTGGGATTTAGCCTCTTTTTTTCCGGGAAAACGTTGCTATGGGAGCCATGGCCCATTTATAGATGATAGATAGGGTGATTCTCATGAACATTCGTGATTTTGTATGGCTCTATATGGCTCTGTTACAGTAAGAACTAGAGGGCAGTCATGTGCACATGATATTACCTTGAGTACCCCAGTTTTGACCATATTTGAGTATTATTATACATAAAAATATTTTGAGTAATATTTTGAGTAATATAAGCACCTTTTTTTGAGTACCCCAGTACCAATACCCACGTTGGAGATCCCCATCAAAGCCGCTATGCATGCAAAGCGCGGCTCAGGTGCCACCTTTGGCTTCTCATATCGCAGAGACGCTGTGGCGCAGTGGGAAGATTCACCCCGCGACACCATTGGGATCTGGTGATTATGTCTGATTGCAGCATGGTGACTTACATTGAATTACTATCCAGAATCCTGGTTTGTGACACGTCCTTTTTTCCTTAGGAGCCTTCTCCAACTATCCGCCCATTTCCAGATGATCCCAGATGTGAATGTGGAACCATCACACCGTCACTGACACACTGGTTTCCCGTTTCCACGAAAGCCAATATCGATTCTTGTTGGTTACATACATCTATCATCTACATAGCATGATTGATACTCCAATGAGTCAGAGCTTGGCTTCTTGAGTATGCGTTTCCACTCGTTTTGACTGGTTACACAGTTGCGCCCTCATCATTCTTGCCATCCCAGAAGTACCGGTGGGGAAAATTTCAGGAAACTCCGAGAGAGGTATACAACGGGAACCCCTGGGTGAACTGGAAAAGGCTGATCGGGTATAGCCTCCATATATAACTGTTGGTCCACCGGGTTCATATCGTAACATATTGTCAGCCAACCATAATGGCCCCTACTACTTTGTAAATGTGATTGTCAGCCAACCTAAGTGAACTCCAAGTTACCGGACATGTCGACTGGGTAGTTACCCAGCTCCCGCCCATCACTGGAGTTGGGGAGCCTCATCCCGTCCCAGAAATGCACCGAGGAAGATGAAACTGGCCCGGGCCAAGCCTGTTGTGCCTGCGAAGCAGAAAGCAAAGGATCCCAAGGTCACCGAGCAGGTGAAAAAACCACAGGTGGATCAATCATGGTTACTGTAATCTGCTAAAACCATGCAAAACCCCAACCCAACAAATCCATACAAATCCAACTATTATGCTAAACTTCTAATTTTGGGATGGTTTATCATTGGGTTTCCTACATGTCATTCTAGGGGATTGTGTGGTAGATAGTTTCTTGGGGATGATTGTGGCCCAGGGGCGATTTTGTCGTGAAGATGAATTGGAACATGTTGGGACCATGTCTTACCTCAAACCCAGTTGTGACTCTTCCTTCAGTGGTTATCAAGACCATTGTTGCCCCAAATGGGCGATACTAAACCTCAGAAGATGTGGGGGCGCAACTGGGCTCCATGCGTGTTTCGTACTGGAGATTAACGGATATCCCATGTCTCATGAAGTCAATCTGCTCCTTGCACCCCACAATCCATGGGTTTTGAACCTCATTTTCCACGAAAATTGCTGCGAAGCAGATGGCACACCCCATATTGATATCGACCAAACACAACAAAACCCCTCCAGGTGGCTTTTCCAGACGCCTTCGTCTCCAGGTGTGCTGGTCCTGTGGCAACCCCTTCAGCCGCGACGTGCAGTTTTGCCGGCGCTGTGGCACCCGACGCGCCTGGCCGCAGGCTGGGGACGCCGAAGCCTCGCAAGGTGATGGCTCACCTCCAAGAAGTGCACCAATTACTGGGTTAGCAAATGTTAGCAACACATGGGAGAACCAATTCGCTATGTGTATACACATATATAACCTCCAAACTTGGATGGTTTGTTGCTTAGGATGACGGAAGTTGTGGGTGGATTAACTGCTTGACCCAACTTTTGAGCCAAACCACCGTCCAGCCTGCTACCGTGACTCATAACTGGGTGTTTTCCTAGGACTTCATCGGAGTTGTGGCGACCGCAACCCCATTTGTATAGGAGGCCATCACTTTTTTGGCAACCCCAAGAAGATAGATTTTACTATATTTTACTAGAAGCCTGCGACAATATATATATATATGTATACAGTATATATAATTCTAGTGAATTACTCTTCTATTTTTTTTGAATTACTACATCGCTGGATTGGTTGAAGGGAAAATCTACGGGACACTATGGTTTCCCCATCACATATAAAATATAGGGGTGTCCTGTTCAATTTCCCTTAAACCAATCCAGTGACTACAACGAAAACCCCGTGGAGAGTTCTTCTCTTTCTCATTGATCTTATGTTCGCCTCCTCGTGGCTGAACGCTTTGTGCTCGGAGGGGACGATTGCCACATCGCAGAGTGCGGGTGTGTGAACCTTAGAATGTTGCAGTAAGTGTTGCCCTTGAATGCACTTGATATCTATCTATCTACCTATCCTATCCTATCCTATCCTGTCCTATCCTACCCTACCCTACCCTACCCTACCCTACCCTACCCTACCCTACCCTACCCTATCCTATCCTATCCTATCCTATCCTGTCCTGTCCTATCCTATCCTATCCTATCCTATCCTATCCTATCCTATCTATCTCCCTCTCCCTCTCCCTCTCCCTCTCCCTCTCCCTCTCTCTCTCTCTCTTCCTCTCCTCTCCCTCTCCCTCATACGCTCTCCTCTCCCTCTCCCTTTCTCCTCTGCGCCTCTCTCTCTCCCCCCCCCCCCCCTTCCTCCTTCTCCCTCTCCCTCTCCCTCTCCCTCTCCCTCTCCCTCTCCCTCTCCCTCTCTCTCTCTCTCTGCACATGCATACATACATACATACAGGCAGGCAGGCAGGTAGGCAGACAGACAGACATACATACATACATATATACATACATACATCCATGCATACATCCATGCATACATCCATGCATGCATGCATGCATCCATGCATGCATGCATACATACATGCATACATACATACATACATAGATACATAGATACATAGATACATAGATACATAGATACATAGATACATACATACATACATACATACATACATAGATACATACAGACAGACAGACAGACCGGCAGGCAGGCAGGCAGACAGACAGACAGACATACATACATACACACACACACACATATATATATATACATACATCCATGCATACATCCATGCATACATGCATGCATAGATACATACATAGATAGATACATACATAGATAGATAGATACATACATACATACATACAGACATACAGACATACAGACATACATACATACATACATGCATACATGCATACATGCATACATGCATACATGCATACATGCATACATGCATACATGCATACATCCATGCATACATACATACATAGATACATAGATACATAGATACATACATACATACATACATAGATACATACAAACATACATACATACATACATGCATGCATGCATGCATGCATGCATACATACATACATACATACATACAGACATACAGACATACAGACATACAGACAGACAGACAGACAGACATACAGACATACAGACATACAGACATACAGACATACAGACATACAGACATACAGACATACAGACATACAGACATACATACATACATACATACATACATACATACATACATACATACATACACACACACATCATATTATCATTATATATATATTATGCATATGTATGTAAGTGCCAATGCCCGCGCACGGTATCTGCCGATGATTTTGGATCAAATTCCCAGGTCTCCACGGATAGTACGCCAAAGCGACAGAGTATGACCTCCACGGAGTCCCGCAACTTGGGTCTGGTGGGAGGATCCCACCTCGAAAGTGGAAAGTAACCACTAAATGTGGTTGGTTATCATTAGTTATCACTAAAGAAGTGTGGTTAGTTTGGTTAGTTTGGTTTAGAACTGTAGCAACTACTTATAGCACTTGGAGTTTGGTTAGGAACCACTAAATGGAACGATCCTTGGAGCAATGTCAGCAAAAGCGATGCATGTTGATCAAATTGAAATGGCAACGTTGGGTGTAGACAACCCATGGGTTTATGGACTTGGAACCCGGAGTCGGCATTGCGTGCGAATAATGGCTTTATCAGTTCAATCTCAGCTACCCCCAGTAATGGGCAGTTATAGCCCCACTTCCATTTGCGGAGAACTGTTATAGGCCCATCATTAGTTTGCATTTCAAGCCATACTGGGTGAGAGATAATAATTTGGGCGGGAAAACTATGGAAAACCATCCATCAGTGGATATCAACCGGGGATTTTCCAGCATAGCCAGCCAGCGGGAACGCCATCCAGCCAGCCAATGGCATCGGGTTGAGGGCGATTTTCGGCGCCTGCAAGCATCGCAAGCCGAGGCACCCCTCGTGCCAACGGTGCCAAACAAGGTGTGGGACGCAGGATGTTCGATGCTCCAGTGATCCCTAGGCCGCCTTCTGCGATACTCAGCAGGAACTGAACCGGGTGATCTGTGCTTTTGATTTGATGATATACATTTTTAAAAACACGCACAAACACACACATATATAATTATATATACATCGTATTGTATATATTCCGATTAATCCAACTTTAACTTTAACTTGAAAATGGAGATTTCTGGGTGACACGCGAAAAATGGCCCTTTCCAAGTCACCACCCGCCACCCCCTTTGCCTTGTTGGGTTGATGGGCCTGGCCACCACTTGTTTCAGGTGCCAGTAGCCCTCGCTTTCTTCGCCTCTTTGAGGACAGCTGGGTTTTTGGGTACATGTCTAAAAGTCAATTTTTTGGGGCGTGAGTATTGAACAATATTGAACAGATGAATGGGACATGACTGCCAATTTGCAGAATGTGATTGTCAAAATTGGCGAAATATATACCGTAACGTGTCCTAATCCGTGAGTCCGCTGCAGCCACATTTTTCGAGCCATGCCCAGGTGTTGCCCTCTGGTAATTTAACATAACTATGGAAAATCACCATTTTTAATGGGAAAATCTACTATAAATGGCAATTTTCAATAGCTATGTTAGTTTACCAGAGGGTAGGTGGTGAATTTGGCCCACAGCCCACTGCGCCAGGATTCCGTGCAGCGAAAATTCCGCATGCAGCGGCTCAAGAACCAGGCGCAGAATTCCCAGGATGAATTGGGTCAATCAGTTACGGTATGTTACGGTACTTTTTAGCAACAGATGGGGGCATTTTTTTGCCGATATTTAGGAGCCATGTCATGATGCCAGATGTTTTACGAAAGCAGTGCGGGATTTTGGCCCAGCCACTCCGAAATCCCACGGTTATCACCATTTTCCCATAAAAAACGGTTGTTTTTGTGACATTTTCAGAAGGCTTGCCAGGTGGAGAAAGATGAAGCACAACGCTTGCAAAGTTCCATGCAGGTAGCGTAAGGTCCTCAGTTGAGCTTTGCTCTGGACGGGGTACCCTTGTCCCTGGACTTTGAGGCCTAAGGCATTTTCCATCATTTTCCCCAATAGAGCCACGGTGCATGGTCGCAAAAGATTGGAGATTCCATTCCCATGGAAGATATTGTTACAATATCCCCATCTTTGATAATTTCAGTTACAGTTGGCTACCTTCATCCTTCCAACTCATAAACTGGATTTTATGACTGGATATTATATACTTATAAAATCTATAACGATAAGTTGGCTATAGCCATAGGTTAAAAACCCTTGAACTCTTGATCTTTGGGTATATATGGTGCAGCGTTGGCCACCCCCCCTCCCCCCCCCCCCCCCCCCCCCCCCAATGGGTATGGGTGGACAGTATCGTCTGGTTTTTCTGGCCCCCCCCCCCCTGTGGCCTGTGGTGGTGGTATGGTTCTTCTGGTCCCCCCCCCCCCTGTGGCCTGTGGTGGTGGTATGGTTCTTCTGGTCCCCCCCCCTGTGGCCTGTGGTGGTGGTATGTTGGTATGTTGGTATGTTGGTATGTTGGTATGTTGGTATGTTGGTATGTTGGTATGTTGGTATGTTGGTATGTTGGTATGTAGGTATGTATGTATGTATGTATGTAGGTATGTATGTATGTATGTATGTATGGAATGTCCCGGAAGGTCATGTAGGTACGGTCAGGTAATGTCAGGTGGTCCGGTACTGTACGTAAGGTAATGTACTGGTAGTCATGTACGTACGTAGGTATGTATGTATGTGCCTGGTCTGTCTGTCTGCGCCTGTCCGGTCCGGATCTGTCCGTCCGTCCTGTCCCGTCCGGTCCTGTCCTTGGTCTGTCTGTGTGTCTGTCTGTCCGTAGGTATGTAAGTCGGGTAGGTCGGTCTGTAGGTATGTATGTCGTCTATGTATCATCCCCCCCCCAGGGGCCTCCTCCCCCCCCCCCTCCCATGGGGGGGGGGGTGGGAACACGGGACACGGGACCATATATACACATGTATGCGTGTGTATGTGTCGACTTAGTTCACTATTCACTATATGGCCCAACAACTATAGTATATATATATAGTTCACCACATGTCCCCGGAAGAACTTTGGACATTTGTATCTATATCTATTTATATCTATCTACCCAATAGATCAGGTTAGGCAATTTTCTGCCTAGTTAATAGTTAATTTCCTAACTATTTCAAGTTATTTTTGCCACTTTCAAAATTAACTATTTAGGTAATTTAAAGTTAACTATTAGTTATAGTTAAGTTTTTTTTTTTTTAAAGAGCTTTTATCTTTAGATTCGAATATATGTATATATATATATTATATTTTTCTTTTCAAACATGTGATGCATGTACTAAAAAAAACATAAGTTTCTAGGATTACTTTGTAGCATTGTGTACAGGATTACTATGAAACATTGTGTGAGCAGCACATTTTCGAATGTGTGAAAGAATGGCAGTCATGGCCCTTGTCCAAGAGAATGTGTGTTGAATGCTTGCTTTTGACAAAAGAACGCACAGGGCGCTCATAGGATTACTTGTGCTTTTGTAGGATTATTGTGTGTAAATCATGATGTTCCTAGTCTTGCCTTTTCTTAAAAAAAACAAATATTCGAAGTAAAATAACAAAATGTTGAAACCTAGTGACAATATATATAGTTTGAAAATGGTTAAGCTCAAAAAAACAAGTTAAACAATTTTCAATATATATATACATCGTTTTAAAACAGTTAAAACAAGTTTAAACAAGTTCAAACATGGTTTAAACATAGTTTAAAAAGAGTTCCTAAATTTTTGAAAAACAACTATTTAGTTAAAATGAAAATTATAGTCGTCTAATAGTTATTTGTTTCTCTAAGACAACAAATTAACTATATTAACTATTAGGCAGAAAATTGTCTAACCTGATCTATTGGGTAGCCATCTATCTACATGTATTTTAAAAAATGAATAAATCAATACATACATATATCCATTATTATCCATTCAGAGCTGGAACTGCACTTCCGGCCGTGCCCCAAAAAGGCCGGGCACAGCCCGCTATGCCGCGTGGCAACGGCGATCCACGGATCTCGGCGCAGCGCCAGGGGAGAGGCTCGATTTTGTCTCCTAAAATCTCGGTGGAGCGCGGTCTGACCGGGGATTGAACCAGCAAACATGGTGGTTTAACCATCGGAAATGGTGGTTTAACCAGCAGAAATGCTGGTTTAACCAGCAAAAGTTGTAATCTAAGATTGGAATTTAAATTTAACCATCCAAAAATTGTGATTTGTATGGAATTGTCATCCAATAACATCCAATAAGCTGGATGAATTAAATTGATTTATGGAAATGGTGGGTTTACGCAACAAAAATGGTGGTATCATGGAAATATTGTGGGTATAAATAATTATAAACATTTCCCTTATTAGGGATCACATTGGTACATACAGTAAATTCAGATACATGATGATACATGCGGGTTTATGTTTTTTTCTCCTGGGGTTTGGATATCCTTGTAAAGCAAAACAAAATTATGGGGATAGTTGGATATAATTGGGATATAACCTATCAATACTGGTTAAAACAAAAATAGTAGAAAATATTGATTTACCATGCTTTGGGGGCATACTTTCGGAGATGATTTGACACAGTGGGTGTATGACCAACACGTGGCAACACCAAACTTGTAATGAATGTCCAACTGATTCATGAGCTGCCGTCCGTCTCATGTCCATCTCTTGATGAATCACATTGAGTCATTTCAATCATGAAAGTCATGAACTGGGGGATGGGTTACCCTCTGGTAATTTAACATAGCTATTGAAAATGGCCATTTATAGTGGATTTTCCTATTAAAAATGGTGATTTTCAATAGCTACGTTAAATTACCAGAGGGTAAAAATTCAACCGCCAATTGGTGGCCACGGAGGCTCCACAACGACGCGGCCAGAAGAGCCTTGAAGATGCGACACCTGCAGGAGCGGCGTGGGCAAGGTTGGCTCCATGCCTCAATTTTTTCCCATACCCTCTGGTAAACTAACATAGCTATTGAAAATGGCCATTTATAGTGGATTTTCCCATTAAAAATGGTGATTTTACATAGTTATGTTAAATTACCAGAGGGTAAGGGATTTTGATAGACTTAAATCATTTAGTTTTTAGAAATCAACTAGAGAGAATAGGGTTTGACCCAGACAACTTGGGATGGAGTCAAGAATAACTGATGGTTGGGAAGTGACGTGAAGTGCAGCCAACGGTTTTCCTGGTCAAGAATCGCAAGTGGTTTGCAAGTGACTGGTTGCACAGAAATTATGGAGAGAGAAAGTGCATGAATTGGGGTATATCAGCCCCTGAAAGATGGGTGATGCACATTCTTTTAATGTATAATTATATATATATGTTACATATTTATACTATTGTATAACTATATATATTTACACACACGCACACACACACACCTGTATATATATATATATATACTGATGCGCCTAGATCTATAGAAATATAGCAAAAACACTTTTGACCATTGCTAGATGTTGCCAACAGCGTATTCTTGGTGAGTTCGGCATTTGTGCTTCAGGAGATGCGCGACGAGCTTCAGCGTCAGCAGGAAGAACAGGAAG
The DNA here is from genome assembly GCA_947184155.2 of Cladocopium goreaui. Classification (NCBI taxonomy): domain Eukaryota; class Dinophyceae; order Suessiales; family Symbiodiniaceae; genus Cladocopium; species Cladocopium goreaui. The sequence continues at coordinate 101,139 of CAMXCT020006814.1, forward strand.
CCACGTGTCTCGGCGCGGCAGCTTCACAATGGAGTCAAGAGTTGAAATGGCCACGAGGTTTGGCTATTTCAGTATCCACTTATTGCTGAGCCTGATGGAAGTACTTGCTCAGGGAATATGCCCACTCCTAAAGTTCAGATGCTTTTCCACGCGAGGGTAAGGCCTAAACTCCTAAACCCCAATCTAGCTGACTGGTCCTCCCCTACTATTGGGTATGCAGCCCAGTGCAGCACAAGTGTAGAACCACTTCATGATGGGTGATGACAGTCCTCAACTGTCTTGAGAGCTTCGCTCCCCACTGCTCCAAAGAAATACATCAAATCACCAGATTTGCGGTTGATATACGGGTCATTTTATGTAGACAAATAAGATAAATATCTACATAATGATAGGCATATATACGGTCAGTTTGATATTTATCTGGAACAAATATCTGCATATGGATATGCCTATCTACAAATATCTGCATATCCAAACTTTTGGCAATTGCAGCTTCATAATGCCTGGCTCTCCACAATGTTGGCATAAACTTCAGCACGGCCAAACTTCTGCAACTTGCCTTTGACCAAGGTTCAAGCCGGTGATTGAGGCTGCGATCAATCCATCGTGACTGGTTTCATGTCGTATCCCCGTTGTGGGTGGTGAATGTTGGTGAGTGCGAAACTTGATGAGCCTGCGGTACTGGCCCTTGCGAATGGGATGTGTGCATCTGGCCGACAACATCAACTATACAATCTATATAAATCATTATAAATCCATATAATACATATATGTATATCATTATGTATATGTAGACACACATTGCATACCTCTCTCTCTCTCTATATATGTGCTGTATATTACTTGGATCATGGATTTTCCCGATCGAATCAAGTTGGTGCTGGCCGCAGGTGTCGCAACGAAGGATTCAAGGCACTTCGAGGCCGGACGCCTGGTGCTGGCCCCCTGTGGGGCGGGGACCAAGAAAGTCGCTTTGGAGGGTCTTGAAACCGTAGGATGTTGCAGAAATCTCTAAGGATTCTTGAAGTGTTTGAAGCATTTTGGCACGTCACCTTCTGGCAGTTGAACCCTAGAGGTCTTGTTCTTTTCATGTTTCTTGTGCGAAGGGTGTGTCTACAGTCTACAGCCGCAGGTCGCTGCAAGACCCGGCTGGACTGAAGACCAGGATGAAGATGGAAAGGCTGCGGAACATAAAAGAGCAGGCGGAAATGGATGGCGGCGCCCTCAGCATGGGTGACCGCTCGGTTCTAAGTGGTCGGTAAGGGTTGGTTCTAAAAAGGGCACAAGGCCAACTGCAAGGGCATTCTATAATGTTCTATACACCAGTTTAAGGTGTGGCCAAGAACTTGGTGGTCCCCTTATCACCCGGGCGATCATGGACAGCCGAGGTTGCACTTTCAAGCCTGACATTGATCAGAAGTCTGCAGAGATGATCTCCCAAAGACTCGCTCGGCTAAAGATTACGGGGACCTTGTGCCCTGGGACCTCGGCAGTGTTTGTGGCTTACCCGGTGGGTGGGTCAAGATTCGTGGTCACCTCACACTATTAACCATGGCTGGGTTGCGTTGACACTTTCAACACCAATTTTTTGTGATTCTAATTTGACAGAGACAGCATGACCCAGCCCGGCTGTGGGTCATCCCCGGTTAACAGAATAGCTATTCTGTTTGGTTAAACCACCCCATCCAAGCCGTTAGGACTTGGTAACAGGTACGATTCCCTGTATGAAGACGCTGTTCGGCGACGGGAGAGACATCTGGAGTCGGTTCGAGCCGCTTTTTCTGAACTCTTCTCCGCCTGGAGTAAGGGGGTATACATGGGTGTACCATCAATTTATGGCCATCTATGGCCATCTTATGAAAGGAAATGATGATACATGATTATATGATGATTAAGTACTCGATTTTGCGGGTTTCCTATAGATTTTCAGATGCAACCAATGTAATAATGCCATTCCCCCACGTGTCACAGTGAGATGTTGGAGTTTTCCCTCATTTTAGGGTGGTAAGCATCACCAAACTTGGTATATAATTAATTAATCTCTTGGCTGTCCCAATTCCAGAATATTCCGGAGAGGTTGCTACATTTGCAATTACCTGAGGGATCCAGAGGGTTACCCAGTTGATGTCAACCAACCCCTTGATATCTCTATTAACAAGCCCTGGTTTATTCCATGAAGGAAACTCAACCACGGGGTCAACTTTTGTATCCTGGATTCACCAGTGGGTTCTGAGCAGTTCAGCTTTCCCAAGATATCCCAAGGTGCTTACAACAGATTACCATGAGACATGATATGACATGATTCCCACGATTTCCCAGCAGATCTCCGGTCGATTCTCCTGTCAGTTTAACCGTAAGGCGCTCCCGCCTGGAGTAACCTTCCAGCCGGATATTGGCATGGACTGGGGCCTAGTTGTGATGTGGGTGTGCCTTAAGATGTATCAGTGTATCCCTTCAACCCGTGATGGACAGGCACAGCTTTCACAGTACATAAGCTAGCCTGCATCTCAAAGTCCAATGGAAGAGTTTACGTTTGTAGGGAGAATCTATGATTGCCGCCCAAATCCCAACTGTTGATGGTTAGATCCGATTGTTAGATATTGATAGATCTTGTCCAATACTGGAGTTCCATCACCTTGCCAACGTTTTTGGGTATTCTATATATGAACCAGTATGAATCTCCATGTTCGATCCTTAAATCGGCTACTTTGATAGTTAGATCCACCCCAATTTTCTGGTAGCCACTTCCCCGAAACTTCAAAATCATCCTTAAACATCCACAGCCAGGACCCGAGCAAGGCCTCTATGGAGACCAAAGAGGCCTGGAAAAAGTTGTGGATTCATATCTTTTTATCGAGGTTGTAGTGGTGATATATGGTGATTAATGGAATTTATAAGCATTATAATGGATCATTATATCCATGGATCATGTTATAAGCATTATGAATGGTGATTTAACGATCAAAACATACAGGGGTTAACGATAGGTGAAACGGTCAACAAATGGTCGGACTTTTTTTTGGCATTAACCATTGACCATGGGAATGAGAACCCTTATATCACCACTCTATTGTATGTAGTTATATTTACCAACAATGATGAATAACCACTATTAAGCACAATTATTTGTATCACCTGTCAAAGAAACAGAAACATTAATATTAACATGATATTAACTAAATACTATAACAACCATTATATCAACATGCATCAACACTAACATGTGGATATTACCATTTGAATATGGGGATATCAACCATTGAATATGGGGATATTAACCATTGAATATGGATATATTCACCATTGAGCATGGGGATATCAACCAGTGAATCTGGGGGGTTTAACACATGTTAGCCATTGACTATGGGGATATTAACGCATGTTAGCCATTGAATATGGGGATATTAACAATTATTAACCATTCAACTATGGGGATATTAACCACTAACCATTAACCATGGAATATTAACAGATATGGGACCATTTATATGAGGATTTCCTAAAATGGGGGTAGCCCCAAATTATCCATTTGAAGAGGGTTTTCCACGAACTAAACCATCCAGCTATTGGGGTACCCCGATTTATGGAGCCTGGCCTCAGCAGGACTTCATCAATCGACTGGCTTACTCCCGGAGCTACTCCGATCGCTCGGCACCTGGGAACATGATAAACCAACGGACTTAGGAGATTTGACATCCACCCAAAACTGGATATGAATGGGAATTGACTAAGAACCCGCGACTCCACCAACTGCCCCTTTTGAATGGTTATGTCATGGTGACTTAACCAACAAACATGGTGACTTAACCAACAAAAATGGTGGTACAATGGCAATGTAATGGGAGCAATTTGGAGAAATGATCTTGCGACACTGCGAGTCCCTGGAATGATGGCCCATGAACTGCCCATGAAAGCGGAATCATCCTCAACTGGCCCAACTCTTCAGGCTGGTGAATTCGTTCAAGGGCCATCGATAGATCCAGATTCGTCATGACTCGGCGTTCAGGATGGGTGTCTTTGCGCCGGCAGAAGCAAGAAAGTGATCGCCAGTCAAAGGCCAGATATTCCACACCTACCCTCTGGTAAACATACAAAAAGCTATTGAAAATGGCCATTTATAGTGGATTTACCCAGCTACAAAATGGTGATTTTCCATAGTTATGTTAGTTTACCAGAGGGTAAATGGGATGCTCGGAGCAGTCACAACCCAACTGGGATATCGTTGGTTCAGCTCCCGGCTGGGGCACATCATATGTCGGTGTGCAGGATCTGGGTGGGCAGCCGGAGTGTGCTGCTCAGAAGCGCAGGGTAGCAGCAACACGTCAACTCGCATGTAGGGTTTCATGAATATACACCATAGATACACCATATATTGTATGCTGTGCATAGGGGTACCCCAAAATGGCAAGTTTATAGTTGAACAGTACGATAAGCCATGAGATTCTTGTGGCCCAGATTCTCAGAAGACATGAAGAGACCATACATCTCTTTATGTTCGTGATGATTCGGAAGGAAGAGACTTGAAGAGACTGTGTCGGGAAGGAACCAACTCGGATGCTGCTGCTGATCCACTCGGTCAATTGACTCTGGCTCGCCTCTGAGATCTCTGAGGTTTCATCCCAGAACTGGTCGAGGCCCATTCATAGTGAGAAGCTCAACGTGTGCCGCATGACTGTGCTGTAGCGGTTCACATCCTGTATATATCGTCAATAATCCGCTTGGGTCGCATTTTCTTGAGGATATTTGTCAACAAAAACCTCATCATTCAGCCATTCCACTAAGAAGTTCGCCCATTTGGCCCCATAATCCAGCAATATCCAGCAATAACATCCCATAATTCAGATAGATACTGTCAATGGATTGGTTTATACGGGAAAATCGAAACCGGAAACCATGCTTTTGAATGCTTTTGACATCTTTTGACCATAAAATTGGAGGGGTTTCCTGTAAGTTTTCCCTCCCAATCCATTGATACTGGCTGATGTCAAATAACTTGGAGCGCATCCAAGGAGCGCAACAAGGATGGCCTGCCCATTGGCGACTTCCTCTTCGGCCTGGGCAGGAGAGGATCGGCGACACCGCAGGCGACAAAGGGGAGGGGAAGGAACCAACAGAAACAGGGATTTCTACTGTAAGCAAAACAGAAGGAACATGTATATAAAAAACATACATATAAATATACATATATAATAATCACACACACATATATATATAGTGCTGCTCTACCAATAGCAGAATCATAATCTCTATATAATCTATAACATCCCCCAAAAGAGAGATTTTAGTAAAGTTCAGTTCTAATTAGTGATGATTTGGAACTTTTCTATTTTTTTTTTGGCGCTATATCTATCTACATGGAGTTTAACCAGCACTGAGTGGGTTTTGAGCCAATGAGCATGGTTTTGGATTCTAAGCCACCCAAATGGGTGTAGCACTCTATTTGAAACAAGTGCAGTCTGGTGGATACCCACCCTTGTTCAACAGCAACATGGTCTCAAAATGAGGATCATTTTCAATTTTCATTTTCTGTCTAAAGCAGTGGTAGTTAGTGGTTTGCTTGGATGAGCATCGTAGGAATGGCAGGTAATCTATCTGATTCATCATCTCATAAGTGAAACACCAGAAAGGGTGCCCTGTGACCACGATGATGTGTGCTCCAAGCGGTGGTCGCTAGGCACTTTCAGAGGAAGCGCACAGCACTCGGTTTTTTTGCAGCATCACCTTCGTTTCCGTCATGGTGGATGTAGGAGATTTGACACGTATTTGGGACCATAGAATGAGGGTATTTAATATTAGTGGGGTGGATCAATTATGATAATTAATTATGTGATTAAAAGATAAGTTTGAGTCAATGACTATTGATGATGATCTATGATCATTAATCAATTCAGATTCCATTGGCCATGATTCCTGGCTGCTTGCGCGCCACCAGGTTCAGGTATTCACAACAAGTGACCAGTTTTTCTGCGACCGCCCCAGGCCATTGACTCCCCAGGTGGGGGAGAATTCGCGGCAACTCTTTGAGGAGTTGCACCGGCTGCATCTCTTCATGTTGAATGCTATGAAACCTGAGCTGGTTGGTGGTTTGGAACATGAATTTTATTTTTCCATATCTTGGGAGTAATAACCCCAACTGACTTTCATATTTTTCAGAGGGGTTGGAACCACCAACCAGTGAGGAATTTGCAGGAAACAGAGCAAGTAGATGTTTTCTCGCTTGTGCACCTGCCTAATTTGCCTGTGTCTTCTTTCTCGCTTGTGCACCTGGTAGATTTGCATGTTCTTGGGATGGTGTGAAATTGTGGACATCTCTAGGAAACTAACAGCAAATCAGATACCTGCTCGCATGGTAAGGTTGTTGGTATGCATCTTGAATTCATGTTGACCTGTCCCACCACTTGTTCCCATGTCCCATTCCCACCTGTCCCCATGCCCCGTGTCCCCAAATCCCCTGCCCCGTTGCCCCGTGTCCTCATGTCCCCCCCAGGTCCGGTAATTTAAAACCCTGCAGGTGCGCGCAAGTGACTCAAAAAAAAGGTTTTCGTGACTTGTGCAGAAGTACTCGTAGTTGTCCAAGAAGATTGTGTCCCCAGGTCCCCTGTTCCCTGTCCCCCTAATTGAAAACCCTCAAGGGTATGGCAGTTTGTGTCCTCTAGGTGGAAGTGACTCAAATTGGTAGTAACCCCAGTCCCTGCTCGGCTTGGCAACGCTTCCCAATTCATCTGGCGAAATGCGCCAAATTAGTCAGGAGACAAAGCAACGGACCTTCAGACTCCTGTTCGATTTGCTGACCTCCAAAGACGCAGAGGCGATTTCACTCCCGTTGAAAGGGAAATTTGAGATACCCTCTGGTAATTTAACATAGCTATGGAAAATCACCATTTTTCATGGGAAAACTCACTATTTCTATGGCCATTTTCAATAGCTTTTTGTATGTTTACCAGAGGGTAGCTGAGGGAACTTCTCTTCTGGAACCATTGGGTCTGCAACTCTGGCCGGGCCAGACTAAGAGGTTCCTCCGAGGCACTAGACACTAAGAGGTGAATGGGCCCAGAATCTCCCAGCTTTTTTTTCTTCTTTAAAGGAACATCTTACAGGAAGAATCAGGAAGTTTGATCCGTGAAGAGCCCAGATTTGGACCAGAGAGAGGCGCCCCCAAATACTGCCAGGGTGAGCTGCAAGCGGAAAGCATTTGCTTAGATGGTGAGGAGCCCAGGCCATGGACCAGAGCCTGAACCTGGCAGAACATCACCTAATTTTCGAACGGGCATGGGTCAAAACGATTCAACATGTCATATACAGATATACACAGATATTAGAGAATATTAGAGATATAGAGGTTGTAGAGAGAGAGAGAGAGAGATATATATATATATATAATATAGTATAGATTCCATATTAATATTCAAGGGATAAATCGGATAAATGCCCATAATTCATCAGAATTCGGGGATCTCCGGGGGAATATGTTTGTAATAATTCGGCAGAGTGCCAGGGTTTTGATAGCCACATAGATTTTCAATAGGTCAGGTAAACCATCTACCCTGGATCCTGGATGACTCATTCTTCTGGACTGACGGACCCCCCAAAAAAGTGGCGATGTTTCTTGGGCAACTCGTCCAAATCATTTCCCAAGCTTTCAATCACGTCATTCCCAGAATTCTAGATATCATTACTGTAGATATCAACTCATATCAAATTATCATGCGTGCTACTTTAATTTAAAACAGTAACATATCCGCATTTTTTTGTGGCTGTATCCTCTTGACTTTGGATGGTTTTGGTGGCTAGTCAAGTTGTACCCTATTTCAAATCATTTTAAAATCATGTGAAAAAAGACCTCTTAGAAACAAGTTTCTTGATGACAACATGTATGCTACTAATCCCTTGCCCCTAATATTAAACACCCCCCCAGAAACCATGGTTTAGTGGGGGATTTCCACATAGTTGGGACCTTTTAAAATGGGGTGCATTTAATTTTTTGTGCGATGGATCAACTATGATGATTACGTGATTAGAAAATAAGTCCATGGTTATTGATGATGATCTATGATCATTATAATCAATGATTATGGATTATTGTTGATTCATCCCATCAGTAGCCAGCCAATTGAGATGTGATAAAATTACTTACCCCATACTTATATAATCAATGATTATCCATACACTATACACCACTATTATGGGATTAACGACTGTAATATTATGGGATTATTCCACTAATACACCTATTATGGGATGTATTTATGCATTATTATGGGATTCTTAATGATTACCCTCTGGTAATTTAACATAGCTATTGAAAATGGCCATAGAAATAGTGATTTTTCCCATTAAACATGGTGATTTTTCATAGTTATGTTAGTTTACCAGAGGGTATGGGGTGTATTTATTAATTATTTCCCATAATCATTAAGAACCATTAAGAATCCCATAATCCATAATATCCCCTGCATTACACCCCATAATCATTAAAAATCCCATAATCATTAAGCATTCCATACTTATCATTCATAAAATATGGGATAAGTATACAGGGGATAACTATCATTACTTATCCCATACTTATTATGAATGATTATGGGGTGTCACTTATCCTCTGGTAAACTAACATAGCTATTGAAAATGGCCCATTTATAGATGGTTTTCCCATTAAAAATTGTGATTTTCCATAGTTATGTTAAATTACCAGAGGGTATCCCCTACTTATCCCCTGTATTTGCCATAAACACCACAAAGGACACCGCCGGGCCGAGGCCTGGACGCGGACCTGCGCAGCTTCCTGCAGCCCATGGCAGCTGGGCAAGCATAGGGATGAATAGGGATGGATTTAAACATGGATTTAGCTGGTGGGAAAAAGGATGAACCATGGTTTATTGATGTTTATTGATGTTTATTGATGTTTATTGATGTTTATTGATGTTTATTGATGTTTATTGATGTTTATTGATGTGAATTGTTAATTTTGAAGATTTGGCTAACTTCTGGAAAAATTATCTGCCAATAATCATTGGAATAGCGATGAACAAACCACTAGAACGAGTTCGCAACCAGGTTTTTGATGCTGCTCATGTCTCCATAAACACTTGCCATTTCTGAGCGTATCTCCTTTTCAGACACAACATTCGGGATATTTTATGCATTCGACCAGGCAACATGGGTGATAATCGTGATTTTGATCGACAATCCCACCCCTCCTTGATATCAAATACCGCTGGGCACCCAAGTTGAACAGATCGAATACCAACCCACGGATTTCTGGGGTATTTAATTTTGGAGGGAAGGGATTAGGAAACCCAATGCCATAGACCCTGGTTTCAATCCACCGACTGCAGGTAAACTTGAGTTGGTTTCTGGCATCTGGTTTTGGGTTTGCAACAGTCTATATAGTTGAAATTTGGGGCGAAATGTTGCTTGAATTGCGAAAGCTGGGTAGGGTGGTAGAAACAAGGATATGCTCACTTCTAAGCCCCCAACATCTAAGATTTATGCGAACAGAACGGAATGGCTTATCGGTGGGTTTTCTACATTGCAGGGAAGGTTTCCAAGAATGGCTGAAAATGGGAAGAAAACGCAGAAACAACCAACAAACTGTAACATGAGGATTCAACCAAGAAAAACTGGCATTCATGGTGGTATCCTACTGATGGGAATGATGGCAAATGGCAACCCTGACAAACGAGGGAGAATGCAGCGAAAGGCAATGTCCTTCTGGGTTTGAATGGTTGGACTATGTTGGAGTGCTCAACGAAACTCTTTGGGATTCTGAAAAGGGCACCACGATACACCAAAAATCCCATGGCTGAACCTTCTTTTTCAAACACAAATCCGAAATAAAATGATTCTAACTGGCCACCATATGATATCAATGATATCAGTCTCATCAAGGCTCGTAGATGGTGTATCCCTTCATTTTGGAATCAACAAATCCCTGGTGTTGGGACACCGGGTGAGGTCTCGTTCTTGGAATCCACCGGGCAACGGATGGAGTTTGAAGCCTTCTGCGCCTTGGCCTTGTGTTGGCCCATAAGGCTTAACATCAATTGCGAGAAGAATTTGGCACCTCTTTCGTTGGGGCATCAATCAAACGCACATCTTCCGAAATCTATCATTATCTACTGGCATCATTACTTACATATTTGTCCATCTATCCAGTCCATCTATCTATCCATCCATCTTTCTATCAACCTTTCTAATTATCAACCTTTCTATCGATCTTTCTATCCATCTATCCATCTGTCCATCCATATATCTGATTATCTATCTATCCATCCGTCAATCTATATATCCATCCATCCACCTTTCCAACTATCCATCTATCATTTGGCACTTTATCTCTGCTATTGAGCATGGTCCGGTTATTTGGATGATTTACCTGGTAAGAAATATGATGCTCAATCGCAAACTGTTAGTTATTGCCAGAGGAAAATCAATTCATTGGATTATCATTCTGAATAGTTGGTTCGTTAATCTCAGAGTTATAGTCATAGTTATATCCCATGAACTAAGGTAAAACATAGTATATAAACATAGTTAACCATAGTTATAATCATAGTTATATCCCATTATATAAATACCCATCAGCCACTAAGGTTAGTTTCTACACATGCCATCAAATGACCAGAGGGATCGATACCGGGTAAATCGGGGTTGGGTCCCACCAATATTCCATCTCAATACTATGTATATTCCATGATAGCCCCATTATAGCACAATTTTTGTTGCTTAATGGACTATTAATCATTTATTTTTACAGTAATATTTCTATATATTACATTCTCACTATTTTATATTTTTATTTATTATTATATAACCTTCTACCTGTTACAGCACATCCCCATTATATCACCATGAGTTAATATGATATCCCCATGTCTCAAAAAATAGCCCATGAAATCCATTGTTTTCATGGTGCACTCACCATTTTTGATAAGTCATGTCAAATCATAGTTAAATCCCAATTTTTCAGAATCGAATCCACATTTTCAATCCTTCCCCCTATATTAAACACCCCCTTAGAAACCATGGTTTAGTAGGGAATTTGCACATAGTTGGGACCATAGAAATGGGGTGTTTAACATTAGGAATTCCCTATTCTTAGTGGATATGAATGGTATTTCCTAATATTTCACATCATATTCAAGCATTCATATATCACATAATATGGTGTTTAAATAAAATCACCATTTTATAGCTAGGTAAACCATCTATTTCTATGGGTCATCTATACCATGGCTATGTTAAGAAATAACCAGATGGTAATATTAGGGTGATGGGAATCAATGGTTGAATCCTTATTTCAATGGGAATTTCAGGATCCTAAATTGGAGGTACCTACCATATATAAGGCCTATATAAGGCCTATGTAAGGGAATGAATATCCCCACAAAATATGGCCAAAAATATGGTACAGTACCTCCATTTTAGGATCCTGAAATTCCCATTGATTATCCTTGATGTTGTTCAGCCCGAGGCTCTGCCCTGGACTACCAGCGCCAACACGTTTCTTGGGTTTGCGCCAATCACTGACGACGGGGGGCCAGTTTGGTGAATCGGTGCAGCGATTTCACTGGATTTTTACGCAAGAAACTGAAGGGGAATCGAATGGGATTATGATGGGATTATAATGGGATATTAGTGGTTAATTATAACATAATGGGATTAGAGTATAATGGGAATCTAATGGGATTAGAATTATAATATACAATTTTTTTGATTTGAATGGGTGAATATTGCAACCCATGACGTGGATTTGGGTTAGAAAGAGACCATCACATGCGGATGAAGCAATAATTGAACATTGTTTGCTGATCCCAACCGACGAGAACATCATGCCGATGGCCCAACTTATCTGCGTGGAGTTTATTCTGGGGAGAAACAACTTGATCCGGGTTGGAAGGTTCAACTATGCAATCTGGGACAATGAAGAGATGTATCGATTGCCATTGGAAAGTGGTATGCCATGGTATGCCATGCAATTAGGACGTGAGAATGGAGTGTCGGACGCCAAACTAGCATGAAGAGCGCAACCAAGTTGTGTCCCCCGTTCATGTTTTTTTTGGTTGTAAGGTAGCATGGAGAGATGAACCATCCCAATAATTACCCTCCGGTAAACTAATATAACTGTTGAAAATCACCATCTTTAATAGGTAAATCAACTATAGCTGGGCCATTTTCCATAGCTATGGTAAATCAATGGGCATTTTCCGTTTTTTATGGTGATGACTGGGGGATGGTTTATGATTGTTTTACCCACATGAATTCCCTCGTTTTTCCCGAGGCTGCGATGCCGACAGCACATCTTTTCACGCAGAGGGGCTCCAGGATTTGGAAGGAAAAGGCCGCCTGTTGGGGTGACACCATGGCTATATAACTATATCATAATATGGATTTCCCCTATCAACTGGGAAAATCATGGGAAAATATAGACAACATGTAAAAATCCCCCAACTAAATGGAGGTTTTGATGGGAAATTCATCTATAAATGGTGAATTCTTCTTTTCTTCTTTGCTACGTTTGATTACCGGAGGGGTGCGAACGGATATGATGGGATCTAATCGTACGTTATACGCACACACACATATTTATATATATATATAACTAAGAGTCTGAAGATTGGGCGTGTCTACAAGTGGGGTGCACCCCAATATATAGCAATTGAATTAAACGGGAAACATATTGGAACATGATGATAAACCACTGGATTTCCGGGGTACCCTATTTTCAGACATGTCAGACAAACCCAAGCCTTCAAACCATTTTAGTCTCCATCCCTTCAACGTGGCTGACCAAACCAAGTTTACTAAGATTGATGGTGCTGATGTCGCAACGACCAAGCAGATCACAACAGTGGTTGATAGAGGGGTCAACATCCATTCCACAATCCAAGACTTGGTTGAAGAAAAATCTACAGGGAGCCCCCTATGGAAACGGGGGGATTTTATCAGGGTTTCCTGCAGAGTTTGGCTGTGAGGCGGCCAATCCGGAGATGCCTGTGCCAAAGATTGATCAGAACAGCAGGGGATCCCGTTGTGATTGCTGGGCCAAAGGGGTTGATTTCTGAAGAACTAGGTATCAGCCAACCTAGTTACTGTAAGTTACACTGTAGTTCTTCATCCGTGGGATGGTTTCAAGCAGCTTGATGGAGTGATGTCATGTTGTGACCTTTGAGATACCTGGCCCTTCGGGTCAAGAGTCAAGACTCAAGACCCAATTTTATTCACCTGCTCATTTGTGTGGTGTTTTTTTTTTTAATTATTTTTTGTTTGACCTACGGAAACACATGACCACAATTGGTTGCTATTATGTGTGTGCATACATGTATGTAATAATCATATGTGTTTGTGCCCCTGCCACTGGCAGCTCGTACCTTCACAGTCCGCTCTTTTTGTATATATACTTTCAATTATGAGTTTATCAGTTTATCGCTCAGCAACCAACCAGTCATATAGCCCAACCAATCATTGTTGTATATCATGTATGCATATATATATAGAGATATATACACGCATATATATATACAGACAGATAGATAGATAGATAGATAGATAGATAGATAGATAGATAGATTAGATAGATAGATTAGATAGATTAGATAGATTAGATAGATTAGATAGATTAGATAGATTAGATAGATTAGATAGATTAGATAGATTAGATAGATTAGACAGATTAGACAGATTAGATAGATTAGATAGATTAGATAGATTAGATAGATTAGATAGATTAGATAGATTAGATAGATTAGATAGATTAGATAGATTAGATAGATTAGATAGATTAGATAGATTAGATAGATTAGATAGATTAGATAGATTAGATAGATTAGATAGATTAGATAGATTAGATAGATTAGATAGATTAGATAGATTAGATAGATTAGATAGATAGATTAGATAGATTAGATAGATTAGATAGATTAGATAGATTAGATAGATTAGATAGATTAGATAGATTAGATAGATTCGATAGATTAGATAGATTAGATAGATTAGATAGATTAGATAGATTAGATAGATTAGATAGATTAGATAGATTAGATAGATTAGATAGATTAGATAGATTAGATAGCGATTAGATCGATTAGATAGATTAGATCGATTAGATCGATTAGATCGATTAGATCGATTAGATCGATTAGATCGATTAGATCGATTAGATCGATTAGATAGATTAGATAGATTAGATAGATTAGATAGATTAGATAGATTAGATAGATAGATAGATAGATAGATAGATAGATAGATTAATTAGATAGATTGATTAGATAGATTGATTAGATAGATTGATTAGATAGATTGATAGATAGATAGATAGATAGGTAGATAGGTAGATAGGTAGATTAGATAGATAGATAGACAGATAGATAGATAGATAGACAGATGGATAGACAGATAGATAGATAGATAGATAGATAGAGAGAGAGAGATAGATAGATAGACAGATAGATAGATCGATAGATAGATAGATAGATAGGCAGGTAGGCAGGTAGGTAGGTAGGCAGAGAGGGATAGATAGATAGATAGATAGATAGATAGATAGATGGTTGACGAAAACCCCTAATTACTCTTGTTGTTTACTCAACTCATATCCACATCATCATCTTGCGTTTCCTTGCGCAGTTTGATGTCTCAAGTACCAAACATATTTCAAGCAACTTGCTCCAGGCTTCACCCATACATTGATAGATTATATACTAGCTTTTTTTTATTGAAAGCCGGTACTTTTACCGTTACCTCATTCTTTTTGTTCCGGGTGTCTTGGGTTTCTCAGTGCAGCTGGTGACCTTTCTGCGATCTCCCCTGGTCGTTTGATGCGATCTGTCACCTCTTTTCCAGCGCGTGCGATCACCTGCCAAACGTAGCAACCTTGGTATACTCCATGTATTGATATGAACTTGATATATATATATATCTGGTTGGTGGTTTGGAACATTTTTTATTTTCCATAATATATGGGATGTCATCCTTCCCATTGACTAATATTTTTCAGAGGGGTTGAAACCACCAACCAGTTATATATACATATACTGTATTTATTACAACCATGAATATAGGTATACCGGCATACCACATCGCAATATATTGACACCTGTTAATATTCATATCATTTGACATCATATAACATAATATAACTATACTGTAAGTTGGGGTCAAAATTGAGACCTGCAAAATAGGCTTCACATCCCAGAGATGAGCATAGCCGCGGTGGATCTGCTGCCGGTTAAGGACTTGATCCCATTTCTTGGCGCTGGTTTCACCCAATGTTTGCCTATATTGTTGCTGTTTAGATTCACAACTGGCTACAATCATTCCCAGAATTGCCCAAAAAGATCGATTTTTACACGGGTCGGCCAGGTCGGCCATATCTGGGAGTGAAAACCATCGTTTCCTTTTAACTGTTCCGAAAAAACTAATCCAATACATCCAATGCTTGAAGGTCAATCCGAATGTTGACTGGTAACATCCAAGTTTGTTACTGCCTAAATCCGCATTCTTATCGTTTATGCTGGGTTAATCCCACGTTGAACACCGTGTATGATAGGTAAATCACCATGTTTCATGGCTAAATCATACTATATCCATCTGAAATCACATTAAATCCCAAGGAGATCTTCCCGTATTCCAATATGATTTTTGATATTTTTTGATAACCATTGGGAATCCCGGTCAGATTACCATTTCGGTGGGTTTTTTCTCGCAATGTTTGGGTAAATCCCACCGTAATTCCCATGATCCCCCAGGTGCTCGGCTGGCATCCAAGCGCCGCTCGCGCAGCGTCTCTCGACGTTTTCGGAGGGAGACCTCCGGGAAACCTATGACTTTGACAGAGTTCCTATATATCGTATATATATATATATTGTATATATATATAGTTAATATCCCATAGGATCCATGTATGGTATATATATGCTGACATTTGGGGTATATTGATGGGATCCATGTTACCATATATAGCATACATGGATCCAATGGGATATAGTTAATATTGATTAATGGAGTACAAAACTTTAGATTAAGAAAATTAGAGAACCAGATGGTTCAACTATGTTTCACTCTTTTCTATCCAAATTTGTTATTTATCGAGGGGTTTTGTTGAGTTCGTCCTTTAGCCAAACCTGGGATCGTGTGTTTCTTGCGGTCAGCACATGTCCCAGCAGAATAGAGCCAAGGGAACATGTTCAGAAAATCATAGGGAGATCCAAAAAAGAAGTCAAATGCTGCAAGCCCATATCCGGGTCCGAGTCAAATTGAGGCGGGTATGGATCAGTCTTTCGGACCCAAGAAATTGAGTTTTTCCACGCTTGGTCCGAACAAATCGGCATAAATCGAGGTGCCGCTGCATGTGCAACTTTTTCGCGGGGGCCCAAGTGACTGAAATCCCATGCACATTGAGGTTTTCTCCAAAGTTTTGATGCCGTTCCATCACTGCTGCATCATACACAATTCCCTATCAAACGGTCCGTTGTTACCTATATGCAGCTGAAAGCCACCTTTCTGAGGTGACATCCCCAGTTTATTCTCAGAATCGGGTGCAAAGAGCATGGACACAACCCCCCACAACATGTGGATGGCAAAACCCAGGAGTTTTATGTGGACTTCTCCCCTCAAATCTAGAGAAACCAAAGGAATTCCTTCACTTTTGGATGGGGGAAAAGAATTTTGACAGAGACATCACCAATGGCAATTTTCCCGACAGCGAGGTTAGACTAGTGGAGGGTCGGGTAGTGGTAGCATCCCTGCCACCCTCAATTCGTTGGTGGGAATGAGGTGAAAGGGACGTGAGAGATGCACGAATGGAAGAGCCTCCACCCTCAGAATCCTCAGACCACCAGGGACAACTCCACTGTGCTGGTTAAAAACCGGTCGACTTTTTCAAAAACATTTTTAGACCATACAGAGAGAGAGAGAGAGAGTTATATATATATATACATTTATAATCATTTATATATATATGTATACACACATATATGTATATACATATAACACATACAGACACACACACACACACATGTGTGTGATATATATATATATACTCGTATGTACATCGGTGAGATGATTAATTGGAACATATTGGAACTATTTGTGACAATCAATGTCATGCCCAATAATTTCTTTTTGTTTTCTGGGCATTTCCGTGCCGTGGGGCTGGATTGGGGGCCCCGGGCTTTGACACGTGGCTATGGAGTAAGAATCGGATAGAGAAGCTTCCGACTTTCCGACCTTTGGATGATCTTGGATGCTCCATACGGAAAGATTTGCAGAGAACACTGATGCTACCGGCAGTGTTGAATAGGTTTTGGTGGGAAGATGTTTAATCCATACATGTGAATTTTCCATTGCCATGTTTGACTACTGACTGATTAGAACATATTAGAACATCAGCTAGGTCTTGCTGTTTTCAGTCTTCACTTGGGAAAATTGGCATTGTTGGTGGTGATGCCCCCACCACTGTGTCGGTCAAACCTGCACAACTTTTTCTATATATATACCCTCTGGTAATTTAACGTAGCTATGGAAAATCACCATTTTTGATGGGAAAACTCACTATAAATGGTCATTTTCCATAGCTATGTTAAATTACCAGAGGGTATTTATATATATTTCGTCTCTACATATTCTTTTCGTTCGCTCGCTCCCCAATTTTGCCGGTGCAATCCTGGTGGTTCAGCCACCAGATTTGGCAGCAGGTCCCCATGAAGATCATGGAATTTGTTGGCTAAAACCGTCATTTTCGTCATGTCATAAGAAACTTGCCGCTGAAAATCGTTCTTTGAGGCGAAGATTGCTGGCGGAAGAGGTGGAGCTGCAGGAAAGACGTCTCAGCATGGGATGAGTGTGGTGTTGCCGAAGAATCCAAGTGATTCATGGATTAAAACAATGGCTTTGTCTGATTTTTTTGGGTGGAAATCCGGGGAATTGATGGTTGATCCTCATATCTCCCTAGAAAAAGTATGATGGCTGCCACTTTTGGATCTATTGGGTAGGTTCCATTTTGGACAGATCCATTTTTATTTGCATACTCCCCACTGTAACAGTGATCTTATTGCCTTAGCAATACTTGGCCCAAGATGGCCCAAGAACTAACCTTCACCACCAGCTAGGTAGAACAAGGGGACGCCCAAGTAGCATCAGATCAGCCAGAAACCAGAAAAAACATGGGATAAAACATGATAAACCCCCCCATTCAGAACTCATCCGGGCTTGGCTGTTTCTCGCCAGACATTGGAATCCTGGGTGCCGCCTCCCCAGAGGCATATTTAAGAAGGGTGGACAAAGTGAATAACCAAATTCACAGGGTCCCATTTTCGTGTGCTAATCCGAATATGTCCTATTTTTTTCCACATCCATTTTTTGTTCCTGGACCAAATAATTCACCATAAATGGGTGGTGTAAACATGTGTAAACCATTCCCAAATGGGTGGTTTATTATTGTTTTTCCCCACATTATGCAATATCTGGTTGGTGGTTTGGAACATGAATTTTATTTTTCCATATATTGGGAATTTCATCATCCCAACTGACGAACTCATATTTTTCAGAGGGGTAGGGCTCAACCACCAACCAGATATCATTTGGTAATTGGTATATTAACCCCACGGTGCCTAGTATAGTAACTATAATATGAGATTACATGAGATTACCATATAGTAACCAATAACCCCAATAACCCCAATAACCCAATAACCCCATAACCCCATTGGTATATTACCCCATATATATAACCCCATATATACATAATTGGTATATTAACCCAATAACCCCATTGGTATATTACCGAAGCTCCAGGAGTGCACCTTCCGCCCAAGACTGTGCCATCGCGACCGGATCCGAGCGCTGCGGAGATCGCTGAGCCCACGGAGCATCTCGGTGACGCCTCGCTGACACCGGGGGAAGATACAAACTGGGGCGAAATCGGGTTGGTAATGGGAAAATCATGGAAAATCCACGCAAATTCCTTATAAAATGGAGATGTTTGATGGGAAAATCCATGAAAATCCCTGTGCTAAGTGCAGGTTGTCTATAAATGAACAATTATCGAAGAAAATGCTGGAAATTCCAGTTCCAATCTATTCCATGTCTGTTCAAGCTGCGGAAAATGATTCACTCGGTTGGAACCCAAGGAGCCCCATATCCCCACTGTTTGAGGCCTGAGATCTGCTGATGATGCTGATGATGATGCTGCTGATGATGCTGATGATGATGCTGATGATGATGCTGATGATGCTGCTGATGATGCTGATGATGATGCTGATGATGATGATGATGATGCTGATGATGCTGATGATGATGCTGCTGATGATGCTGATGATGATGCTGATGATGATGATGTTGATGATGATGATGCTGCTGATGATGCTGATGATGATGCTGCTGATGATGCTGATGATGATGCTGATGATGCTGATGATGATGCTGCTGATGATGCTGATGATGATGCTGATGATGATGATGTTGATGATGATGATGCTGCTGATGATGCTGATGATGATGCTGATGATGCTGATGATGATGCTGCTGATGATGCTGATGCTGATGATGATGATGTTGATGATGATGATGCTGCTGATGATGCTGATGATGATGCTGATGATGATGATGTTGATGATGATGATGATGATGCCCATTGAGTTTGTAGTGGGATGTCATCAGCTAGTTCGGTCTACCGTAGGTTGGTGGCTTTACATTTGCAGAATTTTGCTTTCTTTACCAGTTTAACCCCCATACTTGTCCTTGGAATTGGTCTTGTTCGATCCAGCACCTATGCCTATCCAATGTCTATTTGTCGTCTATTACCCAGGCTTTCAGCAAGACAGCATGGGTTTTACTTCAAGCCCCAGCCCGTCTCCACGCAGAGTTTCCTGGCATCGCTTTAAGGGAGACTTGGATGGCTCAGGTATTAAATTAATACTGTATCACGCCCACACACGCACATACATATTTACACATATATACAGATTTATACTCATTGATACCTGTTATGTGTGTGTGTGTGCATAGGGAAAGGACGCGAAACCGACATATTTGGTAAGTTCTGGGTGGTAAGAAAAACAAACAAAACGTTTGTTTCCCGAAACATTCCGAACCACACAGCGGCCGGAGGATGGATATCCTATGCCCGAGCCCTGTGAGGGTCTCAGCGCATCAAATGATCTCAGCTAAAATGAATCGACATTTCAGGATCCTTGTGCTGTACCTTTCTGTACTATACAAGTCCATATGTACCTGAAGCTATTCCCTGGTAAGGTATGACAAAGCGATGTTTCTGCTTTTCGTTTTTCCCTCCCATATCCCCACGAGATAACGTCGGCATTTGGGATTTGTTCCTACTTGTCATAAAAAGTCAGCTGTTTCCGATGCATTGGGGGCCTTTGCATGTCTTACTGTAGTGCCAAAAATGGACAGACATTGCACCCAAAACAGCTCAGTTCTATCAGAAGCCCCAGTAATGGCTCTTAGTAACGAACTCCTTAGTACTTGTATTGTACAGCAATATTACCATAAAATCCCAAAAAAATCATAAAAATATAGGTTTCCCTATTTGAAACCTACCATTTGGATCCATTTGGGGATGGTGGGGGTGATTGGCTAGTAGCCTCCCATGGTGCTACTTCCGAGGCGAGGTGCCGCCGCCGAGAACACCTCGAGGCGAGCTGGGTGTGGGCTGGACATCACGAAAAACACATAGAGAAGACCTGTGAAAAACGCGGATATTATATCGGTGTGAGAGAATCGGGAGACAACATGTCAATCAAAAGATAATGAGATTTACCTCTCTTGTGTCTTTGGGGCTTAGATTTCTGCTTTTCACCTTGCTGGTGGTGTCGGTCCATGGGTCAAAAAAGTATCAAACAGTTACTTTTCGTGAACTTTTTGTTCATCTACTGAACGTCGGCCATATTACCAGTACTAATCTTAGTCTTGGTCGATTTACCCATTTGTTTACTGGTTGTATCCATGTAATTTGGTTTTGCATCCAGCTATACCACCGATTTCTGTTATACATCACAGAGAGGGAGGGAGAGAGAGAGAGAGAGATAGATAGATAGATAGATAGATAGACAGACAGATAGATAGATAGATAGACAGACAGACAGATAGATAGATTAGATAGATAGATAGATAGATAGATAGATAGATAGATAGATAGATAGAGAGATAGAGAGAGAGAGATAGATAGATAGATAGATAGATGGATCGATAGATAGATAGATAGGTAGATAGATATATATATATAGTAATGTCATGCATTTTTTGCTGAACAAACTGGTATCCCACAAAACGCACCTCGACATCCATCCCATAGAACAAACATTTTTTTCTCAACATTTTCCTGTAAAGTTTCAGTTAGAGAGTCCCTTAGATCATTGGACGAAAGGAAGACATGGAAACCGGTACCTCCCCGTTTTCATGGTGAATTTAAGTGGTTTTCCTTTAGATGTTTATGTTCGTCAAAATCAATCAAGACGTGATTCAATCTCAATTTTATCCTCTGTATGATGCCAGTATTTTCAGAGTTGGTTGAACCATGCTTCCCTTCTTATGGGTGTGTCTGAGAATGGGGTATGCCCCCCAAAATGGCAATTCCAACAAGGAAATTGATGAACCAGTGGATGGAATGGGCTTTCCCCTCAATTTTCAGACCCTGATCATTGGTTAAAAAAAAACAATGTTTTCCTTTTGGTGACTTGGATATCTTTCGGATAAACATGGATAAACTATAGTGACTTCACTGTGACACTGGAATGATGATTATAAATTGCGGGGGATCATCCCCAAACGGCCGCACATTTCATCTCTTTTCGGGCTTGTGAATGATACTTGACTCAGAATACCATCATTTTTCTTGGTTCTCCATGATATATCATGATATTTTCATGATATGTTCCTATGAAAATCATGAAATGCTTATAAGAAAACATAGAAAACCGCCGTTTTTGGGAGCATTTACCGGACACTGACCTGACATCCCTATGATTCACTGGGGAGTTTCCGCCATGGCAGGTCCAGGTGCCCCTGGTGGGCCGGGCCCGGTGAGCTCGGTTGGCGCGAGCTCGGCGCGGGGGGCTCAGATACAACCGTGAGTCTATGTAGATAGATGGATGGATGGATGGATGGATAGATAGATGAGATACTAGCATTAGATATATGGATATATACGGTATACTGGATTTACCTATGCTGTTTGTTACATAGCCATTGAACCCGTGAAGCTTTGGTTTCCGCTAGGGACACCTGAACGTTCCGATTGGCGGCCTGAGGATGTGGATGGCAAAGTCCCAGATTCCACGGCCAGATGATCAGGTCGTGGGATTCCCTGGAGCCACGATGGGGATTTACCCTCTGGTAAACGTAAACTAACATAACTATGGAAAGATCCACCGCTTTTAATGGGCAAACTCACTATAAATAAAACCATTTTCAATAGCTATGTTAGTTTACCAGAGGGTAACCCCAAGAGTTGGGTTAGATTAGTTAGATTAGTTCCTTAGTTGGTTACTTCCATCCCGCCAATTTTGGCACCACCCCCATTCTATGGTGCCAAAGACGTGCAAATCTCCTACTAAACCATGGTTGATGCATGTTTCTGGGGGGGGTGTAGAATAGGGGGAAGGGATTATACCCTCTGGTAATTTAACGTAGCTATTGAAAATGACCATAGAAATAGTGGATTTTCCCTATGAAAAATGGTGATGTTCAATAGCTATTTTGACATAACCAGAGGGTAACCAAAGCCCATTGCATCTCCCATTGTTCTTGGTGAGTCTGTTATCGTCTCGCGAGGCGCTGCCGTTGCACACGCCACCTGGTCCACATCTACCGGCACCATCTCCCACGGCATCGCGAGGTGTGCTGGTGAAATGGGTGATGCTGAAGTTCTATGCGGGGATCATAGAAATAAAATTGCCATATAGAAGTATCATAGAACTATCACAGAACAATATTGGGATTTGGGACTTAGAAATGTCATAGCTTTTTCGGACTGGGAAGTAGGTGTCTGGAGATTTTTGTTGGCCTTTAACTCTGGGTAAACATTGGTGAATGCGAGTTGATTTACCTATTCGTCAGGACGTGGGCATCAATTCTTGGGGGTACAAGATGGAGTCTTAGAGATAGCTGGGGCATATCAACTCAGAATTTGGTTTAAAAAACCACAAACATCATAAACCATACCCCATTGACCAAATTTGGGCATTGCCTTAGAGAAACAAAACACAATACGGGACATTTTATCGGGGTCACCACATTAGGTTAAGAGCTAAGAGTTAAGAGGTGAACTCTGAGTCATGAATGGCGAAAATTGCTAAGATCCCCCATGGATCAAACCCCCACAGGGCTATCCCCATCAGATTTTGGGGGTGGCAGCCCAAGCTTGGCAGCCTTGACTATTCACAGTTGGCGTGTTTGTCGTACTGCAAGGCTCAGCGTAACTTCGCACATGCCGATGCCAAACTTGTTGATTGTAAGTTTCACCTTGGAAAAAAAGGAATTCTCGCCATGACCCTGATGAAAATTAATATGGAACAGCCAAAAAGGTGGTGATTTACCCAAGAAAAGCAGGGATTAAACACAACAACGAGGTTTTGCAAGATGATTTGAGTGTTGTAATTTGTTGGGTTCCATGTTGCTTTTCAGACGGGTAGGCGACCGAATTCGGCACCAGAATGTCCAATTCTGTAGAAGGATTTAACTTCAGTGGTGTAACCGGCCAGTTCTTTGTGCACACAGTTTCAGAACATAGTGTGATTAGCACTTTGACTGACCGGTAGGTTGCAAACTTAATTCAAGTTCGACCAGGCTGCACTGGCAGCCATTGCCTGCCGGCTGTAGCACACATGGTCGCCAGGTTGAAAAAGAAGGTTCACGGCCCGAATGTGTTCAACCTATTCGAACACTTTTTGAAACATATTTGTACATAGCAACCCCAAAAAGATAGAACAGTTGGACATGTGGAAGTTACCATGGTACCCTCCTGAACATACTGTTCCAATCTGTTTCATCTTTTTGATTCCTTTTTTGGGGTTACTATATATATATATAATACACACGCACACACACATATATATAGTACATATATAATACATACACACACACACACATATATATATATACGCACATAATACACACACACATATATATATATATATATACACATATCTGAGTGATTGTTTGCTCGGCAGCATGGCACGCTGTAGCATTTGGCATGATCAATGGTGAAGAACTGGCAAGTCTGCAGCAAGGACAATCACAGCTAATTCAGACCCACTGGAGGAACAAGCCAAAGATAGATGGTCCACAAGCTAGCTAGCCAACAATCTCGGATCTTTGGGATTTGTTGTTTTCTTCTCAGAAAAATGCGTGACCCCAAGATGAGATTGTGAATAAACCACCCCAAACACCAACCATTCTCAACGAGTCATATTTCGGGCGCAGCGTTGTCGCCCACGCACAACCGCTCCCAACCAACACCCAGCAGCCATATAATGAGCTCATGGTCGTCGGGTCGCTCAGACGATGACCCATATGGGCAGAACATGGATGATTTTCACCAAGAAAACCACTGGTTGGTGGTTTGGAACATTTTTTATTTTTCCATATATATATATTATATTGGGAATAATAATCCCAACTGACTTTCATATTTTTCAGAGGGGTTCAAACCACCAACCAGACCAGTGTTTGATACATTGTCTAGTGGTTTGGAGGGAACTGAGGAACTAGGGCCAGGGGTGATTTTTTTCATATTCCCTATTGGGAGCCAAGGAGCTACCCACACAGTTTCCCAACCATTAGTAAAACAGCCTTCCTGCAGGGCTCGGGAGGGCTGCTTGCGAAGAGGCTGGGGAAATAACATCACTAATAATGTTCCATGTATGTAGTTTATATTTATATATAATTTGGTATATATGCTATATATATATATACACATGCCATTATGCATATAATTTTCCAGAACACTATGAATACTGAGGGATGATATTGCATTCATGATTGTATAATCAAGCGCCTTCACTGCGGCAGACGAATTAATATGAGAGGAGGCAACAGCACATTTGCCCGTGAAAGTAAATGATTTAGCCATTAAAAAAATGCATTTGGTCAGCGAGGTAAATCTATATTTTCTTGGTTGTAAATGTCCGGTATGCTGGTTGAATCCTCATGCCGGTTATTTCTTTGCTCAGGGCCTAGGGCTTGGGCTTAATCTGGCCATGTTTAATTGTGCCATAGTCAAGTAGTCAAGAATTGGAGGCTACATCCATTTCATGGAAAATTTGCTCATCAATCCTCATTTTCATGGGGATTTTTCTATGCCCATGAAATCAGGATTCCCATTTTCATGGACCATACCACCAGTGACCCAATAGGATCAATGATCACATCCCAGTTTTTGGAAAGATCCCATGATATTCCCATGGCTAGCGGCCAGGAATAATCCCAATGGTGGATGATCCCGATTTCTTTGGCAGTTGAATGCAGTTGTTTCAGCGGGTTTAATATGGTTTAATATGGTGGATAATCACATTTTCTTCTGCACCATCCTTTGCAACAATCTGACAAGGCTAGCAACATCAAAGTCTTTTTTCGAGTGCGTCAGGCTCTCGGAAACCACGGTGGAAAGCGACGATTTTTTTTTCGGTCTGTCAGAATCGAAACTGCGTATCTTGAAGAGTCTTGAAGCCTGAACACGTCTGAACATGTTTGAAAATCCTGAAATAACTATGCAACAGAAACCAAGACCATCCAATACTTGGATGCGCATCTCATTTAGTAACTAGCGGATATTCCATATATAACTGGGGCATAACATGCTTAATGGTTATATAATGTTACAAGCGGAATATGGTACATCCCAAGTATAAGTAGATCACATAATTATGGCATGTAATGCTGTTAGTGTAATATGGTAGGTATATAATGCTTAATGGCTATATCACTATCCCATATGTACATACACACACACACCCCCCACAAATTATGCTACATAATGCTACATAATGCCACATGATACTACATGATACTACAAAATTACTGGCTCTGGCACACAATGCTTGCGCCGAAACAGCAAAAACATGCAAAAACAATCACACTGGAAGTATTCTGCAGCAATTGTCGTTCGTGCACATGAACTATATAAATTTACTTCGAGCAAGTGAATCAACCCAAAGGCAATCATCATCCCTTCGCAAACACGTGCATTTTTGTTCACTTGTTTACTGCCTGCCTGGGTGTTCAGCATCTCGCTGTTCAAGCGGAAAAAGTCATCAAACTAAAGGATAGTTATACGTATAGATCATATCATGTTATATCCATTTATAATGTATTCCACTTATATATAGTTACATTTAGAAGATATACATATATTAAATGGTTATATCCCATTATGATGAATGGTATGCCATATAGATCAATCGTGATTACTGATTATATGGTATGCTATCCACTAATATACCATTAACATATATGTCACTCATATACCACTAGATGTCATTATAACCATTTATCACCCACACACACATATATATATATATACATAATATATATTTGTATGTGATGTGTATATCCCACATATATCCCATATATATATATTATATATATATTATATTATATATATATTATATATTATATATTATATATATAATATATATATACTGTATCCACTTCCAAGTGGACCTGGTCTCCCAAGTCGCCATGGCTTGGCTGAGGTCCCAGCGCCCGACCTTCGAAAGTTGCTCAGCTGAAACGCTTGTGCAACGAGTCGCATCGGTGTAACCGCTACAGACGGCAGAAGTTGAACACGGCAGAAGTTTGTAGGTTTCATATGATTTAATTTGATATAATATGATTAAATATGGTTTGATATGGTTTAATATGGTTATATAAATATGGATTAGTGTCAAGACATCTTCACAGGCTGACCAACTCCAGATGCTCGCTTTGGCGGAGAAAAAAGACGTCGTTATACTGGATACAAGTCCCCGGTTTGACAAGACGTTTTGGATTTTTCGCTTTCTACATGGCCAACAAGGATCACCGCTCTTATCAGAACCAAAAACCTGTTCCCATGGTGGCGAAACCATCCTGATGGCTGGCTGATTGGCACCATGGTTGACATATCGTCCCACCTGTTCCACATGCAATTGTGAAATGGTTCGGGTTGTTGAGGAATAGCAATGCACTTGGTCAGACTGTTCTGTAGCAACCGCTGGGAAAGATCGAAAACTTTAGTTTTACACCATTCTGCGAGGATTCGTGGCATTTTTTGGAGTGGTTGCCATACCAGTGGATATATACCCCCTGGTAATTTAACATAGACCCTGAACATGACCTATTTATAGTGGAAACTAGTCTTCCAACCCCTATCTGGCAGGGTCTATGTTAATTTACTGGAGGGTAACTGTTATAGGGGTGTTAGTATTGTCATCGTTATATCCCAACTTATGGGGGTCATGATTATGGTTATAACCTATGACAATGAATATATAACCCCAATAAGTTATGGTTGTAATAACTTATGGTTATACAATAGTCCTATGAAGAACCCCAACTAATAACGATTCAACCTCTTCAGTGACAGGCGGTGGCAGTGAAGCAGGAAGAAGGGCCAGCAACTCAGACGGGCGGCTGTGCTTAGGATTGGAGGAATCCTCGCATGGCCAAACTTTTGAGGTTGGTGAATTTATTGACTTTTGTCATATTAATGTCCAGATCAGATTCAAAAAAAAGATTCGGTTATCACATTCTGACAGATCACTAGTGGGTTGTTGTTATTGATATTCTTATTTATCACTATAATATTCCAAGATATAGGCAGTGATAATAGCACCATGCACTGAGAATGAATATATATATATATATACGTATATATAGTTATATATATATATATTGATTGGCATTTATTGTTATAACATTCTGGTATTCTAGGATCACTATAAATATCTCTATTTATCACTATAATATACCATGTTATCTATATAAAATGATTATTTGTGGAATCATGGTTCCTCTGTTCCTGACCCATGCACGAAGATTTTCCATGCCAGACTCATCGAGTTTGTCCATGAGAAGGCGCGATTTTTCTGTGCAGGTCACCTGACCGTGGATGGTTTTGGCGGCTTCAAAGGAGCCAATAAGCAGTACAATAACCATAAGAACCATCAATTATTAATATGGATATAATATGGATATAATATGGATATAAATATGGATATAAATATGGATATAATAAGGATATAATAATATGGATTATTGGGATTCATATGGCTTAATTGGTTAATGGGACAAATGATAAAATAAGGATTGATGGGATTGATATGGAATAATGATAAGATATGGATTATTGGGATTTCAAACATTAACCTGAGTTGTTGATTGTTTGTTATAGAGTCTGATTATATCGGATTTACCCATTAAATATCTCTGTGAACTGGTTTCACCACTAAACATGGGGGTAGAGAATTGATAAATTATGGTCAGTATATGGTTGATTTCGATGGGGTGCTAGCATGGGCTTGGGGATTATGAACCATATATATATATACATATATAGTTATATATTTAATTATATATATTATATTATATAACTATAACCCATAACGATTCATAACGGTGGTACCGTGGTACCCATTAAACGAGTGTACTTGCATGGGACGGGATATTTTTCATGGCTCAGTCATCGGTAGGTCCTGCCGGTGCCCAAGAATCTGGGCGGATCATCTCATCACAGTTATCATGGGAATCCCTATTGACCAAGCATTTTACCCTCTGGTAAACTAACAGTTTGCTATTGAAAATCACCATTTTGAATAGGTAAATCAACTATAAATTGTACATTTTCAATATGTGAAATTACCAAAGGGTAAGGGTTAAAATCCAGATTTTGGCCGTGCTGAACGCCGGTGACCAAGGATGGGGAGGTGAACAACAGCAGGACCTACTATAAGTTTCGCTTCGATGGCATACTTCCCATGAAGATCTCGCAGGAGCGCACACGGAAGCCGCTGGAGCGGTAGTCTGTGAATCGCAAGGGGAAAAGTGGGCCAGTCTTTAGGATTGGATGGTGCATATATATATATATATACATAACATATAAATAAGTAAATGAATAAATAAATAAATAATTATATATATATTATATAATATATACATAATCCCATCCCCAGATATATAGGATGCTCCAACAAAAAGAACATGGGGAACCGTCCAAGGAGGAGGTCTTCGAGGTCGTGGCCAAGCCGGTGATTGAAGATGTTGGGGGGCCTGGGAGCCTCTGGGGCTGGTTGAAGCCACCAGAAACATGCCCAGAAAATCCCAGAAACGTCGGATTTTTCCATAGCAGAAAACTGCTGGTTTAAAATCTGGTTGGTGGTTTGGAACATGAATTTTATTTTTCCATATATTGGGAAGAATCATTCCAAGTGACGAACTCATATTTTTCAGAGGGGTAGGTATACCACCAACCAGAAATGATGAGTTTGTGAGTGATGTTTGATGTTCCCTGGTTGCAGCAATGGGGAACCTCGCAGCTCCGGCGAGGTTATGGAAGGTATCAATGGCACCATCTTCGCATATGGCCCACAGCACAGTATACGGGATCCCAGGGATCCAGTCAGAGTTGAACCGAGGGAAGTTGTAAAGTGATTGCTATTCCATTCCCATTTGACCCTGTTGAAAGAATTAAGCCACCTGGCAGTCCATGAAATGCTCGCATAGTCTGCCGCTGGAGTTGTGATAGCGACAGCTATGTGCGCAAGCTTCCCTGAAACCACGTTTGCAGAATCTGAAATCTTTGGAGAATACAAACCGCGAAATGAAACTCTAATGTGGTAACCTCAGTGATAACCCCAAATGGGGGGATGGTTTCAATCCCACCTATTTCATCCTATTTCTGGTCAGCAATTGCGGATAGTAAAAAACATCTTTATCGCATTTTTTCCGCATTGCAGATTGAAAACATCCGGGTTTGGGGTTGATATCTGGGCACGGAAACCAGTTGTGAGGTCAGACGGGCAGTGGCAAGACTTTCACCATTACCGGAGGCAGGATGCTCCAGGGATCTCCAGGGGTCTGGAGAATGGTGCAGAGATGTGCAGACATGGCAGATACCCCGGAGTCAAAACGGCCCCTTGGAGGAATCGGAAAGGCACTCCCGGAAAGGTATAATGCTCGATGATGCTTGATGATGCTCGAGATGTGTGTATTGAAAACGAGATGTGTTGAGTCAAGACCCATGTTTTTTCGCGCTGGCAGATGCACAGCAGCAGGACATTCTTAGTCAAGGCATCGGAATCAGAACATCAGAACATATCAGAGCATATCAGAACCATATAGTCATGACGAGAAGCTCGATTTCGCCAAAGGGACGTGACATTTCTTGTAGCTGCGTAAACTTCCGCCCACGGCCATGGGCCGCGCCAAGCGGCATGGTGGGGAGGACGCAGATCCACCGCCAGGGCCTCCACCAGCTCCGCCTGTGGATCCAATTTTGGCTGGAATCTTTGCCAACAATCCACTGGGAAATCAGTGTCCTGGAGAAGGAAACTATAGAAAACTGCTGGTTTTATGAGTTTTTTGAGATGTTTCTTATGTTTCTTATTCTGGCTGGTGGTTTGGAACCATGGAATTCTATGACTTTCCATATGTTGGGAATTTCATAATCCCAAATGACGAACTCATATTTTCCAGAGGGGTAGGTCAACCACCAGCCCCAGATGATGGCTGGTTTCCACCGGGAAATCCACTGGGATGTTGTGACTTCCGAGTCATGTAGTTTTTTTCCTCCCCAAATTGGTAAGATCATGCAGCAAACCGCCAGTAAACATCAGGAAACTCACATAGCTTTGGAAGAATCACCATGTTTAATAGGTACAGTAAATCATCGAACTACATGTTTTTAACAGGTAAACCATCTATAATAAATGGATAAATGGACCGTTTTCCATAGCAACCTTCAGTTTTCAGAAGGTATTTTTTTTTGGATGG
Organism: Cladocopium goreaui; assembly: GCA_947184155.2. Taxonomy (NCBI): domain Eukaryota; class Dinophyceae; order Suessiales; family Symbiodiniaceae; genus Cladocopium; species Cladocopium goreaui. The sequence goes on from CAMXCT020006814.1 coordinate 132,120, forward strand.
CCCTGACGCAAATCCAAGGTTTGCCAATCCACTTCTGCAGGCGAATCCTCTGATTTTGGCTACTTTGGCCAACCCAGCACAACCTTCTGCGGCCATCCCCCAGGGTGCCGCTGCTGCAGAACCAGAGGATAGCAATTTGATTGACCCTGACGTTCAGGAGCGGTTGACATCAACTTTTTATATGGGTTTCAACTTCCAACTTATGGATGGTTCCCCCCCTATAGGCCCAATTTTCATCGAGGAGCTCTGCGATTATTTCCACATCGAAGAGCGGCATGCACGGAGGCTGAATGAGATCATGAAGAACAGGCAAGAGACGTTTGTGCCAGATCTGGAACGACTCTTGGCCGGGGAAATTTATGTGGTTGGTGAGTTGGTGTTGTCAAACATCCGACAAGTATGCGCGCATAGTCAACCACAGAACACTGGGATGATTGCTATGGAAATTGGATGAAATTGGGATTGAAGCATATTTAAGCATATTTAAGCTAGAAGGATGCCATAAAATGGGGATACAGCCGCTATAAATTCACTGACACATAGGATAGGATATACCCCAGTTAGATTAATGGCTTATCAGCCATTAAAGGAGTCAGGTCCTGCACCCACTTATCATATCTTATCATCCATTTATACCGTTATACCATGATTTTTTGTCATTGACATGCATTTTGTTTATGGCTTATATCTATAGTTATATACCATGTTATACCATCATTTTTCTTGGTGAAATCCAATCTGTTTAATTGATAAGATTGAACCAAATCAACTAAAAGATCAACTCAAAAATCAACTAAGATTACCAATGGTTTGATCAGATCTAACATTTTCTAACCATTTTTTTTTTTTTTTGTGTTGCTACGCCCGCCACGTTATAAAAGGGCTCTATGACGTCTTGGAGCGGGCCAATTCGCCCGCGGGCCTGTTGGTGGTGAAGATGCGGGAGATGGAAGAGGGCACCTTTGTGGGCAAGGTGAAAGCAGACAAGGACTGGATGATTTCATGGAACATCCAGTGGTTAATCATGGTTAATCATGGTTAATGGTGATTGATTGGTGATTAATGATTGGTTAATGGTTACTAACCATTAAGGTTCCATTAATGAACTGTTAATAAATTATCCAGTGGTTAACCAGTGATTTATTGGTGATTAATGGTGATGAATGATGGTTCATCATGGTTAATGGTTCCCTTAGTCATGGAACATCATATCCAGTAATGGTAAATAGTGGTTAATCATGGTTAATTGTGATTTATTGGTGATTAATGATGATTCATGGGATATACCCTCTGGTAATTTAACAGTTTGCTATTGAACATGACCATAGACATAGTGGAATTTCCCATTGAACATGGTGGATCTTTCTATAGTTATGTAACAGTTTACCGGAGGGTATTAGAGAATATCCAGAATGTTTTAAAACCCGATCCAGAAAAAAATCTGGTGTGGTGGATTAATCCATAGGATAGCTACGGAAAGTCACCGGATCATGCTATGGATATATCACTATCACCAATGGGATACGGTGCATTGTAAATGGGATATCTAATGGATATTTAATGGATGAATAATACACCACACCGGATATTAATGGATCGGGTTTTAAAGCATTGGATATTCTCTAATAATCCATTCTGGGATATAGATATAGGTTTTATTTCATATATGGATATGGTGTACCACTATTGGGATATTGACGGGTGGATACCGCAATGAATGATGACAAAGACGAACGGCTGCACGTAGGGTACGAACTGTGTGTCCCGATTACCCTCCGGCGTCATCAAAGGTGGCTGGCTGGAAAATTCCTGCACTAAATGAAGGCTGATGGCTCGGAAAATCATTTATAAATTGGGGATTTACCATTTCCAGGTTTGATTAATTATGGGGGTAACGTGCTGAAGCCAATAACTAATGAATCATCATAATCATCCCATTCACTTGAATTAACCATATACCATGAACCACCATTAACCAACCATTACTGTAACCATCCCACCAAGATATGTCCAGGACTTGGCAGCGGTCTCGAAGAAGTATAAGTTGGATGAGCAGGTCCCGGGGCCGGGGCCCGGGTCTTCAGCCAAGCTTTTTGTGCAGAAAAGGAGGGTTCCAGGGGTTGAAACCTCTGAAAAATATGGCGAGTTTGGGTTCATCATCCCATTTTTGAGGCTTTGTAAGGCCTAACTGATCTTAGCTAGGTTTACCACGGGCAAATGACAATTTGTTGTCTCTTTTTTTCCCTAAATTTTGGAATTTAGCTGCGTAAGTAAGTGGCACTTTGAGCAGGGGACTTACAGTAAATTTCCCCTTGGTCATAAAACATGGTTTGTTGGAAGACTCCCCAGCTATAGTTCGATGATTTTCCCATGAAACTCAAACCTCCATTTAAAGATAATCCTCCAGAATTAGAAGCTCCATTTGCAGATGGTTTCCCAAAGAAACACATTTAGTTCGATGATATTTCGATGATTTCCCCATTAAAACCGCCATTTTTGATAGAGGATTTGGATGGATTTGGCTATTAGAATCTCCATCTAGTGCGGGGATTTCCCAGCCATGTTTGATGACCTAAATGGATTATATGCCCTATATTACTGTATATACTTGGAACCTTGTCTAAGAGGGTTCTATCGTGGTTATGAAAACCACTAACTGTTACCAACTGGATTTTCGGCATCCCCCAAGATATTCGATTTCCATTGCCATTTTATGCCATGTCAAATCACCAGTTTTGATGGGTCCTAAAAAATAGATCCCCGAAATCTTTCCCCTATCATAGTTATATGGCAGTGTGTCAAAACCTTGTACCCCTGGTGAACATCAAAATCGCTGGTAAATGGATGTTCATCCCATTAAACATGGTATTAATAGGTATTGATCCATAATCATAGTTATATACAGAAAATCAATGAACATCAGCCAAGTTGCCGCAGGCAGAATCCAAGCTGGCTGACATCCTGGCCAGATATGATGATGCCCGTCGCAAGGAGTACCTCATCGAGATTGAAAGGCACTTGGAGGTCTCCAACCGGCCCTCGGCCATGGTCACTGGGTTTTGTATGTTTTGTGTTTAGCCAAAAATGAAGATTTGACCTGCAAAAAGTTTTTTTTTAGTTATCGAACATAGTGGGGCTGGTTTTTACTGCATTTTTTTTGCGGAGATTGGCCAGCAATCTGATGTTCTTCTTCTAGCATTGGCATCAATGGAACCACAAATGGCTGGTGAATTTTTGGCCAAGGATCAGCAGACCAACTAAGACTACACAGACTTAAATGAAGTTACATTATGTATGTTAACACTATTTCTTAGTGTGGTTCTGGTGGGCTATATTATGTTATATTTATATCAACTTATTGTATCCTTATTCTTAATATGTATTTCTTCCAAAAAATCAGTTCAACTTCTTATGTTACAAACTCATCATGTTTCACTCTGTGTTTTTGTCTGAAATCTCTGTTTGTTTCTTTATGTCTAAGTGATGATTCTCCACTTTCAATGTCCAAGGCCATGTTGCTCCTTCGCAAGTTGGGCGAGGGTCAATCTCTGGGCAAACCTGGCCCAGCTGCTCCTGGGAGCTACTTGGACAATGCCCAGCGGGCGGCCCGGGGCGAGCCCACGTGCAGTGGTCGACCCCCACGAGATGAGAAGGGCAACGAGCGGAAGAGTCCGAGGTTGAAACGCCTGGGTTTCAATGGGAAACAAAATTGGATTTTTCCCATAAAAATGGGGATGAAACTAATTAAACCATCAGGAAATGATGGAAACTTGGGATTCTACCCAGCAAAAATGGAGAGTTAGCATGAATTCACCAGCATTTCACGCTTTGACTATAGCTAAGGAAGTTTGTTTTGCTTGGCGAATCAGGTGACTTTTTCGTTTCGGAAGAATTTGTGATTCACTGATTGGTGAATCCAGGGGAGTCAGACATGGGAATAATCATTGGGAACATACTAACCATTCTTTAAATCACACACAGATAGATAGATAGATAGATAGATAGATAGATAGATAGATAGATAGATAGATAGATATATATATATATACACCTGATTAATATATATATATTAGTTCATTGGGAACATTATTTACACATATAAACAGTTTAATAGGTATATATATATGGGATTAAAAATTATACCTACATATATGGGCACATATATATGTACATATCCGAATTTGATATAGTTCATTGGAAACATTATTTGTATACCTGATGTTAATCTGAGTTAGATACTCGATTTGATTATTTGATTTACAGCAACCCCCAAAAATAATCAAACATATATATTTTTTCTTTCCGGATGTGAACTATATTATCCCGTCATTTCTCAGGTTTCCAACTTTTCTATTTGAAATATGGGGGTTGCTATAAAGCATTAAGCTATCCATCACCGGTTGGTTTACCTCTAGTTACCATATCTTGTTGGTTAAACATCTGTGTTTGGTTGTTTTTTCCCCTTATCCAGCCAATATATATATATAATCATTCCAGTACCACCCAATATCCCTCATTATATCCCATTAATTCCCAAGAATCACCATCATTTCCGAAAAGTCTGAATCATCCCCAACCCATCATTGATAGGTTCTATTTCCATCCACTCCCAATATATTCCCATTTTTGTGGTTAATTCATGCCAATTCCAATTTTGATGGTTTAATCCCCATCATATCCCAATTTAACCAGTGTGTTGGTTAAATCACATATACCCGATTTATATACCTGATTTGAATCTGATATATATATATATATATATAATATATTCTTCTTATTTTTGATACTATATATTTCCAATTTAGTTGCTTAAATCACCATTTCCCCATTCTTGCGTTGTTTTTTTGTCATCCCATGTTTTGCTGGTTGACCCATCAGCCGGCCGCCAGGAAGAGCCCGCGGAGGAGCCCCCGCAGGTCGCGCGAACGGAAACGCTCGCGGTCCCAGCGCCGCTCACGATCCCGGCGACGCTGAGGGCGAGCCGTGCCGTGGGGAGGTCTGAAAGGTGGGGCACCAGTTGGCCCTATCATGCCCTGTCTATAGATAGAAAAAGTATGAAAAAGTGGCGAACAAGTATGTTTCCACCATGATTTTAGTGAGAAATAGCGGGTCTTGGACCGAATTTCTATCGTTGTTGTTGTCGGGGTTTCTACAAGTTGACCATTTTTTAACGTTGAAACCAGCTCCAATATATTTTCGTATGAAAACATTATTGGAAAATAGGGGAAACGATTCGTGTTCCCTTTTGGACCCACCCACTGATATATGGGTAGATCCGGTTTTTCCAACCGCGGTCTCAGCACAATCTGCTCACAGGACTCGCAGGGGGAAAAAAGTGTGTCCTGTGGCGTGTGCAGCGATTTCTGCAGTATACATTGGTTGGTGGTTTCAAATTCTAAAAACTGCTGTCAATATCCGTCAAGGATCTTCCATCCTTCGATTGTGATCAGAATTGACCAAGAATATCCGATTCATCATGATTCATCCCACTTTCACTTTCCAATATTTTCCATGGTCGATTTTCCATGTCATTTTCCGATCATGATCCCACCTTACATATTTTGGGAGGTCCCCAGGTGGCCCTGGCCACATCCACATCTCCCAAAGGGCCTTTAAAGCCTCCAGGTGCCGAAAGGTATGAAGACAGAGGACTGATTCCACGCACCATTGCCTACATCTTTGAGGCCGGGTTGGTCTTGGATTGATTGGTTGGTTTCAAGTTTCGAGATGTTTGAAATGTAAAAAAAAACAACAATCTAAAATATTCAGCATCAAGACTAGGGATTCAAGCACCCTAATTTTTTGATGTTTTGGATCTTGAGGTTTTAAACACGATACTTACATCATGTTACATTCTTTTGTGGTTAGTTGTGCTGCTGATTTTTCAGGTCCCCACTCGGTGATGTGAATGGGTGCTCCCTGGGCCCCGCATACGTTGAATGATTCAGCCAGCGAGTTATTCCTCCACTGGTTGGTTGGTTGGTTGGTTATTTGGTTGGTTAATTGATGTTAATTGGTTGGTTGGCTGGTTGTTTCCAACATATGCAATGATTCGGGCGCCAATCAACTCCATAACTTTGGTGGAATGAGCTGCGCTCAACTGCCAAGACACTTACAAACTGCAGTCATTCTACCGGTCACTGCGGCACACGGTCGCCATCCGTGCATGGTTAGGAGTTCAAAAAGCGGAAAGACGCATCATACCGCCTGGCTCCCAGCTGGTAAAAAAGGTTGCAACAGCAGGAGCTGGCTGTATCCCCATCAAGTACGGAACCGGCGGTTGCCAAGCATTTTGCCGTTGCATCATTGCATATTGTGCTCCTTGTAGGCATGTTTATCTCCTACCTGGAGATCTACAACAATGATGGTCCGGATCCAAATCACACCTTGGTTGTGGAGGCCTTTTTGACTGCGGGTCCAACCGGGCGTCAGGTTATGATCTGCTGAGTCGAGAGGAAACAACTTCCAAATTGGAGGAGCCGCTGGGGTCAGTGTAGTGAAGCTCCAAGACTCTAGGCTATTGATCGTAGGGCCATTTGGGGTGAGGTAGCATTTTGGTACCCCACCAAAGATGTGGACTTCACCCACCCTGTGCCGACTGGAGTCTCTTTGGCTCAATGGGAAGCCCAGTTGCTGACGTTGAAATCTTCAAGTGATGCAGCAAACAGCGGCTTTATCTCATGCATCACTTCAGCAAACACATAGCCGACATAGCCCCGGCTAACACTGGGACTTCTGGGTTCATAGCTAGGTAGCGGCACGGGAATCTCCGCATGGGGTGTGGTGCATCATCCAGTAAGGCCCAGCGAGGTGTTGGGTGGATCACAGTTTGCTTTTTCGTCCGGAACCCTGGCACAGCATGCGGCGTGCCTGCATTATATGTGTAATTAACATAGTATTATAATACAGTATGGTGCAATGTGATATAGTATTATGCAGTATTATATGGTACTTTTATATAGTATCATCATCCCCCCCTCGCAAAAAAATGGGGTGGAACATGGTAGAGCAACCTTTCTCGCGGGGATATCGCATGATCTCACCATTTGTTCTGGTGGTTTCAACACAGAGGCTATGTGGAGCATGTGCTCCACAGGTTCCTGAGGCCACAATGGGTCAAGAGTTTGAGACCCACACAGTTTGATTTGAGGAATGGTGGTTTAACTGGCAAAAATGGTGCAAACCATCCCATTTTTGGAGTTGTATGCATGATATCTCCATGTTTGTTGAGTTTATTGCTTAAATCATCCCATTTCATCCCATTTCTGCTGCTTGAAGCATTTCATGGGCTTCCCTTCTTCAGCGCAGGTTTTGCCAGGGCTGGGCAACGCAGATCTACGTGGTTTGACTCAGGACGGGAAGTTGTTTATGTGGTAGGTGGTTTTCCTTGATTCCCCTATTCTTGATGCATTTATAAAATTTATATGCAGTCGTCCAAAACATTTCTTCAATGTGATTGGGGGTGGGGGAAGAGGAACAGAAGCAGTACAGTATACATCTGTATGCCCTCCAGTGAATGGCATGGCAATCAAATATGAGATGGTTGTATCATGTTGTATCAGGTTGATTGTATACCTACTGTATACAGATCCCATAAAATAACATAAAATAACATTATACTTTTTATTCAAATCTTGGTAACATGGGGGGAAGACCCATTCACCTCCAGTCACTTCCGACCCGAAAAGGACCAAGTAGCAGCAGCACCTGGGCGTTCAACCAGGGGGGGGGTCCTTACCACAAAAAAAGCCCGGTAGACGAACAGCAAGTTTTGCCGAAAGTAAACGAAAACTACCAGAAAGTGAAAAAACTACCAGTAAACAGCAACAGCAAAAGCTTGTAGATCTTGTAGTTGGATCATGTTGTTCCTCCAATCGGACCATCATGATGGAAAGTGGCAATGGGACATCCCCATGACGCCAGGGGCGACGCCTGGTTGGAAAGCATTATTTAGAATGGCAGGATATGGCAGGAGTGGGTGGAAACGGCAACATGACTTATGAAAAATGGGAACACATGCTTGTTGGACATGGAGCGCATAAGCAAATACAAACCATCTTATAGCATATCATTATAGCAATGACGATTTTAAAATTATATATAAGTGCTGAATTAGTGTTGGATTGAGCTATTTAATGGAGATAACTATTGAACTATTGGATAGTCTTTCGTTATAACCATCACAAGCCGCTTACCGGATGGATCCTCATCCGATTGGCCAAGGTTTATGCCTCCCCACAGACCCCTAGAAGAGCCTCGGCTGTTGGGGTTTGTCCAGAAACATGGTGTGCCCCCAAATATATGGCCATGTTTACTGTGCATTGTTTTTTGGTATTCTCAACCGTGGGATTTCTTTTCAGTAGCAAAATTTCGGGAAAGAAAAACACACTTTATTTCACAGTTTTGAATGTTTTGAGATGTTTTGAGGGTTTTACAATGCTTTACACATCCCTTTTGGATCTTTTATCTTTTTCGTGGTTGGATGTCAAATGGCAGTGAAACATCCCCACAAAGTTCATGTTTAAAACGGGGACATCTCCAAGGAACCCACTCCCACCCTATGTTGGACGTACGGGAAAGCTATTCCCTTCGTGTCATGAGGTGTCAAAGATCAGATCGTGGCAACCAGAACAGACGTTTTGGAAGAAACCGAATGTGATTTCTCTGTTGTCGGGGAGAGGCTGTTGCAGGAGATCCTAGAGATCTTTGGCTGCAGCTGAAGGGATGAAGGGATCGATTGGACTGTCATTGAGACGGCATGTTTGGTCATTTTTTATAGCCAATAACAATCTAATAACTCTCCGGTAATTTGCCGGAGCTGTGGAAAATTCCCAGATGATTTAACTCTCCAGAGCAAACTCTTAAGTTGGGGTATGTTGGGGTAAATCCACCAACACCAATATTCCATTAATACAGATTAGTATGTCAATCATATTCCATTATATCACCAGTTTGTGATAGTATATACCCACGATTTTTGCTGGTTAGATATTCATTAAACACAATTTTTGATGATTAACAGGTTAAAGCCACCATTATACCACCATTCAAGCGATATAAAATGGAATTGATATGTAAACTAGACGCACATCTATGTGTATATATATATATATACAATTTATAACATATACTGATGCTATCTACATATGAGTATCGGACAAAATTATTAGCATTTGAAAGTAGTAGAGAGCTGCCTTGAACTTTGCTCGCCTTCACGAAACCTTCACAACCGATAGGGGACGACCCAGCACCATACCCCTAGATTCCAACACGTTCCCACAATAATAATCTGGAGGGCGTTTATTTCTACAGCAGCGGCTACAAGCAGGGCTGTACAACGAGCAGCGCTTGCTACTGGATGTTATCAAAGAGCGAAAATCTTCACAACCGATAGGGGACGATCCAGTTTCGCCCGTGGCAATTGCGAGGAACAAATAATTTTGTCCGCCACTCATGTATATATATATATGTATATATATATACATATACATACATATATTATATTATATATATATATATATATTATGCACGCGCAACAGTTTCCTCTGCTTGATGACTTTTGTTGGTTTTAACCCAACTTTTGGTGATGAAACCATCCCATTCTTGGGGGCCGCAAGTAGGTGACTCCCGTTCATCTCAGGAGCGAGAAGGCAAACTACAAACCCTGCAGTGCCATCTGGACGCATCCAACCTCAGGCCGGAGCGGGGTAGGTTTCGAGCGAACTATGACGATATGCCAAAATGATCCAAGATGAGATGCTTAGTGCGGCGAAATGTCTTTCGAAAATGGTTTCATTCATCTTAAGTCTGACTGGGTCACTGGGTCCTTCTGGGCGGGGCGGAGGGGCTTTTTGTTGAAGGTGAAAGGCTATGAAAAGTAATTATGGTAACACTGTGTAATTCAGCCACATGGGCCTCATCATAATAGGGGGGCTGTTATCAACCAAAATGTGCGAAGATGTGTATGACTGTCTAACCTACAAGCATGGGGTCAAACAGGGAGAAAACATCTTCCCAATGTAGAGAACATAATCCTTTCCTCCACTCAGATGCGTAACACAGTTTCAATACAAAACTGGGTTTCTTAGGATTGCCTATTACTAAAAAATAAAATCACATGCTGCAAAACACGAGTCTTGTCAATGATTGGGGCGTATAGTAGCCTGAACATGAGCTTATTTCAGCACCCTTTTGGAAGCTTGTTTTCTAATAGAACTCTGTGATTTCTACCCAGCCATTCCTGTTGAAAATGACATCTTTCAGGTGCCCCGAAGGTTGGGGCAGGTTTTCCCCCATCCCAGCCAGGTGGGCAGCTCTTTATTGCCAACCAGGCTTCTGCCACTTCAAAAGATGTTTTGCAGGAGCACAAAGTTGGCTTCATAGCGTCCCGGACGAATGTTGATCAGCAAACAGCTTATGATGATCAATTGGTGGTTTGGAACATTTTTTTTTTATTTTCCATATATTGGGAATAATAACCCCAACTGACTTTCATATTTTTGAGAGGGGTTGAAACCACCAACCAGTGATGATCAATGATCAAGGATCATCAATGATGATTATTTGGCTTAAATTATGATGATCTGACGACTGGGTGTCCTGGAATTGTCACGGCTGGAATGAGCCCCAGCTGTTTTTCTTGTTCCAATTGCCGCTTTTGGGGTTCCGTCATCCTGGATGAATATATATAATCAAATCCGAAGCATAGAAACACAAACTCTTGAGATGTGCTGTCATTCAACTCAAGGATTTTCACTATGTTCCTCAATATCATCAGTTCATCCTATGTTCATCCTCATTCCTGGCTAGATCCCCCGGTTTTCCATTTTTTTATCCACAGATTTACCCTCTGGTAATTTAACATAGCTATTGAAAATGGCCATTTATAGTGGATTTACCCATTGAAAATGGTGATTTTCCATAGCTATTTTGACATAACCAGAGGGTATTGCTTGAATCATCACCATGACAACCTGGGGTAGTCAAGGTGAACTGCCTTGACTACCTGGGGACGCCTGCGCCTTTCCACGATGTGCCTTGGCACATCACTATATCAACCTACATCTACTCAGCACGATTACACAGTTGCGCCAGATCAATTGTGGAAAAAACGTGCCATAAATTCATGTCCCTGTATTACTCTCACAGTGTACTGATTCGTTTTCAGTCTTTTTTAGACAACAACATATGAAACACATATGTAAAAAGTTCATATGTCATATGTAATGCACATACACTCTCATAGTTCGCCGGCGTTTGTCAAGGAACATGTAGCAAAAACTGTTAAATACCATGTATTCAATTATATAAATGATTTTATATTCTAAGTCTAAGTGTTGCCTTTTCCCAATACACTTGGAATACGAACATATTCTAGGCTTTGTGAGTTTCAATAATGGCTTCCAAGCCTTGGAATATGTTAAAAGTTAGTGTTCTAAAATCATATTCCTGGGTAAATTATAACGACCTCACTGCGACCTCACTGGAATCATAGTTAATAAGGGAAATCATCCCCAAATGGGCCTTAATTCAGGTTAGTGAAATATTATAATTTACCCAGATATTCTTAAGTGTGTGTCCACCTCAGTGCATGACGTGAAATATGTAATGTCCAGATGCAGTACATGTGCTATACGTATACATACGTATGTGTATTTTAACATTGCATATGTTGTAATGTATGTATGTATGTAATGTAACGTAACCTAACGTAATGTAATGTACCGAAACGTAACGTAACGTGACGTGACGTGACGTGACGTAATGTAATGTAATGTAATGTAATGTATATATGCATGAATGTATGTAATATACGCGGATACAGACACATGCACATATACATACATATATTATATAATATAATTATATATATATATGTTACACACTTTCAATTACATTCAATTACATTCATAACATAACATAACATTCCATGGCACTGCGTTGCATTGCATTAGATTAGATGAGATTGGATTAGATTACATACATACATACATAACCTTACCTTACCTTACCTTACCTTACATTACATTACTGTACATTACCATACGTACGGTACATACATACATACATACATACGTACAGACAGACAGACAGACAGACAGACAGACAGACAGACAGACAGACAGACAGACAGACAGACATACATACATACATACATACATACATACAGACACACACACATACATACATACATGCATGCATGCATGCATGCATACATACATACATACATACATACATACATACATACATACACACACATATATATAGTGACGGACAGTCGCTTAGAACTTCATTTTTTCCAAAATTTTTGACTCCCACACTTAGAACATCCAGAAAACCCCACACTTAGAACATCCAGGGGCAAAATCAGTTAGAACATCCTATATGTAGGTTGATGGATGTTCTAAGTGTGAGGCCCCTTGCAACTAACCCTGGCTCCCCACACATAACATCACAAACAATAGCTCGTTCAAGTTATTATTTCTGTCAATAGATCATTTTGAAAACAATTATGTCAATAGATCATTTTAAATATATATGTTGTAATGTCTCGGGATGTTCCAAGTGTGGGGGTCCCCACAGCTGATTGATAACTTTATGTTCAAATAAATATAGTTATGTCAATAGATCATTTTAGAAATATATATATATATGTGTGTGTGTGTTGTAATGTTTTGGGATGTTCTAAGTGTGGGGGTCTCCACAGTTGATTAATAACTTTGTGTTCATATAAATATAGTTATGTCAATAGCTCGTTATAAAACATATATATGTGTGCCACGTCTTGGGATGTTCTAAGTGTGGAAGTCTCCACCTGATTGATAACTTTGTGTTCATAAAAATGAGTTATGTCAATAGATCATTAAAAATATATGTATATATATATACATGTGTGTGTTGTAATGTCTTGGGATGTTCTAAGTGTGGGGGTCTCCACAGCTGATTGATAACTTTGTGTTCATATACTCTGCCCTGTAAATGTAGTTATGTCAATAGATCATTGTAGAAATACAATCTTCTCCGCTTACATAGAATATGCATTTTTCAATGGCACAGGCAAATTTGCCGAAAATGTACTTAGAATATTTCCCCATTTCATTTCATGTTGATTTTTTTCTCCCCATGTGGCCTTTGCTCTCGAAGCCTTTGTACATCTCTATGCGGCGGCGAAAAAAATGTACTTTTTAGTGCACAAAGTAATAAGAAATCGGTTAATTTGGGGACCCTGCCAGTTTTTGATTTTTGTCACCAAACACCTTGTGAAAAACATACCTATCTATTTGTCTGGAAACATGAAAGAATTTATACGGAAAAACTATGGAAAAGTGAAGAAATTGTATGGAAATGTGAAGCATTTTTAAAGAAAAATGAAAAATATATAGAAAAAATATGAATTTGACTGAAAAAGTAAAAGAATTTATATGGCAAAAATATGGAAAAGTGAAGAAATTGTATGGAAATGTGAAGGATTTTTAAAGAAATATGAAAACAAATATGGAACAAATAGGACTTTGACTGAGATAGTGAAAGAATTTATATGGCAAAAATATGGAAAATTGAATAATTATATGGAAATGTGAAGGATCTTTAAAGAAAAATGAAAAATATATGGAAACATGATGAATTCGTCTGGAAAAGTGAAAGAATTTATATGGTCCAACAGTATTCTAAGTATAGGTTTTTTGACGTCAACTGTATTGTAAGATATTCTAAGTATCGTTTTTCAAGTTCAATTCCTGGGATGCCCGGGGAAGCCAACATTTCAATTTCATATTCTATGTGGGTGAAGGACCTTATATATATATACATGTTGTAATGTCTTGGGATGTTCTAAGTGTGGGGGTCTCCACAGCTGATTGATAACTTTGTGTTCATATAAATATAGTTATGTCAATAGATCATGATAAAACAAAAATAACAACATATATGTTGTAATGTCTTGGGATGTTCTAACTGTGAGAGTTTCCGGCTGTTCCATAACATCTTTTTCGGTGAAAAACAAGAAGCGTTTTCCAAACGATGTTCTAAGTGAGTGTCCGGCACTATATATATATATACACATACGCACATAGCTGCGTGTGAGTGAACATGTTACAATGCTGGACTAAGGAACATGTAAACTGTCCGACCTGTAGAGTTTAGACCAACCGCATCAGAGCTACCCAGATATCCAAATTTTGATGCGATCTATTGCCTGGCTACGTATCGAGACTGCCGCTGACTGATCTCCCTGTTGCCCCTGTTGAAACTGTTGCGAACACTGGTTGTCTATAGGTTACCTTTGGCTGCAACAATCATTCATATTCCAGCATGGAAAGTCCCTTTTCCATGGCACGTTCTGGAAGAGACGTTCTCCGGCATCTCTCTGGAGCCTGGATCCCACGGAAATGCACGGCCAGGATCCGGACGTGCGCTACCTGTACTATCCAGTGGCTTACTGGCGGGAAGCTGCATCGGACAGATCGCCCAAGAGTGACTTGGAGCGACCCAGGAATGGATGGAGCCAAGCCGGGCCAAGGGATTGCCTTTCAAGGCGTGTGTCTGATAATAGGGTATGACTGTATGACCATCAAATTGGGATATAATAGAAATATATAGAACTACTAATGGGGGCTTAAATGGGATATAATTGATATAACTAGTTAACTTGATGTGATATCTTGGCGTGTCTGAAGCCCATATACTTGTAATTTTAACAGGGACCATCGATGATTTACAAGTGGATTGTGGGGTAGCATATCTTGAGACAAACCCAAATGCCTCCAACTTTGGTTATGTACGACCGTTGGACAGGTTAAAACTACATCATTACATAGGGGCCCATCTAACAGTAAGGGAATGATTACAATGACGGAAACCAGCTCCGGATGTCATTCGATGCCTTGGATGGGACTATTCGGGCCACATCCCCTAAAGACACAGTTTTTTAGCAGTTCCTACAAGATAGCCCCCCCAGGTATGTTTGTTTTTCCTAGAAACTCCATTAACTACAGTTACATCTACTATAGACCATAAAATTTCATCAAACTATAAACCATAACTTAGCATAACTTAGCTATATAGGGGGGCCGACCTATTGTTCGTATCTTGTTGGGTTGGCGGCTTGGACTCCCGCGTGGCATCGTTAAAAAGGTGTGGCTCGAGTACTGGCGCCGCTGCTGGGATTTGTCAGAGACAATCTCGAAAAGGGCGGCAGCGTCATGATTCATTGCCCCTTGGCGGTTTTAATCATTTTGCTACTGGGATCCCTTGTGATCCCTTGGGTAAAGGTTTAGATGTGGATTTTTTTTTTGAACATCCATTATTTGTAGATGTTTTTCCTAGGGTTTCATCATAAATTTTCCACATCTATGTTAGTTTAATTACCCTAGATCCTAGGGTTGCAATTTTACTCAGGTCGGAATGTTTTTTCGGAGGTTTGGGACTCCAGTACTTTCTGGAATTTCAAAGGGCATATGTTGTATTTATATGTATTTAAACCATCCACTGTTTTCCCGGCTGTGGCACACAACGAACTTTCCAGAAAAGCTGGCCAAATTTCAAATGCACTTGGTTTTGGCATACATATTTACACATGACATATGGGTATGGCTCAATGTTTTTCCACAAAATTGGATGAATTGATACCACACATGACCAATTCAGTGGTGTCCATTGACATTCAAAGTTGTTGAGGGAGGCATTCTCATTACTGGTACCCTTTTCTTGTCCATTATTGATCAACACCAGATCGGATGCCAGGTCGTATCCAAAATTAATCAGGTTGATTGGAATTATTGCACTGATTTAATGCTGGTCATTACAATGATATTTATATGTATGAACATCCATTCGTGTTGTAACCATAATAATGTTACGATCAGATAATAAATTACCATAATGGCATAGATCATGTATGACCAGATAGATCTATTATCTATTTGTTGTGTCCATGTGATAGATCTAATGATATTACCATCCTTCCCAGTCACATCGAGCCAGATAGGCGAGAAGACTACTTTCCAACACACTTGCGAGTTCTCAAGGTCGACCTTTTAATTACGGAGATGGTACCATACAGTAATATGGTTATGATATATGGTACTTATATCTCCCCAACCGACATCCATATAATGGTAGCATAACCATAGATGATGGTACCATTATCATGATGTTCATATAATAGTCTAATCATAATGCCATCACAATATCACAATATTCCCATATGTTCGATGGAATGTTCTGCAGTATTGGGGTCATTCTTGGGCTTTAATATTGGCAAATATTCCAAATAACCACGAATATCGTGCCATATCATAACCATATGATAACATATGATAACCAACATAACACATTTTTTGAATGTATATCTATGTTACATTATACGCATATTACAAAACAATTATCAAACAATGAGCATATGCTACAACGATAACTCTATTTCATAACCATGTTTGTAGTACACGTGTAAAACCACCGCATGTAAAACAATATAACTATCAAATGATATCAATCATATAATGATCTCTATGTAAAATCACAGCATGTAAAACATATCATTCATCGTTGTGTTACATGATGGATACTACCACTCAATAAGCCATAACCTGGGCTATAAGTGCAGTTGACACCATAGTGAATAACCATGAACAACCATAGTCATACTATATTATAAGCTGTTGTTATACCCATGACAAGCATACAAAAACTATAGCTATAAAGAATACTTATCATACCATAGTTATACCCATATAATACTATTTTACTAACCATGATAAGCATATAAAAATAGCACGACCCTGCCATCCCCCACGAGAACCTGAGGTTTAGCAGGTCACCAGGGGTGCCAGGGCTGTGGCGTGGGTCAAATCCCAGATGTGACCATGAAACCTGGTGATTTCAGCACCAAACACATCAAACTCGTGGTAATATGGTCAAACTTTTCCCATTTTCAGCACTCTTGTTCCTGCTCTTGCAACCCAAATTTGGTGGAGAGAGCTTCTATAGCCAATGTTGAACTAGACGAGTTTAATATACCCAAAAAAGGATACATTATATATATACAGGTAAAATCCAATTCTAAAATGTGGTGGTGGTGCATTGAACCTGTTCTCTATCTTCTTGCGGGGTTCACGGATATGGTCATTGCTCGATGTTTAGAAGTCCTCAAGTAGAGAGTTGATGGTAACATCCAATTCATCTGAACTCTGTTGGTAATTTGAACCTTTTCTATCTTGCAGGGGAAGCCACAAATGGATCACCCAACTACCTTCAGGATCACTGAGTGCGTGATTTTTTTTGGGTAGTGCTGCTGTCAAATATAGTTTTTTGTTCTTATTCCCATTTCATTCCATGCCTGGGATGATCAGCCACCAATAAATCCAATTAATGTTGAATGAGCGCCCAGTCTGAGGTTTCAGCACTGGCAAGTGCTTCAAACAAACTATGAACAAAACCTAAAGACCTGATACAAAACCCCGAAGTTCGGTGCAAGTTACGGGTTAATCTGGAAATGATGGGGAAAACGGCATCGTTCACGTTTCCATCCTGGAAACACAACGTTTCGGCATCTTTTTTTGGGACCCGAACAGTGGCTGAGTTTTCCGCTGTCAGTTCCCGGCATCTCCCAGAACTTCCGACTGGGACAAGTCGTCAGGTTGCCACCGTGCGGGTACTGCCGGCGTGGCAGGTCTCATGGAGCAACTTGGTTGGAGATTTGATCACTGGAGCTGCATTTTTTATATTTTTTCTGCCTAATAGATCCTAATAGTAGTGGTTGGTGATATCATATTCTTGGACGAGTCATAATGACCTCAGTGTGACGTCACTGGAATGATGGTTAGATTAGGGGGATCATGTCTTTAGTTCAGCTATTTTCAGGTTGATGAATGAATAATCTTCAGCCAGATACAGTACTTGTACATGTTTGATACTTGTCTGGATGATTTCTGGTAAAATGGAAATACACAAATCGGGGTGAGACAACACTATCTGTATATATACACTCGGGATATTACCAATACGCAACTGGTTGGCGGCTTGAAATCAATAAAAAAACACTACTTGGGACGATAATAATATATCAAGCTTGTTAGGGATGATCATAACCGACCATTTTTTTTCCTCAAGGGGTTGACACCACTCTCTCTCTCTCTCATATTATATATATACCGATTGAATACCTCCAAGGATGTGCACTTATATTCAATAGATTCAAGCCTAGTAAATAGTACAAAAGAAGGGTTACTAAGGAGGCATTCAATCTTAGGGAAAGAGGTAGCCCTCCAAGACTTCAGTCCTCTACACCCGCGGGATTTTCCATTACCAGAACTTGCAACCGGCAAATCATTTGCCATCGGGGGGAGTCTCGTGGATTGTCGATTGCCATGTTTGATTACCAGAGGCTACTGGAATCCTATGGGTAAACCTGGCCATCCAGGTTTCTTAAGGTTTTTGAGTAGAACTTGGCATTGATTCTGAGAGGTGAAGGATGGGCAGATTGTGGCAGAGATCGTGTTCCACAAATTCAAGAGGCTATGGGTCAAAATGTTTTTTTAGTTGTGGGCCCATCGATACCCCACCTTGAACATAGTTGAACCTTACCCATATGGGTTGCAAATAAATCCCGTTCTGAAATGGCGCTCAAAGCATGAAATTCCTGGTCAAATCAGCCTTAAAATCCTCCAGGCTCTGCAATTTGGACTTCAAGTCCGCTCTTTGTGCTGCAAAGGCCTGGTTTTTCGCGTGCATCAGAATGATCTGAGATGATCAAAGAGGGCTTTTATATAAGTACCTCTTATTGCCCGGTGTAGATCATCTTTTTAGTACCTCTTCTACTGCAAAAAAGCTAACAGCACATCCCAGATCATATCATCATCTCAGGTGCAACCAACAACCACCGAGGTTGCCAGACCATCGGTAGATCCGATGGCACATCTCCAGGCGTTGCTACGGAAGTTCCTTGGATGCTGGTAGAACCATGGTGAGTTCACCTCCATAAGTTGGTATATATCAGATATAACATAGCCATGGAAAATCCCTTAGAAATGGAGGTTTTAATGGGAAAATCATCTATAAATTGGCAATTTTCCATGGCTATGTTAAATAACCAGAGGGTAACATCTGTAACTGTAATTGCAGTAACTGTGGTTATACAAATCAAATTAAAACTGAATGCACCGCACTCTCCATGATATAATTTGGATAAATGTGGGATAAACCCAACAATAAACCTGCAAGTTTGGAGAGCTGGAGTGCAACCCATTTCTGGAGATATTGAGGATGGTGCATATATTCTTCGAAGGTGACTTATAAGCTATTTCCTCGTTGGTTAATATATAGTATCGTTTGAGAAATCTGAGGAATAGTATTTCTTCCTTCGTCTTCCAATCTTAAGCAAATCGAAGTACCCTTTGGCAATTTAATGACATCGTGCTATGGCAAATAGCCCATTTATAATAATTTATAGATGTATTACAAACGGTGGTGTTCCTCTGAATATATGTTAGGTTCAATCAATATCTCCCCAACTTTTGGGGAGATGAGGTTCCCAACAATCAACCCACTTTTGCAAAGGTGCAGGGAACACAATGAAGTATATTGGAGATTGGAGATAGCACTGTTAAATCCAAAAGTTGGGGCAGCAGATTCTGCCAGACAGCCAGACCTTCAAGGGTGAATCAGTTGAACATGGGGCATGGCTTCCATAGCTATGTGAAATTGCCAGAGGATATATGGATATATTGTCAGATGCTGGGTGAACATGGGTACACCTTGGTGAATGGCAGGTTGCTGGCCATGGTTTTTGGCCACAAATACAGGGACAAACTGTCTAGTAACCAGCTGAAGACAAGTTGTTTTGGGGGGTGGGATGCCAAGCGTCAGGCATGACATATGATATATATGACATGTTGGTTTTTGTTTCCCTATGTGCAGCAGACGAGTTCGTAGAACACCATGCCCTTTCAAGCTGTACAAACGACTCTTGACTACTGCAAATACACAAGTTATACTTAGTTGCGTGATTCACCATTGCTCTACTCACTACTCCCCCACAGGAGTGCCACTTCCAAGGTTCGAACTTGCGAAGCGGCACGGCGTGGTGGAGAAAGCTGTGGAACAAGCTCGACAGCAAGGCTTCCAGGAAGCTAGCAATGCCGTCCCCTGGTGATGTGGGTTTTCCCTTGGTCATCAATCGGAAGACTGAAAGACATGGATTCACGGGCAGTAAGTGCAGATATTATCGTAGCTTAACTTGGGCATTTTCAGACAGCTCCATCCCATTTTGGTGCACCGAATGGCTTGAGGACCATGTTTATCATTGTTTATCTACAATCTACATAACCTTAGCATATCTTAGCATATCTTCGTCATGAAATGAACCATGTGCCGCCAAGGTTTTCAACATCAAGCCCCCGAAACAGGGACCGTCTAGCGAGTCCAACGCGCTAGAGACCTGAGAGGCGATGTATAGCATGCATGGTGTTTTAAAATGTCCAGCTCCCGAACGATGTTGAAGACTTTTCATCGATTTTCTCCACAGAATTCTTGCGGATTATTATGACATTTCTGCGTGCACGGATTGGTATCCATTTTTCCAGATAGCTAGCGTACCGGCGTACCTACCTCTCTCACTCTCTCTCTCTCTCTAATATATATCTATATGTTACATATGTGCATGATTTCTGTGAAATCCACATTATATATTACAAAAGATTTCAACAGCTTGTTCACAAAGTTGCTATTGAAGTGGTGCTGGAGCCTAGAAGAGTTGCTATTTCAACTGTTGTGAGCGCCCCGCGGCTTTCAGTTGTGCTGTGACTGCCAAGCAGTGCTCATGGCTCGACGGGATATGTGCTCCGCGAGAAAAGCTGCGACCGGTGCGGGAGCAGTTTGGGTGTGCTGTTTCTTGGGGCCTTGGGGCCTATATACGGGTTTGAAATGGTTTGAACATATTGAAACATATCAAAACATATCAAAACATAATCCGAGATGATCCAATGATGATGCTTCCGTATATATGCATCCATCTATCTATATACCTTATCTTATTTTTTTCTTAATCTAATCTAATCTTAATCTTAATCTCAATCTCAATCTTAATCTAATCTTGTCTTATCTATATGTCTATATGCATATATATATATATGTATATCTCGAGAGAGGGAGAGGGGGGAGAGAGGGAGAGAGACATAGACCACATGCACACACACACACATACATCATGCATCGACTCGACGGTATGCTTCGTCAAACCTGGGTAGCCCAAAAGTTGGATCAAAACTGCAGGACCTTCCAAAAGTGCAACTGCGTGAAGATGAGGTGCAATGCTGTGGCTGGGGTAAAATGCTGAACATCGGAGGTTTTTAAGGACACGTAAGGCCTGTTTTTGGGGTAAGGCCTGATAATCAAGTTTAGGAGCCGAGGTTTTCTCAAACTGATTGATGATGCAACGAATCCAATTTACAAGTGCGTTTCAGCCATCATTGCCCAGCTGTTAGGTTTAATCGGTTGACTCATGGGAAAGCATTGATTGTATCATCCAGCTATACATCAACCCCAACAAAGATAGAAGAGTATAGAAGAGTAAACTCCTACTAAACTAGTGGTGATTGAACCTTCTCTGCATTTTTTGGGGGGGGAACTGAAATGGTGATTCTTGCAGAAGCAAATATCCAATGTCATCA
This sequence comes from Cladocopium goreaui, assembly GCA_947184155.2. Lineage (NCBI taxonomy): Eukaryota > Dinophyceae > Suessiales > Symbiodiniaceae > Cladocopium > Cladocopium goreaui. The sequence continues at coordinate 153,785 of CAMXCT020006814.1, forward strand.
GCTCCATGGCTGGGAAATCCCCCATTCAAATCCCCATTCGGCCCATTGCCATACCATGAAGGTTTTACCCTCTGGTTATGTCAACAGTTAGCTATTGAAAATGGTTATTTATAGTGGATTTTCCCAGCTACAAAATGGTGATTTTCCATAGTTATGTTAGTTTACCAGAGGGTAATTGGAAACTTACATGAAAAATGGTGGATTTTCTAGCTATGTTTGATTAGATCAATGGGTGCCCCCGAATGTGGGACCAGAAAATCATACCAGAACAATGTGGTAAACCGAAAACAGCATCCCAAATATCACCACAAATGGGCATGGTGGTACTGTAACTCTCATCCCCAATTGGTCGGTCTCTTAATTGGTTTACCACATTAGATGCAATAGCAGGACGTCGACGGAGGTATTTATATACAATATATTTACAATTTACAACAATATTATGATGGCTGGTTGGTGGTTTGGAACATATTTTATTTTTCCATATATTGGTAATAATAACCCCAACTGACTTTCATATTTTTAATTTTTCAGATGGGTTGAAACCACCAATTAGTTATGAGGATTACTGTAATATTTCAATCAATGATTACCTAATGGTTTGGGTGATTTGGAGTCGGGGGATTATCACCAATCAATGGCGTGTCCCCACAATTCCAAACCACAAACCACCAGTGGACTATTGATTGATTGCTACAGGTAGGTGGTTATTATATGTTATTATTAGTTATTATTTATAATTATTGTGGATTATTGAACAACCATAATTTTCAAGAGGTGGATCGATGTCATCAAACTAAATGGGCAATGTTCATCATTTTTTCATATGAAATTGTTGACCATTGCGTGAAATATTGAAAGAAGTCAGCCCAGGAGGGAAACATTCATTTGCGCAACCTCTCTGTGAACATGGCACAGAAGGAAGAGGATGCGCCAGGGCCCTACTGGTAGAGTCCCTAGAGCGCTGAGTGAGAGCACTGGTTGGCAAATCGACACTGGAAAATACCATATCTTTTGACGTAGAAAACATGCTTCCAGTAGGTTTTCCCTATATATAATTTCATCAAACTGTTGACAAATAGTTTCAGAACTGCTAGTTCAAAAGAGACTAGACTCTATAGGGCTCAGATCGAAACTCTTCAAAGTGGGCGGTTCTTGTAGGGTTCTTGTGACCATGATAGGGAGGGAAACCTGGAGCTCTGTATTTGCGCTTTGCTGGGGCAGTCAGTAAAGTGAACCCAATAACAACCTCCAAACTTGCAGAACAACATAATCCGCACAGGTTTATGAAAAATGACGCTGTGCAGCATATAGGGGCTTAGAATATAAAAGGCCCAGAAAACATCCCACACGACAATCATTGGGCGTTGATGAATGGACTTACCACACATTTGTGACCTTGGAAATGCGCTCCTTTGGCCCAGTCACTTGCCTTGTGATAGGCTAAACTTGCTCTTCCTGGGGGACACGAACCGCGTGGTCGCAGAGACGCCAATGAACGATGTCTCTACGCGAAACTCTGCAGAAAGTCATGGGTGCACTGAATGGGATTTAAGCATCACCAATGGTTGTGTACTGCGATATAATGGTGATATTCTGGGAAGACAATGGAGGTTATCTAACAATTAAATACCACAAAATAAGGGTTTAAGAGATCCCACGTCAATAGATCCAACTACGAAACCAGGTTTCTGAGGGTGTATTTGATATTTGTGGGTGATTAATGGTGAATATATATATATATATATTTAACGCACACACACATATGTATATATATATATACATGTATTATATATGTATATGTGGGATCATTGGGAGTTAAAGTACTAAGTAGTATTTGGACATATTTGGTGGTAAATCATTGGTTGACCTCATCACTGTCGTTTTCTTGTGCAAAATCTGCAAAGAAATGCCCGCCCTTAGTAAGTTCAATTGTGGATGGAAAGTAGGTCGACGCTCCATGGTTGGGACTCAAAAGCCACTGATTACAAGGGACAAACCCGGGAATGAGCAATTTTCTAGGAAATCAATATCCAGTATTATCCAGTTATTTAAGAAGATACTAAGATAGCCCTAACATTCCACCAATTTCAAGCAATTTCTGGACAGTTCTCCCTGGTGGAATCCCCCCGGATGCTGAGGAAGCCATTGCATGCAGGGGCGCTCAGGTTAGGGCGGCCAGCCCATTGATGCCCATTGGCACAGCTTGAAATCACAGATGAAGCCAGACCGAGCCGGTTGCGGAGAATGATGGAGAATGTATACATCTCATATATTTCTGCACATGTCATGGATGTCACGTTTCATTGATATTTGTCCAAGTAACTGCGGAACGAATGAGCCAGATAGGTTGTCATATACCATTTGGTTGTGTTTTCTGTTCTGCATCTTCAAATCTTCCTTTAGCAGAATGGGTTTGGACCCAAACTTCATAGAACAGAACTAGCACATACTGCAAACTTGAGCATTTTTAATTTGAGCATGTACCCTCTGGTAATTTGACATAGCTAGGAGAAAATTGCTCATATATTTTGATTACATATGCATTTTCATTTGCCGATTAACAATGATATTCCATAGCCATGTGAGTTATTACCACAGAGAATCAGCCTAATGCAACGCACGTTTTGCAGCTGGGGAGGCTTTGCTGGACTCACGCTTAGGCAAAGGATGGTCAACAAGGATAAGACTGTTTTCTTTAATATATGTCTTTCTTTAGATTTTCTGTATTTACATGTGTTTCCTCTTGTTTAGCATTATTCTGTGTGCACGTTCATGCACGTTCTCCGCTCTGTCCCATGGTAATCAGACCTGGCAATAACGAATCCACAATCTTTCGATGATTCTCCTTTCAAACCTGGGGATTCCCAGTGTGCCATGTTTGATAACGAAATTGGTACGCGCTTTTCCTGCAGAAATATGTTTTTCCCTCTAAAACTAAGCTTCGATTCATTTTCTGAGGTTTATCATGTGGGTTGAGTCGACGAAACCCGACAGCGACACGGCCCCGTCGTCAGTTGGATTCGCACATGCAGGAACTGCCGTGAGGGTGCAATCAGGTCTGCGCTGTTTTTGGGCGCATGACTGGTTGATGGGTCAAAAAAGGACTCCTATTAGGGATGATGACCCTCACAATAAATCACAATAATATGTTCACATGATACCAGACTCAAAGAACTGCACTAATTGGATCGGCTTCCTTGCTGTTCCAACCGGGTTCGCCCCTTTCTCTAAGAGGATCTCTTAAGGAATGACGTTCGGTCACATCGCGTCGCATTGTGGGCATGCTACACTCTTTTTGCTGAGGTTAGGAGAGCCAAATTGCACTTGGTTGATCTTGTGGGGACCTCAGTCTTTGAACACTGCATGGGGTGAATGGCCAATGCTGGGCCGTGCTGGGCCCGGAGAGTCTCAGTTCGGCATGGCTTGGCCAACGGGCATGGCTTGACCACAGCATTTTGGATTTTTAGCCTTCAAAGGCAGGAATTCAATGGAATTCAACTCTTTCATCATCCTACAGTGGAGGATATTTAGGGGACCAAGAATTGAGGCACAAATGGGCCCACCACATTCCGGTCATTTCCAGTCACTAGACGCTGCCACAGATGGCCCTTCGTGCTTCGACAGCAGGCTTTTTTGACCCATAACATCCCATAACTGGAATCCTTGGAAAATGACCCCAGTCACCAACCAGGATCAACCAGGTAAGTCTGGCAACTCCGAAGTATGACCCATTGACCCATCAGAAACGCGAGCGTTTCACTGCCCGACCGAATCTCCAAGGCTGGCAGCGAGCGAATCTCCAAATCCGGGGCACGCGCTGGGCAGATCGGGGTGGCGGAAAGATGGAAATATAGGAAATGGGCTGACCCACCTATGAAAATACACGAAAATACGGGATACAACCAAAAATGGTAGAAGAGTTCCTGGTAGGTTGGGTTTTTAGGAGGAACACAATCATGTTTCGCTCAAACCTAGTTGTCTTTTTCGGCGTATTGCCACGGCTTAGTCAGGAGAGGTCAGGAGAATTCATCCCATGCTGGGCTCATGCCCGTGGGCGCCTGCAGCGACCGGTAGGTTGAGGGTCAGCTTCAAAAAGAAGCTCGCTACATCAACTTGTCCTTGCCGGTGGCTGAGCGATTCCCAAAGATGAGGTTTACATGATCCAATAATATCTCCAAAAAGTTGGAGGTGGGGATGGATCAAAACCTATGAAAATAGGGATGTGCCTATCCACCATTGAGGTATGCTGGTATATCGGTATATCCATCAAAGCAAAGGCCAGAACCACAAAGGTTCTTTTGGGGGGTTGAAATTATGAACGCCCCTGAGCACCAGCTTTTTTTTGGTGTTCACGGAATGCCAGGGCTTTGATCCATAGATTAGGTTCGATTAGGTCAGGGTCGATTGGATCATCCCTGTGCTTCTTGTCATTTGAGATGACGATGAACCAATTCCACAGGTAAATGGATCTCCTATCGAAGCTTGGCATTTCCTATTGCCACGTTTGCTTACCCTCTGGTAATTTAACGTAGCTATGGAAAATCACCATTTTTAATGGGAAAACTCACTATAAATAGCCATTTTCAATAGCTATGTTAAATTACCAGAGGGTACCAAAGCTTACAGAAATTTTGTTGGGCACCGCCAGTCAAAGGAACAGTGGACTATACGTAAGTCGTCCTAGTCCACCGGCACTGCCATCGCAGACTCGTCGCCAAGGCTTAGCCAAAGGGCAATTATGTTGTGACATATCCTGCGAAATATACGATAGATACAAGTGATACAAGCACATCAATGTGAAAAGGAATGGGGACAAGCTATCTCACAGAATTTTATTGTCACCACATGTCACCACCCTCTGGTAACCTAAGGTAACCTGGCAACGGTAAACCAAAATTGGTGTAGGAAACTGCTTGTGAATAGTAGATATCGCCGGAGTAGATTGTCAATTCGAGGGTATTTGGACCAATTGAGCTATAAACAACCGATCATTTTCCGATTCAGAAACTATACACGATTCAGAAACTACGATTCCGAAAATCACGCTGTGACCAAAAAACAACCCATTGTTTTGACCATGGCAGGAGTGCAAATTATTGTAATAAATTTGATATCCCATTGTATCCCAATTATTCAACCATTTTTCTGATAAATCCCAAAAATTTTCGATGGTGAATCCCAGTTATCCATAGTTATCCCAGTTATTGTCATGCTTAAACATCCATTATCCCATGTGTTGTCCTCATGATATCCTATGTTTTGTTCACGGGTCAAGTCTCCCGAGTTCTGTCATGGCTGGTGGAAATCTCTCCCAACCAAGGCACTATCTGGAGCAAGTCATCGTTGCGTTGCACGAGCGCACCACCGGAGGGCGAAATCATGTGCCTTACAGGACGCCGAAATCTCTAGGGCCAATGATCAACGCTTAAAAAACATGGAAAAATCATGGGGAGATACCGAGATACCCATTAAAACCCATTAAAACCTTCATATGGATGATTCTAAATGGTCAATAAATGTCAATAATAGTCAATAACGGTTAATAAATAATGGTTGATGATTGTTCATAATGGTGATTAATGGTGAAAGAAATCGTGGTAATCACACATGGCTGGGAAATCCCCTAGAAATATGGAGGGTTTCTGTGGGAAAATCCATGGGAAAATCAGTCAGACCTGGTGACTCAAACTTCACTGGATTGCTTTAAGGGAAAATTTACAGGAAAGCCCCATATTTAATGGGAAAATCTATGGTTTCCTGTAGATTTTCCCTTAAACCAATCCATTGAAAACTATAAATGCAGTGTTTTTGTGGAAAGTCATCTATAAGTGGTGGATTTTCCATTGTTGCGTTTGATTACCAGATCGTAACTCATTTACCCAGCAGAAAAGGCAAATTCTGAACATCAAACACAGCCCATGTGATATGTTGGGGGCTGGGCCTCAAATTGGCCTGTTTGAAATGCAACCATAGCCAGCTTCAGAATTCAGAGGCGGTTGATCATCACATTTGTGAAGATGCTATAGATCGTGGCTCAACATGGTTGGCCCAAGATTGGATGCCTGAATGGCCATACCAATCGGGGAGCAAGTGTTGGCGAAAATCATGCTAGGAACTCGATGATGACTTCTGTTCTGCGGGATTCTCTCGGTCGTGGCCCCAAATGCATTCAAATGCTGCTGCATCTTCCATCCAAGCATATCCAAGCAGTCAGGAGCAAAACTGATTCACAAAGGCAGGATTTGCAGGATTATGTATATAATTATTCAATTTTAGTTTTTGACTTTTAGTTGAATTTTAGTTTTTGCAGGATTATTCAATTCATTTTGACTTGCATCGACTGCAAGTAAGGGTAATTGAAGAGTTGCAGCATGTATTGCATCAAATATGTCGTGTTGGATCTTGTTATATACCATATGTCAGTTACCCTGACCGCGAAGGTGGAAATTGTAAGACTGTCATGGTGGGCACTGCAGCGATTGAAGACCGGCATCTTGAAGAGTTTTGAGCTCAGGATGGCTCAACATTCAGGATACCCATTTGACTCCCATTGGCCCATTGGCACCCTTGTTCTGGGCTTCTTCAAATTATACCATCTGGTTATGACTAACATAGCCATGGAAAATCACCATTTTTCACAGGTAAACCATCTATTTCTATGGGCCATTTTCCATGGCTATGTTAAATAACCAGAGGGTATACCGCACAATCTCTCACATCTTCAAAGCTAAGTCCATCAGAGTCAGTGAAGTGGACGGTCTTGGTGATTTCCAGAGGGCCTTAACACCCAAATTGGGAACGGGTCAGAATTAATAGCCCAAAAGATGGCTTCAGATCCTCAAAATCACCAGCTACAACTGTATGCCCCAACAAGTACCCAAATCCGGGATTTTTTTTCATGCCCTCACTGTGAGCTCACTGGAATGCAGCCGAACTTTTCAGGTTGGTGAAATATTGGGTCATTTACCCAGCCCAATACTTGACAGATTCGCAGATTCGTGAGGTCCATGTCGACGTGCCGCTTCGCGCAGCGGGTAGCTGCCATCAAGAACAACGCCACGATCAATGAGGCATCGCAAGAAATGCTGTGAGTAGATGGGTTTGTCCGGATTTAATGGGGAATAATCCCAAGTTTTCAGATTTTTCCCATTTGTTTGTGGCATTGCTATGTTTAGAGGGCATATGCAAGCGCAAAAAAAACATGTGAGCTCAGAGGCATGCCTGTCATCTGGACTAACTTTGCTTGGGAATCCCAGTCAGTAAGTGGGTAATCTCCCATAGTATACCCCAGTTATACATGACTTATATATGGATAATATAATGGATGGGTTCTTAAGTGATAAGCAAGTCAGCAAGTCAGTATTTGGGATGCACATCCAAGTGCACACTTATTATATACAGCTTATATTCTCAACTTTTGAGGCTGTAGGTCAAGACTTAGTGGATCGGGTGATGTCCTAAGGAGCAGTCAGCAGTCCATTCTTTTTGGAAGATATAGGGTGCGCGTACCAGGACGAAAAGGACGCACACTCATACTACTACATCTACTACGATGCTTCATTTGTTGGAAATGATGCTAATCCTGATCGTTGTTGTTTTTTTGCCTTCCGCCCCAGTGGATGAAATCTTCCGAAAAACCAAGTGATTTTCCTAGTGGATGATTTCCTGATGATTTCCAGATGTTTTTCTCAGTTTTGGAATATAGTTGCGTATCATTCTCCCAACGCCTTAGATTCTTCAGACTTCCCCACTCGAGTCTGACCCCCTTGGCTTATGAAGGTTTACACCTTGTCACTTCTGTAGATGAAATCCCGAAAAATCCCTAAGATTGATCTGTGTTGACCTCGCAATGACCTCACCGTAAATGATGCTAGAGAATCATCTCACAAATTTGCAGGACTTCCCATGGCACCACGCATCCAAAAACCATGGTTTTCGGCTCTCAAATCAGCCCATTGATTGAAAATTAAATCCCAATCTTTCTACTAGCACAGCAAAAATCTCAATTTTTGCTGGCAAAATGTCATTTTTTTCCAATTTTTGCTGGCAAAATGTTCATTTATGCTAGCAACATGTCCATTTTTGCTGGCAAAATGTCAATTTTTGCTGGCAATTTTTCGCATGTTTCAACTCTGATGACCTGGAAACGAGGAGCTGGACCCCGCGCTGCTGATCCGACGTCTGAAGAAGGAGGCCGCCGAGCTGAAGGCGCGGAACATCCTCCATTTATAGATGTTTTTCCGAGCAAAAAAATGGAGGATGCCATGGGAAAAACATTTACTTTATAGATCTTAATAGTGGTTATATACCCTCCAGTAAACTAGCAGTTTGCTCTGGAAAATGGCTCATTTATAGATAGTTTACCTATAGAAAGCGGCGCTTGTCCACAGTAAGCGGCGCTTGTCCATAGCCATGTTAGTTTAAAAGAGGGAAACTTGTGTTTTAGCAACCAAACATGGGGAAAGAATGGAGAACTTCACTAAAATTATGGGTTCAACAGTTTAACCATCAAAATTTGTGATTTCACCAACAAACATGCCGGTATTGTCTGGATGCGATGGGATATAATGGGGTATTATAAGTTATAACCAATCACAATATCATGGCGATTCAACCAGCCCGCAATAAAAGGGGTACTGGGAGTATCTTGGGAATAGATGGGAATATAACTCATGAATGATGGGTTGGGGATTCAGATTAGTGGGGGGCAATGGAACGGCTACTGGTTGGTTGGTGCTTCAAGACCCAGCCGAAGCATGCCGAAGCAAGGTATGCAAGTTGAAAGTCCGGCAAAATTCCGATGATGATCTCCGACTATTATTTTCCAGAGTTGGAACCCACCAGCCAGGTGAATCCAGCGGCTGAAATATGCATTCCTTGAGTACTATGGATTGAACATGATTGAATCCTTGGAATGGTGATCTTAACCTGGCTGGTGGTTTTCAAATATTATGTATCGTTTTTTCAACAAAACTTGGGTTCATTTATTGAGATGACTAATATTTTTGGGATGGGTTCGGTTGGGTTAGAGCCACCAACCAGCAACCTTCCAAGTATGATGACCATGGTTGGAGCCTAGTTATAGTTGGGAATATAGCAACTGTTTGTGTAATTTTGTGTATAATTATACAAATTGGGGCGGCGTGCAATACATTCAATGAAATACACCAGAGATGGGGTGCCCCCTACGATTGGCTCCTCGAAACGTCACACTCGCATTGGGCGCTGTTTAGGCCCTGGAGTGATTTGCCCCTGTTTATTTGGATTCATGTTTGTTTTGGGATCTGACAGCTTTTCTTTTTTGGCGGTTTCATGCGCTTTCTTTTTTTTCAAGGATTTACCCTTTGGAAATTTAACAGCTATGGAACATCACCATGTTTTTTTCAGGTGAATCATGATAGATCATCTATAAACGGGCCTTTTTCAATATCTATATCGAATTACTGGCGGGCACGCACACACACAATATATATAATATATATATATATATGTATATATATGTGTGTGTATATTTGTACAATAGCAACACATATTTAATATCTTGACATATTTGAATTGCCAGAGGGTGATCATCTCATTTTTAGGGTATTTCTTGTGGCCCATGACGTAAGGACGAGCTGAAGCTCCTTAACGGCGATGACGCTTTGGACTCAGATGGGCGGTGGCTGTTTGTTTGATGAAACGATGCATATCCCTACTATCGTATATAGAAAAGTCAGTATCTTGTTGATTCAGAACAATATAAAATAGAGTGCAGTGTTGCATCCCCATGTATATTGATGAAATATATATTTTTTGATAAAAGATGGTACATCCCCAAGGCAGGAAATCATGTTGATAGAGTGATATATGATGATATATGTAGATATTGACATTGATGGATATTCCATCTACTGCAGGCTGGGTATATTTTGATGTGAGTTGATTGCATTCAACAGAGAGGGCTTGAGGACACGCAAGGAGCATAGTGTGTGAGAAAGCCATGAGGGCGGCTTGGAGCGGCCATGCGTGCAAGGCTGAGGACTTGAATGAGGATGACAAGAAGGTTGGCCATTGACGTTGGCAACTGAATAAGCTATTCCAATTTACCACCTAACCAACTACACTTATTAGAGATACAAGACTGTGAGGGCTGATTGTTGGTTGGTTGCTCTTCAGAAATCCAACATGGGAAGAGGACGGAATGGGTCAAAATATGACGCGCAGGAGTGCCAGAAGTTGGTGCAGGCATACCTCGTTCAGCAGGACTGCACCCAGTGGAAGCGATGAAGCAGTGATGTCTCAATTTTCATGGGGGACTTAGTGGGATTCAATGGGATTTCATGGGGTTTAATGGGGGTTAAAACTTGGGACTTAATGGGTTTACTGTGGTTTGCGAAGTGGTCTCAAATCCCAAACGTCCAAGAAGACGCAGTACGATGTCTCAAATAAACCATTATGTGTTTGCACGCCTGTTTGGAAGGATTATCGCCCATAATGACAATAGTCGCAAACTTGGGTAACTCCTTCAATACTTATCACTATTCTCCCCATTGAAATTGCTAGAAATGAGGCTGCTCGCCCCCATCTTTGGACAAACCGCGTATTATGACCTAAACAATCCCAAGATCTATCACAGCATAATAACCACAACCATCGCCACATATCATTTGTTTGGCAGTTTACCCATATAGATACATGCGATATACAACGAATATTGTTTACACATTATATACGCGATTCTCGCACATTTGCATATATCCGTTATTCATCGTTATTCATTGCCGAACTCAGCCGAATTCCCTAATGTAGCCATTGCATTAATAAACCCCTCCCTCGCTTTTAAAGGTGTTACCTCCGGCGATGGCTTCCTTGATGGGCGATTGATCAATCCAATGGTAACATGGCTGGGATTCCAGCCATTAACCGACAGATGGATACATATGGGTGGTTTATATATTATTACATTTACGAACAGTAGAGTATCTCCATCAAATCCCATGAAAAGTGTATAAATCTCCAGAAATATCTCTATATTATGATGATCACTTGTATGATATCACTTATTGCTGATCACTATTCATCCCATTAAATCACTATTCATCCCAGTAACATTTCAACTCGTTAAATCACATGAAATCACCATGATTGTCCCATGCCCGGCATCCTCAAAGAGGACCCCGAGGCACTCTTCGTGGCCGGGTCACTGGCTCGGTATCAGGACGCTGCAGATCCCTGGAAGCTGCTGGTCGTATGAAAAATAGATGAAGTTCCCTGAATCATCGGGATTTCATGGGACTTACTGGTGGTTTTTCATGGGGATTTCATGGAAGACTGGGGGATTGGCTGGGTAAAAAAAAGGGCGAAGGGATGATCGACAGCATCACCATACGTGGATCATCGATCAAGTGGGTCGGGCAACTTTTTGTGCTTGACAGTGCAAAAGAAAAGAACCACTCGTTGGGATGTCAACCACCCACAATGGGAGAAAAATAAGCAGAGAGAGAGAGAGAGGATATATAGGCAACGGCATGACAAATAGATGTGTGTGTGTGTACCATCTGAACAGATGTAAAACTTCTGCGTTGACTCCGTTTTACATTTCAGTATTTTCATTTTCCAGTTTGCAGGGGGCATGGCAGCTGTTTCCTAGCCATGCCAACGAAGCTATGGGATTCAGCCGGAAGGGAATGTGGACGCACATTCCTGTACCTGCATTCATTTTCGTATGGCTAGGGGCTAAGCCGAGAACCGCGACAACAGAATTTTTGGTTTTACACGGTTGTCGCAATCTGAGATTTTCATCGACTTCTTTTCAACGTTATTTGCACGGTAGTTTTACAGTCATGGCCAAGGGCTAAGCCGAGAACCCTATGGCGATTATTCTTCGTTTTTTTGGAACTTATTTGATGGCGTTTCTGGTCACGATGGTCATTTCGGAGTACCTTCCATTATTCGAATGATACTACTTAGGTTACTGCGTTTCCCGTCTAATTTGCATATGAAAGGACTCAGTTCCTGATGGATCACTTAGAAGATCCAATTTTGTCTAGTGTGTGTGTGTGTGCATGAAAATTGTTGCTTACCTTCAGTTTGTGAACAATTGGGAAAATGAGGTGCTAATCCATGGGATTTGGGCGGACCTGATTTTCAGACAACCCATAGATCAATAGCATAATATTTAATTTTATTGCAATATCATGCAATATCCATATATCAATATAACCTGCAGATTGGAGAAGGTGAAAGCTGAAAGGTAATCCATCACTCGTCATCCTCCCAGGAGTGCTTCTCCTTGCTTCGTTGCTTGGCTAACTGGGCGCGTCGTCGCAGCCATGTCAGTCACTAGAGCTGCCTCAGGTGAGATCTATTGGCAGAAGGCGGGCTCCAATGAGCCGTGCGGAGCTTACCATGTGATACCGTAGGGTTTGGAGCCGAAGTCAAGACTCATAGAAATTGACTCAGTACAATTGACCCTATCATGTTTTTTCTCTTGATAATGGAGGATAATGGCTAATGTTGGGTAATTATACTTTTTGTGGGGGTCAACTCTTTAATTCTCTCCAAAATTGGGTGCGTTTATCCATCAACGGGCCACCTTTGTGGGCCCATACAGGCCCTTAAAATTGGCTGAGTTCGCTAGGTACACCTTGGTGAAGGGCGATTGATGGGTTACACCATGTTACACCTCCAAATCTAATACCGAACCCTCAAAAAGTGTATAAGGTCTGCAAGGTGATTTCTACTTGGATATTGCATGATATTGCACTTTTTAATGGTTCCATTTTAATTTTGCGCGTGTAATCTCTTTTTGGCTGTGAACGGGGCACCATGCTCTGGCTCTTTTTTTTGCAGGGTTTCTAGTGTTCAGAGGACGGGAGGCGACAGCAACGGCCACGAGATGGCCAGTCATGTTAGTGCTTTGAAACACAAAGCACTTTTTTTTCTATTTTTCTTTGGGGTGGTTCCTGCCGTGCCCCTGTCTCATTGAACATCTTGGGAACAGAACTTTGCTGTTTGGCTTAGAAAGGTTGTTCCCCATTCACACCTTCGCGTGACTGCTTGTTTCTACATTTGCCGCCAAATTGGCACCTTGATCAACGATGCTGCAGCCATTGTGCTTGAATTGGCAGAGATGCAAACAGCTTCATGCCATTTGAACAGCCACTTAGTAGTATGGATACATGTATATGTATAATATGTGTATATATATATATATATCACCGATATATAATACATATGATACGTCTGCAGCCGAAGCCAGTCACAGGCCAGTTATCTTATGCCGTTCTCGTGCGCTCAATGTGACCATTCTCCCCACAGGTCGGTGAACTTCAAGTGGTCCCATGAGCGGTTTAAATCATACTATCCATAGGTAGATAATCACCCAGATGATTCCCAGAAGCGTTGCATCATTGATACCCTCTTTTCAGGACCCTTGGATGTGCATAGTGTTGTTGCTTCTATGATTGCTCACAAGTCTGATCTATGGTGGTGAAACACATTCTTTTGTCGGTACCTGATTGTTCTTGGCAGTTTTCCATTTTCAATTCACCAATTTTCATCCAAATTCTGTTTCTTGGCAGTTGTTGTTGGGCATCCCACACTCAAAAAAAAACACCGGGCACTCCTGAAACTGCCCACGAGCCGCTCGCGCCGATGGCGGAAATTCTCCTCCAGGTGGGTTGGAGCAGAGAATGCCCAGCAAAAAAAGATGTTTTGAACTTTTTTTGT